>JBBPFJ010000045.1:130000-730000 GCA_037975025.1 Excoecaria agallocha
GCCCCTGGTAATTTTAGCTTCTTTGGCCTTGTCATTTCTATTTTTTTAGTTTTTACTGTAATTCAGCTTGAGGGAGTTTATCAAAGCTGAATTTTTTTGTCACTCCGAAAATTTGAGGATGGAAATCGAAAGTCACGTTTTAGTTTTTGAAGTGCTAAAATTGACATGCTGTGTTTCATATTTATTTTGTATCATTTTTCATTTTTCCTTTCACCAGTCTTGCGCAGAGCACCCCATATAGAACTGGTTCAAGAGTTTCTCTAGATGGAACACTGGGGGCTAATGTTGTTGGTGCCAGAACTATGCACTTTTAAAATGGGAAAGACTCGAGCCATATGATTTCTAGAAGGAATTCCATAGAAATTTCTAATTTTAGAGTGGAAGCTCAGCATTTTGAGCTTGACGAAGACCCTGCTTTTTGGGCAGATCATAATGCACAGGTTTGTTCATTTCCCATATTATTTTTTGAGGACTTGAGTGTAGTAATTTTACAAAAGAAAATAATAAAATTTGTCCTAGGTTTTAATAAGGATTCGGCCACTCACTAACTTGGAGAGAGTTTCACAAGGGTATGTTCCGTGTTTGAGGCAAGAAAGTTTACAGTCATTGGTGTGGCTTGGTCATCCTAAATCTAGATTCACTTTTGATCACATAGTTGATGAGATCATATCCCAAGTAATATATCAAATTATCCATGACTATCAACTGCTAAAATGAAAAAGAAAAAAAATCATTGGACTATATTTTCTAGCAAGATTCATGGTAATAGAGTCTTTACATATTACTCCAGGTAGCTTGGGTTATTTAAGGTTAACAGATGAAGAAACTAATTCATAGTTTCTTGTTCTATATTTCCGTCTTGATGTTAAAGCAAAGGAGAACTTTTAGAGCCTTCTGTATATTTGCTGATGGAAGGAGTTTTGATAAAGATTAAAATTCTAAATCTTTTGCTATAGACAGGTAGTGGCAAAACATACACCATTATGGGTGAGATGAAGCATCAAGAAGGCAATCTTAGTGAAGATAGTGGGAGAACACCCTGCATATTTGAGTATTTGTTTTTACGAATATAGATGGTACTTCAGTTTCTACACCCTTTTATTTCTTTTTCATTTTATGATTTGGGTTTAAGGAGTTTTATGTGAATCTGCTTTTTTTGTAGGAAGAGGAAAGAAGGAGAAATGAAAAGCTGATTTTTAGCTGCAAATGTTATTTTCTGGAGATATTTAATGAGCAGATAACAGATCTTTTAGAGCCTTCATCGACCAATTTGCAAGTAATTTCTTATTCCAAATTAATTGATAATTAAGCTGGTATGTAATAAATGATAATACTACATTCTTCTTGTTTTTCTCTATCCTATCTCAGCTTAGCGAAGACTTAAGAAAGGGTGTGTATGTTGAAAACCTTATTGAACGTAATGTGAAGAACGTCAATGATGTCACCAAGCTTTTGTCACAGGTGGGTAAGATTTATGCTTTTTGATCATTTACTATGTATTAGGCTCACATTAGCTGGAGAAATGTAGAGAATGTGTAGGGAGTTTGAATAGAGAACTAAATCCTAAGTCTAGCTTGGTTACATATGTGCTTTATATTGAATTATAGGATTAATATATTGACAGTCAAGAAGTATTTCTTACGCGTTGAGACTTGGAGAAGTGATAAAATTGTCGATAGAAATAGGAATGTGGATGTGGAGTGATTGATCTAAGGGGTTTTCTTGTCCCTTGCCTTCTTAGCTACTACTTCGGATTTTAAACTTGCTTGTTGGTAGATCAAGAACAATGCACGACTTAAATTTTAGTATCTAGAGAAGTAAGTTTATATTGCTGTGGTGAGGGACGGTATGAAGTCATCTTATTTTCTTAGTTGATTTGATTATTTATTTATTTAACTAATGAACAATGATAAATTATAATTTTTGCCTTATTTAACTAACTAATATTTATTTGACTAACTTCCTATGGTAATTTACTAATTATGGGTTCCTTTTACTGACTAATTTACTAACAATGGCAATATGGTTCCTTATTCATTTATTCATTTCTTTATTAAATTATTTGACAAATAGCCAAGGGTGAATTATAGTTCCTAAGTTATTTGATTTATTTATTTAGCTAGTAGTGGTAAGTTGTAGCTAATTAATTTATTTATAAATACTGACTAAGAATGGTAAGTTATATACTTATAGTCCCTTCATTTATTTATCAAGCTAATTAACCAATAATGGTAAATAATTAGTTCCTTAGTGTTTTGTAAAGAGATCCAAAATCACACTTGGTTTGGTTTCCTGTATTTATAGGGATAGTCTATCACATATATTAGGATTTCTTTTTGTCTTTAGATTTTCTTATTTCCCTTTATATCTCACCGAACCTGTATCATTATCTTAGCAGTTCTGTCTTATAGCTTGTTTTATTGTGGAATAATTACTTAACATGCATTACAACTATCCAAATAATATGAATATCAATAATTCAATTTTAACGTCATAGAACATGTTATAATCCCTTTCTTACATGATATATTATTTGAACATAAGTCATGGTCCATGTCAAACATATATAGTTCAAACATGTAGTAGACTGATAATATCAAATGACATTAATTGCTCCATTAATTCATTAGAACATGGCCATGCATTTCTTAATCCTACTTATCGAGGGGCCTAGTAGATATCTCTCTCATAAAAGAGGGACAAATTCTATCTTGATTATTCACTATCCTCTACATCATTATCATCATGTCCAATCATAACCTTTATTATTATTCAATTAAAGATAATAATTAGTTATGTCAAAACATAATGTTACTCATGTAGGATACTATGATATTCTTAGGTCTAAGGGTTAACAACATAACTATTATGAGATCACTAATGACATTAACATATTTAGTATGTCATAGTGGGTCAATCCAATACTATATTCTCCAATGAGTACCTACAAGTTTGATTTATATCACCATATATAATCATCCCATGATTATCAATCAAACTCATACTAGTTTTGTTTATCATTATTCTTTTAATGATAAATAACTAGGGATGGTCAAAATAATATTAAATTGTTATTTACAAATATTATTATATTCTAACATGCCAAAATATAATAACATGAAGAAAAACCAATTTTATAAAATGAAATGTGACAATACATAAAGAACTAAACGTATGGCCTAAGGCATAACCACTAATAGAAAAGGCAAGCAAGCTTTAAAGATCCATTTATGGATTGAAGCAAGCCTTCCGAAGGTATAAAATTATATTTAATTAGACAATCAAAGAGTTTGGTTTCTTATGGAATGGGGATGAATCTTATATGTGCAAGAAGATTGGTAGGAGTGTTATAGCTTTCCTTATTCTATATGTAGATGACATATTGATAATAGGAAATGACATTTCTATCCCTTTACCTGTTAAAATTTGGCTATCTAAACAATTTTCCATGAAAGAGCTTGGAAAAGCATTTTATATTCATAGAATTATAATTTATAGACATAGATATAATAGGTTTCCAGGTCACTCTTGATCGACTATAGATAAGGTATTTGAAAAGTTCAGTATGAATCTCTCTATGAAATGGTTTATGCTTGTTATACATGGGGAACATGTAGCACCCCCTATGCAAATACCCCATTATACATGTATCATGAATACTATTAATCATGCTTATGCTACATATTCATTTAATCATCATTTAGCCATTAAACATGCCACATGGTTTCATATGCCTATATGTGTGCTACAAGTCTATTCCTGTTTTCCATTTCATACCTATTAACATGCATACTAGACTATATGAATATTACTTTATGTAAATCACATGCACATATATTATGTCTTAGCTTTACTACTAGTGAGTTACAATATTCCGCATAGGTTTTAAACATAACATAAAATAACTGGCCTTAATACAAAACATATGATAATTGTATTACAAAATATCCTACATCAAGGTTATAAGTCGATGGTTGGCCCTTCCTGATGCAGAGAACGTCCCTCAACAAAAGTCTTGCTATTTGAACCTACATGGATAAAATAACCCGTGCTAAGCTATAAAACTAAGTGGGGAATATCTACAGATGGATGACCACACACATAGGTCATCAAACATACATATACAATGTATACAATTAATAACATATGCAACATATCATGTCTTTAATACCAAATACTTTAAAGCATAACATATTCTTCCATGTTCCTAATCATTGTACCCAGAAGAGTAACAATTATGCTCATATTCATAATTCTTATAGACAGCAATTTCCCATGTAAACATATTCAAATAAAACATAATTCCTGTGGTAAAACAACATTATGATCCACAATATCAATCTTTAGTCAAATCACTTTAACTGTTTAATTTCTTTATCATTACTATGAATAACGTTTAGCCTTCCTTAGCTTTATCGGTGGATAACGGGAACTATGGATACACATCGGTATCAAAGAAGGATATCTGAAGATATCAAATCTATAGACCCAAACGGGGCCAAACTATACTATGGACCGGTCAAGCATACCCAAACGGGGTAGCCTATCAACCCAAACGGGGCTGATCATAATCCAAACGGGTTCATACATATACTATGGACCCAAGCGGGGCAAACTATGGCAGCTGCAATTTCCCTATAGGCGCCTATCTATCCACATCTAAAACTGTATCGCAGGCAGAACTATATTCGTGTTCAATTCACATATTAATACTGTATTCATAGTATAATGTTGTGCACATATACATAGTCTTATGTAACTATGAATTATATGGTGCATAATCAGATATATGCACAGTTCACATGCCAAGTTATACATCTGGCTTATTCAAATCTGTATGACTATATAATTTGCGTCATAACATATAGGCATCACATATAATCATCATATCATATACTCGATCATGTTTTCATTAAGCATTTCACATGCTCATAGTCATGCTAATTCATCCTCTATCTCATAGGGCAATTACATACTATATACTCATATATATAATCATAAATGTACATACCTGTGGGTACATTCGCATATAGTTGATTTATTCTTATGAGCATGTTTCCAACACATATTTATATACCTTTATCATTATTCAAGTCATGTGCTATACAACATATCAACATGTTTCCTTATGGGCATATACACATGCCAAAGTCATACTATTATAGTTCCTATTTTATAGCATAGGTATATGTCAATATGTGCACTTCCATGTCATAATATTTACATGTGTATATATATCAATTTAGCATATGACCATCATGCACAAGACTAATCACATGTATAGGTTAGATATTTCTTTACTAGTCTTTATTCATATACACAATTGAATGCTTCTGTATTCATATAAATCCTTCATTTATAGTCATACTACATGTCTTATTCAATTAACTTTACTATCACATAAGCAACTATCTATCTCAATCAATTTAAAGATCATATAATCAAGTGTAGCAATGATTTGCACAATATTGCAATTTCTGTTATATTGACTAGTCTAAAACAAGTCTGGATTCAACCCTAGATTACATGTACTTAGAGAGATTTAAACTTAGGTTTCTTCATATGAAATATAGGTATGGAAGTCTAATTTTCAATGCAAAAAGAATCATTCAATTTTCTGTTCTATAGCTCAACTTATGAGCAAAACATTCCAGACAGGTCATTCAGTTGTGAAGGGGAGTTCGACTAGTGAAGGGCTTCACGTGTGAAGCAAATAAGGCAAATCTCACGACTCGTGAAGGAGTTCACGAGTGGAGAAGAAAGGCTATACATCATGACTAGTGAAGAAGCTCACGAGTGGAGAAGAAAAACTGCACTTCACGACTCGTGAAGAGCTTCACGAGTCAGACTAATGTTCACGACTCGTGAAGTCATTCACGACTCGGCAAGAACAGTTTTCTTCTTCAACCTCACATCTATAAAATTTCAGAAATTACGTAAATTGAGTTCTGTAAATCCCATCATCCTCACATACAATATGAACATCCTAAATTCCCATACCTTAACTGATAAACCCAAAGTCTTCAACCTCTATCAATTCCTTTTCCTTTGTTTCTTCTTCCTTCCTCTTCTCCTTCACAAATACCATCACCGTCATCATTTAAATTTCCAGCAATTACATTGTTCTAAGTTAACTTGAAAAGAAAAAGAAGATGAAGATGATGGAGGGTTAAATTAAGAGTTTGGTTACCTTAATTTACTGCATTTTACTCTTGCTTAAACAACAAACATCATCCTCAATGCATTTGAGATAAAACATTGGAAATCAAAAGGAAGAAGAAGAAGATCTATTTTTGTGGTTTTTCACTCTTCACTGCCGATTTCTCACTAACACTTGACACCTCCAAATTCCACTAACTCAAGCCTTTTATGCCAACTTAACAATCCCCTCTTTAGTCCCTTGAAAAATTGCATGTCAAACAAATGGCACAAACCTTTATGTATGCTATAATATGACCCCTCCACTAACTCTTTTTCTTAATTCAACCTATCAATTAATTCAATCTTCCAAATTAACCTTGAATGAAATGCTTTTATTCACAATTGGCCACCAAAATGCCACAATTACAAATTAACACCTATTTACTTCAATTACATCCTCAATTACTATTAAACCATATTCTTATATTTTATTTTCATGCAATTAACATAATAGCATGCTAATTTATCCCTTAACTTAATCATACAAATATGCAAAATTAAATTAAGGTCATGTTAGGGGCCTTACAATTCTCTCCCCCTTAAGAATTTCGTCCCGAAATTCATACCTATTTGGAATAAGTGAGGATGTTGTTCCTTCATAGCTGCTTCTGGCTCCCAAGTAACTTTTTGTATATCATGATGTTACCAGAGTACTTTAACAAGTGGAATTTGCTTATTTCTAAGCTGTCTAACTTCTTTAGCCAGAATTGCTATAGGTTCTTCATTATAAGTGAAATCTGGCTGTACTTGCACATCTTGAATTGGTATCACATGGATTCATCTGATCGATACCTTCGAAGCATAGAAACATGAAACACATCATGAAGTTTGGCTAGTTCCATAGGGAGAGCCAATCTATATGCCACTGGCCCAACTCTTTGAAGAATTTCATATGGGCCTATAAACCTCGGACTTAGCTACCCTTTTTCCCAAATCTCAATACTTTTCTCTAAGGGGACACTTTCAGAAACACTTTGTCACCCACTTGATATTCAATATCTCTTCTCTTCAAATCAGCATAAGACTTCTGTCTATCACTAGCTTCCTTCAATCTCTGCCTGATAACTTGCACCTTTTCTTCTGTGTCTTTGATAATATCAGGACCAATAACTTTGTGCTCAGACAATTCAGTCCAGTAAAAAGGAGTTCTACATTTTCGGCCATACAAGGCCTCATATGGTGCCATCTCGATGCTCCTTTGATAACTGTTATTGTAGGCGAACTCCATTAATGGTAGATACCTATCCCAACTCCCTGCAAACTCCAAAACACATCCTCTCATCATATCCTCTAGAATCTGAATAACCCATTCAGATTGCCCATCCGTTTGAGGGTGGAATGCTGTACTGTAACGAAGCTGAGTTCCCAAAGCTTGTTGCATACTCTGCCAAAATCTTGATGTGAATCTCGGATCTCGATCAGAGATTATTGACACCGGAATGCCATGCAGTCTAACAATCTCATTTACATAAAGTTCTGCCAACTTATCCATAGGGTAGTCCATCCGAACTGGTATGAAATGAGTTGATTTAGTCAGCTTGTCAACTATAACCCAAACAGTATCATGCTTTTTCTGTGTAAAGGGCAATCCTGTTACAAAATCCATAGTGATATCCTCCCATTTCCATTGTGGAATTGGAATGGGGTTCAACAAACCAGAGGGTAGCTGGTGCTCTGCTTTTACCTGCTGACAAGTCAAACATTTGGAAACATAGGCTACCACACCTTTCTTCATGACAGGCCACCAATAACTTTGTTTCAAATCCTGGTACATCTTGTTCCCACCAGGGTGCATAGTAAATACTGTATTGCGAGCCTCTTTCAATACTGTTCTCTTTAATTCTTTGTCATCAGGAACATACAATCGATTTTGATAATACACACCCCCATCTTCTTTCACTGAGTACTCAGACTGGGTCCCTTCATGTAAATACTTCAAAATCTGTTGCAACTTTTCATCATGTTTCTGTGCATCAATCACTATTTGCCTCAAACAAGGTCTAGCTTTCAACTATGCTATTAAAGCGCCATCATAAGCAATTTTCCATCTACAGCGATGTGCAATCATAGCAGCCATCATCTTACGGCTCAAGGCATCAGCTACAACATTAGCTTTGCCTGGATGGTAATCCACTATACAATCATAATCTTTAAACAGTTCTAACCATCTTCGCTGTCTCAAGTTAAGTTCCTTTTGAGTGAGCAAATATTTGAGACTCTTGTGATCTGTATAGATTCTGCACTTTTCCCCATACAAATAATGTCGCCAAATTTTCAAGGCAAACACTACTGCTGCTAACTCTAGGTCATGGGTTGGATAGTTTTGTTCATGTGGCTTCAACTGTCTAGATGCATAGGCAATTACTTTGCCATCTTGCATTAACACACAACCCAAGCCAACTCTAGAAGCATCACTATACATAGCATACTCCTTTCCTGTAACTGGCTGTGTCAAAACTGGAGCCTCTGTCAGAAATTTCTTCAACTGATCAAAACTTGCTTGACATCGGTCAGTCCACTCAAACTTTATACCCTTTCTCAGAAGTTTAGTGAGTTGTGTGGCTATAACTGAAAAGCCTTTCACAAAGCGACGGTAATAACCTACTAAGCCTAGAAAACTTCTTACTTCTGTCACATTTCGAGGCGGCTTCCAATTCACTATAGCCTCTATTTTAGCTGGATCCACCCTGATGCCTTCAGAAGATACTACATGACCAAGAAAAGAAATTTCCTTAAGCCAAAAATCACATTTGCTCAGCTTAGCATACAGCTGATTCTCCCTCAAAATCTGTAAAACAATTCTCAAATGCTCAACATGTTCCGTTTCATTCCTCGAATACACCAAAATGTCATCTATGAACACAACAACAAACTGATCCAGGTAGGGTCTAAACACCCTATTCATAAGATCCATAAACGCAGCAGGTACATTTGTTAACCCAAAAGGCATCACCAAAAACTCATAATGCCCATATCGGGTTCTAAAGGCTGTTTTGGAAACATCCACATCCTTAACCCGAAGTTGGTAATAACCCGAGCGTAAATCAATCTTGGATAACACTCCAGCACCCTTCAACTGATCAAATAAATCTTCAATTCTTGGTAAAGGATACTTATTTTTGATTGTTACCCTGTTTAACTGTCTGTAGTCTATGCACATCCTCATAGACCCATCCTTTTTCTTCACAAATAAAATCGGTGCACCCCAAGGTGATGTACTAGGCCTAATGAAGCCTTTATCAAGTAACTCCTGTAGCTGAGCTTTTAGTTCTTTCAATTCCAAAGGAGCCATCCTGTATGGTGCCTTCGAAATAGGAGCTGTACTAGGTAGAATGTCTATAGACAATTTAACTTCCCTTTCAGGTGGAAGACTAGGTAAGTCTTCAGGGAACACATCAGGAAACTCTTTCACCACTGAAATCTCTTGAAGATTCACATTTTCTATTCTTGAATCAAGTGCTAAGAAAGCTTAACACCCTTTTCTCAAAAATCTCTTAGCTTGCATGGCTGATATTACATTAGCTATAGGTTTAGATCGAATGCCCCGTACTAAAGTTTCTTCACCATCAGAACCAATGAGAGTTACAGTTTTAGCTTCACAATCAATCACTGCATGATGTCTAGACAGCCAATCCATACCAAGTATAATATCAAACTCCCGGAATGGTAACTCAATAAGATCAGCAAGGAATTCTTTCCCTTGAATTACAATAGGACACTGTTTATGCACTCTATTAACAACAACACTGTGACCCAAAGGGTTGGTTACAAAAATATCATATTCTAGTTCATGAACAGTAGACTCATTTCTACCCATATCCCTAGTGCAAAAATAAGAATGAGTGGAACCAAGATCAATAAGTGAATGCATATCAGAATCAAAAAGAGAGAATGTACCAGCTATGACTTCTGGAGCACTCTGATCCTCTCTAGCTTTCATTGCATAAGCCCAAATAGGAACAACTGGAGCTGTGGGCCTGTCAACTGATTCAAAAATGTTCCTAGACTGGGATCCCTGATAACTCGATCCCCCACGTCCTCTTCCCCTGCCTCTACCTGAAGATGGTGCTTTAAAAGTTTCTCTACTGCCCTACTGTCCCACATCCTATTCCCTCTTTGATGGACAACTAGCCATGAAGTGATCGGTACCACCACATTTGAAACATGCCCCAGACAATTTCCTGCAACTACCCTAATGTTTCCTAGAACAATGGGGACATACTGGAGGTTGCCCCCCACTCTGATTCCCTGAAGCTTGTTTTCCCTGTTTAGACATTGCAGAAGATTCTTGTCTCCTATCCCTTTTTGCAGAACTATAGCCAGATTCAGCTGGCTGATTTCCTTGTGCTCCTCTAGCTCTCTTTCCTGTAAAAGATCCACCCTTGGACCCACCTATTCTCTGTTCTCTCTCCTTTTTTGCCATTTCATTCTTTTCAACTCGCAAGGCTGCTGTAACCAGTTGAGTGAAGTTAACCACTTACAAAGATGTAGACCCAATCAACTTTTCTCAGATACGATCATTCAATCCATCTTCAAACTGTCTACATTTAAAAACATCAGTAACATCTCATCAGGAGCATATTTGCACAGGTGACTGAATTCTTTCTCATACTCAGCCACAGACATAACTCTCTGTTTTAAGTGGAGGAATTGCTTTAACTTCTCTTGCTTATACTCCTCAGTAACATACTTTTTCTTGAATTCAACTGTGAAAAATTCCCATGTAAGGGGATCTGGTAACTGAGGTTGCTTCAATACCAACTTCCACCAGTCATAAGCTGCACCCTGTAACAGAGACACAGCATAAGATGCTTTATGACTCACTGGACAACCAATTTCATCAAAAATTCTCTCTAGCCTTTCCAGCCAAAATTCAGCTTCTTCAAACTGTTCCAGATTAGTACCTAAAAATTCTTCAGCACCATGCTTTCTAATTTCAGAAATTGGAGCTTTGGGTGCTGTCATTCTTTGAAGAACTTGAGCCATATCCTGTGATATTTTTAACAATGCATCTATAGGGACGGCTGTTGGGACCTCATTTGGATTGGAGGATGAAGGTTCAATATTGGAAGGATTAGTTCTAACCAGCCTGTCACTTTCAACCGATTCCTCAAATGCATCTCTAGAGCTCTCCATCTTTAATCTATAAGAAAAACAGGGACTTATGCATCAGGCCGACAAAACACTAAATCATACTATAGAATCCTAGGTTCATTTTTACCTAGAAAAGGCTAAACCTAGGGCTCTGATACCACAAATTGTAGCACCCCCTATGCAAATACCCTATTATACATGTATCATGAATACTATTAATCATGCTTATGCTACATATTCATTTAATCATCATTTAGCCATTAAACATGCCACATGGTTTCATATGCCTATATGCATGCTACAAGTCTATTCCTGTTTTCCATTTCATACCTATTAACATGCATACTAGACTATATGAATATTACTTTATGTAAATCACATGCACACATATTATGTCTTAGCTTTACTACTAGTGAGTTATAATATTCCGCATAGGTTTTAAACATAACATAAAATAACTGACCTTAATACAAAACATATGATAATTGTATTACAAAATATCCTACATCAAGGTTATAAGTTGATGGTTGGCCCTTCCTGATGCAGAGAACGTCCCTCAACAAAAGTCTTGCTATTTGAACCTACATGGATAAAATAACCCGTGCTAAGCTATAAAGCTTAGTGGGGAATATCTACAGATGGATGACCACACACACAGGTCATCAAACATACATATACAATGTATACAATTAATAACATATGCAACATATCATGTCTTTAATACCAAATACTTTAAAGCATAACATATTCTTCCATGTTCCTAATCATTGTACCCAGAAGAGTAACAATTATGCTCATATTCATAATTCTTATAGACAGCAATTTCCCATGTAAACATATTCAAATAAAACATAATTCCTGTGGTAAAACAACATTATGATCCACAAATCAATCTTTAGTCAAATCACTTTAACTGTTTAATTTCTTTATCATTACTATGAATAACGTTTAGCCTGCCTTAGCTTTATCGATGGATAACGGGAACTATGGATACACATCGGTATCAAAGAAGGATATCCGAAGATATCAAATATATAGACCCAAATGGGGTCAAACTATACTATGGACTGGTCAAGCATACCCAAACAGGGTAGCCTATCAACCCAAACGGGGCTGATCATAATCCAAACGGGATCATACATATACTATGGACCCAAGCGGGCCAAACTATGGCAGCTGCAATTTCCCTATAGGCGCCTATCTATCCACATCTAAAACTGTATCGCAGGCAGAACTATATTCGTGTTCAATTCATATATTAATACTGTATTCATAGTATAATGTTGTGCACATATACATAGTCTTAGGTAACTATGAATTCTATGGTGCATAATCAGATATATGCACAGTTCACATGCCAAGTTATACATCTGGCTTATTCAAATCTGTATGACTATATAATTTGTGTCATAACATATAGGCATGACATATAATCATCATATCATATACTCGATCATGTTTTCATTAAGCATTTCACATGCTCATAGTCATGCTAATTCATCCTCTATCTCATAGGGCAATTACATGCTATATACTCATATACATAATCATAAATGTACATACCTGTGGGTACATTCGCATATAGTTGATTTATTCTTATGAGCATGTTTCCAACACATATATATATACCTTTATCATTATTCAAGTCATGTACTATACAACATATCAACATGTTTCCTTATGGGCATATACACATGCCAAAGTCATACTATTATAGTTCCTATTTTATAGCATAGGTACATGTCAATATGTGCACTTCCATGTCATAAGATTTACATGTGTATATATATCAATTTAGCATATGACCATCATGCACAAGAATAATCACATGTATAGGTTAGATATTTCTTCATTAGTCTTTATTCATATACACAATTGAATGCATCTGTATTCATATAAATCCTTCATTGATAGTCATACTACATGTCTTATTCAATTAACTTTACTATCACATAAGCAACTATCTGTCTCAATCAATTTAAAGATCATATAATCAAGTGTAGCAATGATTTGCACAATATTGCAATTTTTGTTATATTGAGCAGTCTAAAACAAGTCTGGATTCAACCCTAGATTACATGTACTTAGAGACAGATTTAAACTTAGGTTTCTTCATATGAAATATAGGTATGGAAGTGTAATTTTCAATGCAAAAAGAATCATTCAATTTTCTATTCTATAGCTCAACTTATGAGCAAAACATTCCAGACAGGTCATTCAGTCGTGAAGGGGAGTTCGACTAGTGAAGGGCTTCACGTGTGAAGCAAATAAGGCAAATCTCACGACTCGTGAAGGAGTTCACGAGTGGAGAAGAAAGGCTATACATCACGACTAGTGAAGAAGCTCATGAGTGGAGAAGAAAAACTGCACTTTACGACTCGTGAAGAGCTTCACGAGTCGGACTAATGTTCACGACTCGTGAAGTCATTCACGACTCGGCAAGAACAGTTTTCTTCTTCAACCTCACATCTATAAAATTTCAGAAATTACGTAAATTGAGTTCTGTAAATCCCATCGTCCTCACATGCAATATGAACAGCCTAAATTCCCATACCTTAACTGATAAACCCAAAGTCTTCAACCTCTATAAATTCCTTTTCCTTTGTTTCTTCTTCCTTCCTCTTCTCCTTCACAAATACCATCACCGTCATCATTTAAATTTCCAGTAATTACATTGTTCTAAGTTAACTTGAAAAGAAGAAGAAGATGAAGATGATGGAGGGTTAAATTAAGAGTTTGATTACCTTAATTTACTGCATTTTACTCTTGCTTAAACAACAAACATCATCCTCAATGCATTTGAGATAAAACATTGGAAATCAAAAGGAAGAAGAAGAAGATCTATTTTTCTGGTTTTTCACTCTTCACTGCCGATTTCTCACTAACACTTGACACCTCCAAATTACACTAACTCAAGCCTTTTATACCAACTTAACAATCCCCTCTTTAGTCCCTTGAAAAATTGCATGTCAAACAAATGGCACAAACCTTTATGCATGCTATAATATGACCCCTCCACTAACTCTTTTTCTTAATTCAACCTATCAATTAATTCAATCTTCCAAATTAACCTTGAATTAAATGCTTTTATTCACAATTGGCCACCAAAATGCCACAATTACAAATTAACACCTATTTACTTCAATTACATCCTCAATTACTATTAAACCATATTCTTATATTTTATTTTCATGCAATTAACATAATAGCATGCTAATTTATCCCCTTAACTTAATCATACAAATATGCAAAATTAAATTAGGGTCATGTTAGGGGCCTTACAGAACACCTTTCTAGGTTAATGTGTCAAAATATATAAGGAGAAAGAGAAAAAATATGAATACAATCCTATATACATCTATGATTGGATCCATCATGTATCTTATGTTATGTACTCATCTAGATGTAACATTTTCTTATAGTGTCATAGGTAGATTTTAATAAAATTATAGAGACAAACACTAAATCACACTAAAAAATAGCTTTAAGTACTTGAGAGGGACTAAGGATATGATCTGGGTATATGGACATAATGATTTACATGTAAAAGGGTACATAGATGCCTACATTTGGTTATACAAAGACAACTAAAAATCATAATTAGATTTTATATTCTCGATAAAGGAAGGTACAATAGGAAATAGCTATAGATTCAACCAAAGAAGCTTAGTGTGATGTTGATTCGGAGGCAACTAAGAAGCTTGTATAAATTAAAAATTTCTTAACATAATTAGAAGTTGTCTAGAGCATTATTGTTCCAATAACATTGTATTGTGATGACAACTGTAACATTGCACAAGTAAAGGAACCATAGTCTTATCAACAATCCAATCATATCCTTAGGTGTTACCATCTCATTGAGGAAATTGTACCTAGGAATGATGTAAACGTAGAAAGATTGCCTATAGATGATAATATGGAGGATCTTTTCATAAATACACTATCCCAAAACAAGTTTGATTACCATGTACATAGTATTTTCTTTAGGTTTATCATGACCAAAGTTATCTTAAGTAGTGAGTGATATACTTTGACTCCACAACTGCTTACCTCTATCAAAGGATGAACATAGTTAGAGATTTGGTATATCATGACCTACTAGAAGGTAATTGAGTGATCATGTGACACCCTAATTCTCTTATCCTAATGATATCAATAATTCAACTATTTAATCATGCATCACTATTCTGACAAATAGAAAACCATACTATAAGAATTGTCTTATAAAAAAGCTTAACTCAACACATATATAAAAACTTTAAGGTATAATACTTAATTATATCAGAGTCCTTTAACAATATTACAATTCTACATATACAAAATAACTTTACTTACACAAGATTTCCAACACAAAATTAAAACCTCGAAATAAAAAAAACCAAAAAGAAGACTATATACTTTTCAATCTTCACTGTCATGTGTTGGTCAATTCACTACAGATATCAACCCTGAGATGAACTTTTATCTTCATAACTACGCGGATGAAATACATATCCTAAGCTATAAAGCTTAGTGGGGAACTTAAATCATGACAAATGACCACTCACAGTGATCGTCAACAAGCACAAATCATGCCTAAATTATAACCATGATTTATTTTAAGAAATGAATAAAATTCAACTGTAAAAAAAAGTTACATTGATGCTTCATTCACCATATATATTCATGTAAGCTTCAACATCCTATGGTCTTAAGTTCAAATATATATAATATGATTAGTTTTTTAATTGTTGCTAAACCATAAAAGTATAATTATCTATTATCGAACTCATATACAATCTCCACATATATTAAAATTATCTTTTCATTTATACTTGTCTGTTTTTATTATACACACATTAGAATTATCTATCAAATTGACACATCCAATACCATGAGATTATTATATTATTTAAGGCTTATTTTATAATGTATAAAATTACTCGTGTTTCAAGATATTAGGTGTATCATAAAAACAAGCCTATTAATCAAGTATATCAATTATACGACATAACTAGACTATTATTATATACCAAGTTCATGGGTCCTAGATTTGCATAATTCGAACCACAATAACAAATGTATATCATTAGATATGCACATAGCAAAATTACAAGCACATATAGATATAAAGATATAAAAACATTACAAGGAATGGGTGTTACTGTATAACTCTTATGCTCCTTAATATGGAAAAATGCTTATGTAATTATGAAAATTATTGTGTTCATTCAATAATATAATACCCTTTATCCTAACACAAGTTTCTTCACAAATCATACATTGTAATCAAGGCATTAATACCATGCAAGTTCATCATTTAACATGCTAGCATGTATTTCTGATACTAATAATATTGCTTACATATTTTTACTATGTGGTCTTCTTGCAGATGCACGTTTTATTTACAATAAAATGAATTCTATGCATAAAATAATATGAAGTCAATTAAGAACTTTAATGCTTTATGAAACTTTAAATTCATCATTAAAATTTTCTTAACCTTTGTAATTAAGCCTGTACTATTCTAAAGAAGTGGATAGATGGGGTCAATATCAAGGTCTCGAATGACAATCAATGAACCCAAAAGGGTCAATATAAAGGTCCCAAAAGAAAAAAAATAAACCCAAAAAGGTCAATATAGAGGTTCTGAAGGACAAACAATAAATCCAAAAGGGTCAACATAGAGGTCCTAAAGGACAAACAATGAACCCAAAAGATTCTAATAGAATATGGGACCCAAACGGGGTCAAACAAATAACTTAGACCAATTAAGTAAACCCAAAAGGGGTCGGCTAAAACCAAAATAGGGTTGTTTAAATCAATGCTAACTTTTATTCCCAAATAGGGTCGCAATAACTTTTAATTTCAAATTGACCCAAATGGGTTAAAACTGTTTTGAAGCAATTGAAAGGTACCCTTATAGGCATGCCTATCTATCCACATCCTAGACTCAATGTAGATAATTAAATCATTTCATAAAAACTCACTTTGCTTTACTTTAACTTTATTCACATATGTTTAATCATATCTATATGTATATACTAATAAAAATGTATACTCATAAGAACTGTGTGAGGTAAACATGATATGACTACTTCCACTTTTGAGCATTACTATCCTTTATTTATAAGGAGGTTATGGCATGTATTTCCACAAGTTCATCTATGTAAACAACATTTATCATCTCATTATATTGAGTGCCTTTATTCAAAGTATACATGCCCACATATCTATATTTCCATATTTCTTTTAAACATATCATATGCTTAAGAACACTTTTGTTTATGATTATAAATTCACACTTGTACACGTTTTGCATTATCATACTTATATGATATATTTATAGGAAAAATAATTATATGTAAATGCATATGCATGTCTATGTCATAATTAAGTAAAGGCATATTTACAGATTTAAACCCATTCATGTATAATCATACTATGTTATGTTATAAGCCCACATATACTCTATTAATAGCATTACTTCTTCATATATATAAAGTTGAAATTTTAGCTATACTTAACATTAACCTCAATAGATTAATAACAAACATGTATATTCTTTAGTATAGTGTAATTTAGACATTTATGTACGGACTCAATCCTAGCCCTAGGCGGATTGTGGTTAATTAACAAGGATTATGATTAAATTAAGGTAATTACTAAAGTTAAGTCTCACAAGGGTATTTTGGTAATTTGAGCATATATGTAATTGAGTATGGGTAAGTTGTGATTTTAAGTAAATATGTAATTGAAATTAAATTAAAAGTTGGGGTTAAATTGAAAGAAATGGAAAGTTAGGAGGTAAAAGTGTATAAGGGCATTATAGGATTTTCCTTAGGGACATATTTACCCCACTCACCTATTTAGGGTATGTGGAAATAAAGAGATCGACATTTTTGAAGGATCTCTCTCTCTCTCTCTCTCTCTCTCTATGATATGAGGAAACTAGGGTTTTGGTATTTGGTTTCGTGAAGGAGAAGAGAGGAGTCATGAGTAGTAGAGCTAGATCTTGAGGATTGAAGGAGATAAAACCTGAATATTAGGTATGGGATTTGTTTTTCAGCTGTTACCATATATATTTTCCCTCTTTTGTTGTATGTGTTTTCTTAGTGAGATTAAAGGCCCAATCTAGTAAGTTTTGATGAGTATAATAAGATTTGAGACTTAAATGATCATTTTAGTAAGTAGGAAGGCAGGATTTTTTATTTAAATTTACGTCTGCATAATCGAGATTTCTGGTTTCTTGTTATCTTCCCATGCATGGCCACTCGGCCTTTTTGCTCATGACATGTACGACCACTTGCCCTTTTTCTTCTTCTCCATGCACAACCAATCATGCTTTTGTTTTTGAGAATGCACAACCACCTGCCCTTTTTCTTCTTCTCCATGTACGGCCAATCATGCTTTTGTTTTTGAGAATGCATAGCCACTTGTGTTGATCTTCCTCTCTATGCACGGACACTTATACATTTTCTTAATGAAGTGCATGACCAATTATGCTTGTTCCCTTTGAAATACATGGCCAATTATGCTTGTTCCATTTGAAATACACGGCCAACTATGCTTGTTCCCTTTGAAATGCACGACCAATTATGCTTGTTACCATTGAAATACACTACCAAATATGCTTGCTCCCATTGAAATGCATGGCCAATTATGCTTGTTACCCTTTGAGTGCACGTCCAATCGTGCTTATTCCCATTGAAGTGCATAACCAATTATGCTTGTTCCCTTGAAGTGCACGACTATTTATTTGTTTTGCCCTTTGCCATGCACGACCACTGTAGCACCCTTATCCTGTAATCTATACATATCACTTTATCCATCTTATTACACATGTATTACTGTGCAACATAAACATATACCAATTACACCCAAAACATATAATCTTTACTTAATACATAAGAGTGCTATACTTTTATAAAAAAAAATCTTCTCAATGTACGTTACAGCCTCTTTACAAAATATAACATTTATTTAACATCTTTGCAATATACAAATAGCCCGAAAATAAAATCTATAACTGTCTCCCTCTCTTGTTGACTTGAGTTGGCCATCCAGTTGCAGATATCACCCCAACAACCTACACGGATGAAACACCCATGCTAAGCTATAAAGCTTAGTGGGGAACTAAATCATGATAAACGACCACTCACAGTGATCGTCAACAAGCACACAACATGCCTCAAATATAACAAAGCTTTGTTTCAAGAAATAAACAAAATGCAGCAGTTAATTCATATTACGAAAATCATAAAGTTCAGCAATAAAATTTGCATTGATGCTTTAATCAACATATATAACCATGTAAGCTCTAATGTTCTATAGCTTTAAATTCAACTAATTATCATGTGTCTAGTTTCTGAATTGATACTAAACCGTAAAAGCATAAATATCTATTATCTTTTCATCTATTTAACATGTCTTTGATATATACACATTAGAATTAAATAGCAAATCCACACTTCCAATTACTATGAGATTATTATATTACTATAGGCTTATTTTATATTCCACAAGTTATTCATGTTATAACATATTAGATGTATCATAAAAATAAGCCTTTCAACTAAACATAACACTTATATATCATTATCATAAATAGCAAATACACGTTAAAGAATGTGTACATACAACAATGTGAACACATATATATAATCATAAGAAAAATATTTCAAAACAATGGTTGTTACTATCTAACCTTCATAATCTTTAATGTACACTATGAATATGCACTTATAAAATTGTTGCGCACATTAGACTTTTATAATACTCTTGGACTTAATAAAAACTCCTTCATCAATCATGTATTGGCATACATATAGAAATAAGGTTTATGATCACAAAGGCATATATATATATGATCAATTTAATCAAAATACTAATATAATGCAAATCATCAATTAACGATTAGCATGTATTTAGGATACTAGCAGTATAGATACATATACTATTGCACATTCTTTTAGATGTGAGTTTTATGTGCAATAAAAGGAATTTCATATGTAGAATAGTATAAAGTCAATTAAGAATTTGCGTGCCTTATTAAACTTTTCTTAACCTTTGACAATAAAGCCTGCACTATTTTAAAGAGGTAGATAACAATTATACGATGGTACCCGAAGGTACTAGGTCACCCGAAGGCACCAAAGAGATACCCGGAGGTATTAAACGATGATCCCTTGTAGGGATAAAACTGTATGATAAATCGGTGGACCCAAATAGGATCAAACAAATAACATGGACCCAAACGGGGTCAATCAAATAATATGGACCCAAACGGGGTCAATCAAATAACATGGACCGGTCAAGCGGACCCAAACGGGGTCGGCTACAACCCACACAAGGGTTGTTAAATTAACTTTAACTTTTAAACCCAAACAGGGTCACTATACTTTTAAATTCACGTGGACCTAAATAGGTCTAAATGTTCAGAAGCAGCTGCAAGGTACCCTTATAGGCATGCCTATCTATCCACTTCCTAGACTCAACGCAGGCAGTAAAATCTCTTTATGTTATCTTTTCTTTATTCATTCATATTCTTATATGCACATGTATACTCTTGTGTAACAACGAACAATGTACTCATATACATGCTCATGTGTAACTTTATGTAAACCTTTGAACATGCTCACTATTGGATATTACTATTCTGTATTTGAAATCTTTTTTAATCATGTAACTATTTCGTATAATATAGTTGTATCTATATTATACTTTTTGCTCCTGTGCATTATATACAAATATATATCTTCTCCAGTGCATCAACATATATGCATAATTCATAAGACAATTTATACAATTTGCTCATGTAAATAATCAATTAAAAGTTATACCTTTATTAGTGGACATACATGTATACACCATGTCATCAAATATAAACAATTGCAATCATGCTCTTTGCTCAATTATCGCTAATTAACGTACTTCCATCTAACCATGCTTTATCCATTATTTTCTTTTCATATAGCAATACTTTCTATTTTATTGTCATTGTAATTTTACTTTTGGCATGAGCATAGAGGCATAACATATAATCCTTATATAGCGTTATATTCATATTATTTCAAGTAGGTAAATAATAACTCACCTAAACATTGCAATCACCATACACATTCTTCATCACATAATCATGCCTAATACTTTACATTTATATATTATTATATAGTTTATACATTTAGTTCCCTTTATGCGCTGCTATAATACAAAAATACTCCAGAGATGTTTAAAATGGTTCTTGGCAAACTCAAATAACAATTCTGCATAGAGACAGAATTTCAAGTTCATTTTAAAACCTATTTATGTCATATCTAAAGACATTTGTGGTCGGAATTATCTTTTAAAATCATGATTCATTATGTTTCTAGTTTCAGGAACATTAAAAATAACATCAATATCATTTTTGCTTTTTAAAATATTACAAAAACATTGAGAACTGTTCCTGAAAATAATGCTGTCAACAGTCCCAAATTTCGGTTACTTTTTGACATATTTAGAGGCACAACCAAATCATGATTTCTCCATAAATATTGTAGAAATTTAAGTCTAGTTTCATTATAATTTCGATTCATAGCATTTTGACCTCTACAAAATTAATTATACACAAAACACTGCATACTATCCTATGAAAAGTACTGTCAACAGTTTTGAATTTAAGTAATTTTTTTGACATATTAAAAAATAGAATCAAATTATGTTTTCTTCATAAAAGTTGTAGATATATAAGTCTAATTTCATCAGAATTTGGAATCATCTCATTTCAACATCTATAACAAGAGATACACTCAAATTACTACAGTCCATTCTTGTTTCCTAGGCAGCACTTTACTGCACCCAATTCAGTTTTTATCACCAATTAATAAATTCATATAATAAAATAGGTACAGAATTTAAACAACATTCCTTCATGAAAATGATGCTCCTATGAGTCTATTTTAACCAGAATTTTGTTTCAATGGATTTCGACTTCTCAACAAATATTTATAGCAAAAATACTGTAACATGTTCTTAACAACTAGGTAGCAGCTCAGTCCGAATTTTAAATTAATTTTAGGAGCACTTAGAGGCAGAATTAAATATAGGTTTCTTTTACAAAAATATAAATCCATGTCTTAAGTTTAAGTAGCAATTTATATTTCCTAAATTGGATCTATAAAACTCGAGATATCTATAAAATTCCGAAACTGGTTTATAGAAACTTAACTCAGAATTTCAAATTCATTAACTTTTCTTCTTTCAAAGGCTACTGTTTTGGGTATTTTTGAGGACATTAGAGGCAACATTTCATTATTGTTATTTCTATAACATTTGTAGGCACAGAAGTCCCGGTTCTAACCCAACAAGTAACATCAAATTCGGAGTTCAACAACTCAACTTATGATCAAATTAGTCATTGAAGGTCAATCCGAATTTCTGGACAGCATTTTCACATTAATGACTAATATCTTAATTCAAGTCAATATACTTATAAAATCCATAATCAACACAATATTAATACATGCAAGAAATAATAGTTCCCAAACCTGGACATGCAACTCAAATCTCCTTGTAAATCCTCCTTTTTCTCTCACTATCTTCTTCTTTCAAGATCCTAATTTTCTCCTTCTTTTCCTTTCACAACAATTTCATCCATTAACACAACTTCCAGCATTTAACTCAATCTATTATCAATCAAAACAAGAAGATGAAGAAGAAGAGATGAATTACTAATTCATAAGCTTACCTTAATGATACATACTAAATTGACTTGATTTAATTCAATATGCATGCATTTCTCTTCAAGGATTTCTTAGCTAGACTTTAAGAGATCAAAGAAAATGAGGAAGAGAGAATGAAAAATCTGTATTTTTCCACTAACAAATGGCTATTTATAATGGCTAGATAAAATTCCCTTTTTGGTCCTTCCACTTTTTGCATGTCTCATTAAAACCTCTCACCTTTTTGCATGTTACACAACTATCATACACCTTTTTGCATGCTATAGTTTGACCCCTCCTTTTAATCTATCCTTTAAATCAACCTCTCAATTTAATCCCTTTGATAAATTGACCTCTCAATTATTTATTTATTCACATTAGGCCCTTAAGATGCCCAATTTACAAATTGACCCCTAAACTAATACTTTTTACTTCAATTACACCCTTGAATATTATTAAACCAACAATAATAATTTAATTGATCTTATAAAATTCATACCATATAATTTACACATTTATCACATAATTATTGATAACTTAATAATATTTTTGGCCCAATTAATAACTTAACTCTTAATAATTCATCAAATAATGCTCAATTAGACTTTAATAACATGAAATTGCCCTTGAATTCTACTAGGGCCTATTTTGGGTCCTTACAACCACTTAGGGCATTTCTTCCTCCATATGCACGGCCACTTGTGGCTTGTTCCCTTGAACGCATGGCAACTTGTACAATTTATTTTCATTGGTTCTTCTTCTTCCCAAATATAGCCAATTTTTATGAAAATAGGGATATAATAAGGGTGAATTAAACTAGTAATGAGCTATGTTAATGTTGGTTAGGTATACAGGTGATGGTTAGTATGATAATTGATCATTGATGAATTATAATACTTCTAAGGTATTCCCAATGCTAAAATTTGAAAGATACAGTTTAAAATAAAAAATTTCATTTAGGTAAGGTGTGTGTTTCACTTGAAAGTTGAAGTTAGAGGGACTTGTATAAAGTAAGGCTTGTATGCATTAAATTACTAGAATGGATGTTGGTGCATAATAAGGATATGATTAAGGACAATAAGAAGTAACCTAATGCTTCCCAACTTTATAGGCTATTAATGAGTCCTATGAAGTTGGTATACTGTGCAAACTCTATCAAAGTAACTTGCTTTGCCCAATTACCATATATTAATGTTTTTTTACAATGGAATGGCAAGAGAATACCATGGTATGACTTGGTGATAATAAAAGAATAGTTACAAAGTTGCGTGTCTATGTTAAAAGAAATGGAACATCATAATTTATGTTTAATTATGAAAGCATAGAAGCCTAAATGCCCTTTGGGCCATAAGAGGAATTATGATCAGCATTGAGGTATAAGAACCTGCTTGCCCCTTTATTCATGCCTATACTATATAATGATTAACTCATGCTTGAAAGTAGTGTGCTAATGACTAAAATGAAATAATCACACATATCCCAACTAAGTATAAAATGTTACAAGATGAAAACACTAGTAAGATGATCGAAGTATGTATATATATATATATATATCATTATGCTTGAGTTTTGCTATATATATATATATATCATTATGTCATAATGTGATTAATACCGAAATAGGAGAACTATTCACAACAAGCAATAACAAGGTACACCATTAAGAACTATCCATGAGTTATGAAAGTTTTATATTACATAGTTGATGCAATCATGCTGTGATGATTAGCCTGGCTTAATATGTGAACAAGTGTGAGTAATAAAAATATGTATTACCATGATTTAAGCTGCATATATATATGTATGTGTGAATATGGATACATGCAATGTTAATTATGAAAGATGGCATGATGTTATTGTTCACATGAACATATAACTATTAAGATATGAATAAATGAAAGTTAAGTCTCACAAACGTATTTCGGTAATTTTAGCATGTATGCAATTGAGTATAGGTAAGTTGTGATTTTAAGAAAATATGTAATTGAAATTAAATTAGAAGTTAGGGTTAAATTGTAAGAAATGGAAAGTTAGGAGGCAAAAGTGTATAAGGGCATTATGGGATTTTCCTTGGGGAGATATTTACCCCACTCACCTATTTAGGGTTTGTGCAGATAAGGAGATTGGCATTTTTGAAGGACCTCTCTCTCTCCCTCTCTCTCCCTTTCTCTCAATGATCTGAGCAAACAAAGGTTTCGATGTTTTGTTCATAAAGGAGAAGAGAGAAGCCATGAGTAATAGAGCTGGATCTTGAGGATTAAAGGAGATAAAGCTTGAATATAAGGTACAGGATTTGTTTTTTAGCAGTTACTGTATATATTTTCCCTCTTTTGTTGTATGTGTTTTCTGAGTGAGATTAAGGGCTCAATATAGTAAGTTTTGATGAGTATAATATGATTTGAGACTTAAATGATCATTTTAGTAAGTGGGAAGGTGGATTTGTGATTTAAATTCATGTCTGCATAATCGGGATTTCTAGTTTCTTGTTTTTCTTCCCATGCACGACCAACTGGCCTTTTGTCTCTTGAAGTGCATGACCACTTTCCCTTTTTCTTCTTCTCCATGCACGGCTAATCATGCTTTTGTTCTTGAGAATGCACTGCCACTTGTGTTGTTCTTCTTCTCCATAGATGGCCACTTATGCATTTTCTTCATGAAGTGTCTAACCAATTATGCTTGTTCCCTTTGAAATACATAGGCAATTATGCTTGTTCCCTTTGAAAAACATGGCCAATTATGTTTGTTTCCTTTGAAATGCATGGCCAATTATGTTTGTTCCTTTTGAAATGAATGGCCAATTATGCTTGTTCCCTATGAAATGCATGGCCAATTATGCTTGTTACCCTTGTAGTGCATGGCTAATCATGCTTGTTCCCTTTGAAGTGCACGACTAATTATGCCTGTTCCCTTGAAGTGCATGACCACTCATTTGTTTTACCCTTTGCTATGTACGACCACTTATGGAATTTCTTCCTCGACATGCACAACCACTTGTGGCTTATTCCCTTTGAATGCACAACCACTTGTACCCTCTATTTTCATTGGTTATTCTCCTTCGTAACTATAACCAATATTTATGAAAATAGTGATATAATAAGGGTGAATTAAACTAGTATGGAGCTATGTTAATGATGGTTAGGTATGCAGGTGATGGGCAGTATGATAATTGTTCACTGATGAATTATAATAGTTCTAAGGTCTTCCCAATGCTAAAATTTGAAATATACAATTTAAAATAATAAATCCACTAAGGTAAGGTGTGTGTTTCACTTGAAAGCTGAAGTTAGAGGGACTTGTATAAAGTAAGGCTTGTAGCATTAAATTACTACAATGGATGTTGGTGCATAATAAGTATATGATTAAGGATAGTAAGAAGTAACCTACTAACTTTAACTTTATAGGCAATTAATGTGTCTTATGAAGTTGGTATATGGTGCAAACTTTGTCAAAGTAATTTGCTTTGCCTAATTACCATTTATTAATGTTTCTTTATAACGGAATGGCAAGAGAATAACATGGTATGGCCTGGTGATAATAAGAGAATTGTTAAATGGTTGCATGTCTAAGTTTAAAGAAATGGAACATCATAATTTAAGTTTAATTATGAAACCATAAAAGCCTGAATGCCCTCAGGGCCATAAGAAGAATTACGATCAACATTGAGGTATAAGAACCTTCTCACCCCTTTGTTCATGCCTATACTATATTATGATTAACTTATGCTCGTCAGTAGTGTACTGATGACTAAAATGAAATAATCACACATATCCCATCTAAGTATAAAATGTTACAAGATGAAAAACAACAGTAACTTATTGTCTATAATATGATAGACCCTAAAAGCGAGTTAAGTGATTGAATATGAACAAGTGTTGACCTTAAACTATAAGAGAACCCATTTATTTTAGTATACGGACCATAAATGCTTGAGTGTTGCTATATATATATATAATTATAATTATGTCATAATGTGATTATTACGGGAATAGGAGAACTATTCATAACAAGCAATAACAAGGTACGCCGTTAAAAACTATCCATGAGTTATGAAAGTTTTATATTATATAGTTGAATCAAGCATGCTGTGATGATTAGCCTAACTTAATATGTGAACAAGTATGAGTAATAAAAATATGTATTATTATGATTTAAGCTGCATATATATATGTATGTGTTAATATGGATACATACAATGTTAATTATGATAGATAGCATGATGTTATTGTTCACATGAACATATAACTATTAAGATATGAATAAATGAAAGTTGATGCAGTTATGCAATCATATGAAAGCATCTATGTGTACTGGAGCCTAGAGCTCAGTATTGCAGAAAGATAAGAATAATGTGAATTCTTAAATAAATGATGGCATTAAGCAAAGATGTTATAACAAGTAAAGAAGATTTTGTTGAATCAAAATAGGCTTAAGAATGGTAAAGCCTGTTGGTCCTAGTTCAGTTGTGCGTTAGATAGGCATGCCTAGAGGGATACAATTGCAGGTGCCATAGTTGACTCCATTTGGGTCTATAGTTAGTTCCTTACTGGAACCATTGTTTGACCCCGTTTGGGTCCATTGTTTGATATCTTCGGATATCCATAGTTTGATACCTCCGGGTATTCATTACTTTTGTTATCCACCCATTGAACTAGTAATTAGGCAGGCTATTAAAGATGATAAAATGTACATAAAGGAAAAATAATACATGTATTAATTTCGTCACTAATGTAAAGTAAGCACGATGAATGGCCTATTGTGTTGTTTATCTTAAATTTCCCTTTTGCTATAAAACTGTCTCTGTTAAATGAAATGCTATGTTCATTATGATATGATTTTAATATCTCACATCTTTTATAAGGAAGGTTCCCGTGTGAGTGCCAGTGCGACTTAGTTCCACCAATGGGTTCCACAGTGAATAGTTGGCCATTTGGACTACAAGTTTACAATATTATATTAAATGTTATACAAACCATAGTATACATAATGATCTTCATGTATATGGAAGTTATGACATGTTTCCATATGGTATGAGGACTTTGTCTATTAATCATGATATATAATACCTGTTTGTTGAAATGGCATGCAAACCCATTAGTATGTGTATGAACATTTACACATGTATATGCATATGTATGATTCTGATATAAACCAAAGTTCAAACCATGATATATTATTATGTGGTATGTTTAAATTGAAATGATCAGATAGCATTAAAGGATAAGTGTGTATGAACCTGAAATGATAATTTTATAAAGATATTTGAAGAAATCATGTCTAATAATAACTCTATGATTGTTACATGGTATAAGCACTCCCGTGTGAATGGATTTAATGTAGAATGCATAACTTATGTAACAATATGATTAATGGATTAAGTTAAAGTTTTGTACTATTAACAACCTGGATGTCCGAATTCAAAAGTGCTAAGGATTAGGAAATGTATGAATCAAGCCAGTTTAAAGAAAGAGAAGAAGTAAGATGATGAGAGAAAATTGACAAGTTTTGAATTAAGATAATTTACAGAATGCTCTAGACATAAGTAAATATGGTATTCTTAATATGTTTTAGGACTTCCCAAAATTTTCATTGTGAAATGATCAATACAATAAACTCATATGTTATTCTGTGTTATATAGAAAGTTGTATATGATTAGATGAATTATGGAAAGAAGTTATCTATATAGTTTTGTTCCCCACTAAACTTTATAGCTTAGCACGGTTTTATTTATCCGTGTTGATTTTAAGTTAAGCTCCGGTGGATCGATAACTAGTGCCTAGACAACCAATGAAGGGAAGGTAATGCAAACTGCAGTTGCCTTTGAGGATTTCATTATATACTGTTGTCCAGTTATGTTAGGCCTTCTTAATTAAGAGTTTGATTTTAATTTATTTTGGCATGTAATTATAGCCTGTCTTATTATTATTATTATTGCATGGTCTTTACTAGGTTTATGTCGATGATTGATGATTATCCATGGTTAATGGATTAGGGTGTTACAATTCATGTGTTTGTGTATATATATATATATGTGTGTGTGTGTGTGCCCAATCAAAGATAGGTCATAAAACTAAATACAATAGCTTTAAGTTGATAAATATGTAAACAACAAGATAGTATCATCATTGCATACATGTATACATAACATGATATTCTTTCATTTTTTTTGGTCCACATACCCTAAAACCAAATGAACATTTTTGGTAACATTAAACTATCTAACTATCACATATAGCCTATCTACATATAAGAATGTTCATATATATTAGGCATCCATTTACATATAGGAATTCTATTGTATTAAGGTTCCTTAAAAACTTTATTTTCTTATGTAATTATATTTCACATATGTTTAGGTCACAATTTATCTTCACTTTATATTTAAAATGCTTTAAAGCTACTTAAAAAGGTTTAGACAAACTTTGGTTACACTTTAGGGCTTAAAAATCAAGTTTGGGTAAAGTAGGGAAGTTGACCTAGTTGTGATGGGTGTCACTACTCGTGATAGGGGGTAAATGGGACAACTCATGCACTTGAGTATGAGTAATACAGATGAAGAAGTGTCACAAGTCTTGAAAGTTGATTTAGTCATGCCAGGTCACAGGCAGTTTTTTGAGTTCATATTGTATGTAATTTGTGACCTACCAAAATGCATTTTTAGCAAAACTAGTTTTCTACAAACTTGTTCCACCAAGTTTCTAGTTTTTGTAACATCAAAAATCACCTTAAGAGCATATCTATAACCAAAGCTAATTAAAAATTACTGATGACTATTCACTATAACAAAATAGTAGATTGTTTGGGTTTTCATTGTAAATTATATCCCACTTTCAATTGGATTTAGAATTCAATTTCTTCATATGAAATATAGATATAAAAATATTGTTTCTAACCCAATTGGAATTACTCAATTTGGTTCTCTAAACTTTTATTTATTGTCAAAAAGGTACTAACAGGTCAAGGGAGCTAAAACCCAGAATTTTGTACTATACTTTACATGTCACTTTAAACTTAATGATACCAATTCTACAGAAAAAAAAACCTTTAAAATATTTATTGTTTTCTAAATTTTTATCACCTTAAAACCAAATTTTAACTTAATGATTAAATTAAATCCCCTTAAATTGTAAACAACCTATACAAGAAGTTCAATGAACTACTCTCTTTCTAATTATACATTTCTATCCTAAGCACATCAATTCAAGCACATGCAAAGTTCAATCCTTTAAATCTCCTTTATAAAACTAACCCAACATCTCATAATAAATATTTTCCAACTATTTCAATAATCTCAATACAATATAACCTTTATTCTTCTATCAATATTCTTATTTGCTTAAACCCTTGAAAGCCTCTTTAAATCCATCTTCGTTTGTTACATAAGGTAGAAATCTGAAGATGTTCTTTGGGTGAAAGGGGGCCGGATTAGAGAGATAAAAAGAGATGGATAGTTACAAATTTTCCTTTTGAGTAAAAGAAAGAAAGGAAAGTGAAAATGGGTTTTTCTTTCTTCTCCAACCTGTATCTGCTGTCCCTCATAATTCCTCTTTTAATCCTTTCATTTATTTATTTACAAAAACACCTTATTTTATTTTTCTTATGTTACAATTATTCTCTAATAATTTTTTTTATATTATAATTAACCATTGAAATAAAATTTTATTTCAATTTCACACATAAATAAATAAATAATTTATCCTTCAATATAATAACTTATAATTTCAATTGACCACTTAGATTTAATTTTTTTTTCAATTGTGCACTATTATACAAAATTTTTAATTAACTTTCTACTCCTTTATCACTTAGGACCATCAATCCATTAGGTCTTAACTTATAATAATTTATCTAATTAAGCTTGATTACACATTAATGATAATGATTATGCCCTTGAATTCTACTAAGACCTATTTTGGTTCCTTACAGATTAACAGGGGATTCATCATTTAGATTTATTAAGGGATGTTATGTCACAAGTTATAAACTATATTTAGTTAGAGAATCTTTGGCTAGAGTGAATTGCCAAGGTGAATGAGAACCATACAGATCATTTTGGTACAAAGGAAAAGTAGTATTTGAATTATCATATTTAGGTTATTATGAGTAAGTATAAATCCAAACTCAAAACATAAATGAGATAAAGTGAGGTGAAATGAGCAAATGCAAGGGAACTATCTAATCAACTCTATAGTTAAACCACTTGACTTTTTTTCACTTAGTTAGTCATGATGTTTGGATCGAATCCTCTAATAATTTTTACATGAACATAAAAATTAATAGTAATTGGAGAATTAATATAGCAACTTAAAGAGTTTAAATCATATAATTTTTTAATTATTGTTATGTTTGTATTGCCAGCTAGAGTAGAAAACCCAGTAGGTTACAATCTTTATAGAATGGGAAAATTGGTAAAAAATACATCTTTAATAACATGAGATATTATTATAGAAAAGAAAAATGAGCAAAGAAATAATTAATCAAATTGTTTATGTGCATAAATTAGAGAAATGTACTAGAGTTATCCATTTTGATCCTAGATAAATATCATTGAATTATAAATATTATAAGATTGATAAAATGATATTTTATCACTATAGGAAGGCTTTAGAGCCTAATTTTCAGGATAAAACAAATTAAATATGTTCTATAAGTGTTATGGACCTAAAAAGTGTATTTTGGTGGGATTAAAGTTAGTTTAGGATTTTAAACCATCAATCCATACAGAGAAGTCCACTATAGGCTTTCTACATTGAAACCTATAATTAGGCTTTAGTAAGATAGAATTAAAGACCAGATAAATTAATTTAATACCATTTTAATTAATTCACTATTAATTTTTAAATAAGCTTAGTTAATTTAGAATTAGGGTTTTAACTATGACTATAAACCTAATATGAGTGGAATTACTCAAGTGAAAAAATAATGCATCTATCTTTTTTACTCTATTGTAACGAAATTCTCCTATCTACCACCTTTGAAACTTTAGCTATTTTTATTCCAATCTTTAGTTCTTTTTAGCATTTCTCTAGTGTGGATTATTGCTAGAGGTGTTCTAGTTTGGAAATTGTGGTTTGTTACAACTTGGTTCGATGAAAAATAATTGACTAACCACTCTCTAATGTATTTTCAAGATCTCTTAGTATAGGTTTAATGATTTTATTGCAAGATAAGCCTATTTTCACCTATATGAGATGTATAAATCCATTAGAAACCCAATACATGAGGCTAAAAGAGCGGTTCATTTTGGAATTAAAAGAAGTTAAATACTATAAAGAACTTGAATGTGTACTTTTAATAGGAAAATGGCACGAGGGTTTAAGATTTTAAATGATGGGTTGAACTGAATCATCAGAGAGATCAACCCTCATTTGGAGTTTTTAACTAAAGACACTATGGTTAACTTGGCCAAATTAGAACTCAAACCAAAACAAATGCATATCAAAATTGGGAAGTCATGCTTTAGAATGTACATGATTTCAAAGTATATAAACATTGTGAACATATATCTATATCCATCAAACATTATCAACAAATTGTCAGACTTTTATATAAACATTATCATCGTGCATTAAAGCATATTCAAACATGATCAACATACATGTAAAATTTGTTAAACAATGCCAATGTGGACACCTTAGTCATCAATTCACTATTTGCATTACATGGCATACATGAAAGCAATAAGAATCTTAACACCACATATCTTGCTTATAATAACAAATAAATGTAAATTCATGATAAAAAGATATATACATTCTCATGATTTATCTATAAATCAGTAAATACAATAGAGATATTATTAAACCCTAAACTTAATTTTAAGAGTATGATATGATCATGAGTAATTCAAGGTGACTTAATAGGGAGTATTATAATTGTAACACCCTGATTCTCTATCTTAACCAAATTACTGAATCATACATTCCTAACCAATATTACTATTTTAATAAATCATCAAGCATACATGAATCATAATATCTCATCATCATACTGGTTATCATACATATCTATTAGGTGTTACTATATATTCGCATATTTTTTTCTCTATGGAATACAAGGTTTGCTATCAATATTCTTATATTTACTTGTTTGTACTATAGTATGCATATCATATGGTATGTTAGTTGCTTTAGATCATACAAACATACATTTACTGTTCTGTTTACAAAGTAAGCTTAGACAACTCAACAAGCCTAACTAGATACATTTCTAAACACATATAACCGATAATGTAAATTATACAAAATATAATTTCATTAAAAAACCATATATTAACTTCTAGATAGTTTTATATTAGCCATTCCTTATGTAGATTGCATCCTTGAGCAAAAATCTTATCTACTAAATCTCTATGGATAAAATAACCTATGTGAAGTTATAAAGTTTAGTGGACAAACATACATCTCGAACAACCGCTCATAGTAGTTATCGACAAACACACTCACCATGCATCATATAAACATAGGTTCAACATGATAGTATAATGGCATTACTAACAATATAACATAGTTTATAATTAATGAATTTACTAAGCTCAACAATTAACTCAGTATACATATATCATATATATGCTTGAAATATTTTGTACATTTAAACTATGATATAATTTTTTTTAATTAAAAACAACCAAGTATTCCATCAATAACATTTGATCATTATGCTTTCATTCAAGTGTTGTAGTTACTTTTAGCTTGCCTAAGTTCTATTAGTGGATAATGGGAACGTTGGATGCCCAAAGGTATCAAACTAATGATAGCCTAAGATATCAAAATGCTAGATTTAAACATGGCCAACTGTACTTTAGACCAATCAAACGGACCTAAACATGGTTGCCTAACAACCCAAATAGGATCAACTATACTCTAGACTCGAATGGGTCAAACTACAACAACTATAATTATCCCTATAAGTGCCTATCTATCATAATTAGACTCTAATAGCAGGCATTACTTTATTCATGTAAGGACCCAAAATAGGCCCTAGTAGAATTCAAGGGCAATTACATGTTATTAAAGTCTAATTGAGCATTATTTGATGAATTATTAAGAGTTAAGTTATTAATTGGGGCAAAAATATTATTAAGTTATCAATAATTATGTGATAAATGTGTAAATTATATGGTATGAATTTTATAAGATCATAATTAAATTATTATTGTTGGTTTAATAATATTCAAGGGTGTAATTGAAGTAAAAAGTATTAATTTGGGGTAAATTTATAATTACGGCATCTTTAGGGGCAAATGTGAATAAATAAATAATTGAAAGGTCAATTTAAAAGAAAGAATAAATGTAAAGGTTGATTTAAGAAAAAGATTTAGTGGAGGGGTCACTTTATAGCATGCAAAAAGGTGGTTGTTCATAGTGTGACATGCAAACTCTTAAAGGACCAAATAGGGAATTTTACCTTGTTTTATATAAGCATGTGATGAGAGATGGTGTGGGAGAGAGTGAAGTGTCAGCATTTTGAGAGGAGAAAAACCAGAAATTACTTCCTCTCATTTTCTTTCAAAGTCTTTGAATTTTTCAAGCAATTTAAGTTGGTTTACTAAGGCAATTAAGTGTATAACTATAAGGTAAATATTTTAACTTGATAGTTTATCTCTTCATCTTCATCTCCTTCTTATTTTGATTGTTGATGGATTAAGATAAATGATGGAAGATTGTTGTTGAATGAATGAATTGATGCAAAGGATAAAAAGAAGGTAGAAGAGACAAGGAAAAGGGCTTGCAAAGGACTAAGAGTGAAAGGAAAATTTAAAGAAGATTTGAATTACATGTCCAGGTTTGGGAACTATTATTTCTTGCATGCATTAATATTGTGTTGATTATGGATTTTATAAATATATTGACTTATATTAAGATATTAGACATTAATGTAAAAATGCTGTCCAGAAATTCGGATTGACCTCCAATGACTAATTTGATCATAAGTTGAATATTTGAACTCCGAATTTGATGTAATTAGTTGGGTTAGAACCGGGACTTCTGTTCCTACAAATGTTATAGAAATAACAATAATGAAAATTTTCCTCTAAGGTCCTCAAAAATGCCCAAAACAGTAGCCTTTGAAAGAAGAAAAGTTAATGAATTTGAAATTCTGGGTTAAGTTCATTTGACCTAGATGTATTAGTTTGTTAATAACTTGAGTTCTAGAAAAGGAAATTGAATGATTCAAGTTGGTATGTTTTATTAAGACATTAATGTATATTTTTGTAGAAGGAAATCATTTCTAGATCGGCCTCTAACTTCTCTTAAAATTAGCTTGAATCTCGTAGAAACAGTTGTTCACTGTGAAAGAACAGATCTTAGTATTTTTTGCATAATTATCAGTAGAAAAGTCGAAACGTTATGATATAAAATTATGGGTAAACTAGATACATAGGACCACAACTTTGATGAATGGAAGTTGGTCTAATTATGTGCCCATTGTATTTTATGAATTTTCTAATTGGTGACAAAAACTGTTTTGGTGTTATGAATAGCTTATAGTTTTCTTCAATATCTTGAGTTATAAATGTGATATTAAGGTAATTCTTGATGTTTTGGAAATTAGAAACACAGGGCATTAGTATTCTCATACTTTCATGTAAATAAATAGGGAAGTAACATGAATATTTTTGTAGGATATGTTGAACAAATGTAATGAGAATAAGTTTTATGAATCTTTAATAAAGAGAAATATGTAAGTATCATGAACTAGTTGCTGTAATTACAGCATAATTTGGGTTATAAAACCTCAATTGAGTTAATTAAAATTTCATATTTTACATGAGAAACATACCTATAACTTTGTAGGAGATGCCAAGGGCTAAATATGCTTGTAAGCTATTCAAATGTTCACTTGAAATTGTAATGAGCTGTTAATTTCGGTTTCGGAACAGGCTGAAGTAAAAATGATGTATTTTTGTGTGTATTGCTCAGAATGCTATGAGGTTGAATCATATGAAAAATAGACTTATAAATTAACATTTTGTATGAAGGAAACTTTGTTTAATTATGTTTTTATGAGTTCCTAATGTTCGCTTGAAATTCTTGAAAAACTGGATATACTGTTAAGGAACAGATTGTGGTATTTTGGACATAAATCTTAGTGGGGGAGTCAAAAAGCTATGCTGTAAAATTGTGGATAAACTAGACACCTAGGAGAAGGATTTTTTTGAAGGAAAGTAAGGCTGATTCACTCCCCATTTTATTCTAAAAATTTTACAAGTGGTAAAAATAACTGTTTCTGAATTTATGAACAGCCAATGGTTTTTCTTGAATATCTTGAATTATAGATGAGATATTGTGACAAATTTTGATGTTGTAGAAACAAGACATATAGGGGAATGAAATTTTAGAAGGACACATGGCCTAAAAATTATATTTACTAGACCAAAAAGGGCACCTAATTTTGATCCAGAAAGCTGCCCCTGTGCAGATTTGTATAGGAAGAATTTTAATTTGTTTTCTATATTTGGTTTAAATATAGTTATGTTAAATATGTGTATATATGATTACACATTGAATTATAATAGCATTTAATATGATTGACAATAAAGATAGGTATAATCACATATATTCAAACTTATGTACATGATTTATTACATGAAATTATGCTTACATGTATATACTTATATGTTGCGCTTATATGCCATTATGCAAAGAGTATATAAAGACAGTGACATATGTTCATTCACAAATAATTGTATTGTGCTGATTATACTCGTATTCATGTGTATATTATCAGAGATTCCTTATCATCTTATATGAACATATATTTACATATATGTGCATATTGAATATTTATAGTCATTTGTATAATTATCAGTGATTGTATATTTATAGTCATACACATACATACGCATATAGCTTAAACTGTTGTGAACATGATCATACACATCATTGATTTAAGAAACCCAATAGAGCATGATGTTATGTATCATCATATTACATATGTAAAATAGCTACTTGATTTGAAGGGATTATAAGTACAAAATAGTAATACCCAACAGTGAACATGTTCACAGATTTACAGAAAGTTACACATGAACATGTGTATGAGTACATTATTCATAGTTACCCAAGAGAATACATGTGCATATAAGAATATGATTGAATAAATGAAAGATAAAATAAATAGATGTTACTGCCTGCGTTGAGTCTAGGAAGTGGATAGATAGGCATGCCTATAAGGGTAACTTGCAGCTGCTTTTGAACATTTTGACCTCTTTAGGTCCATTTGAATTTAAAAGTATAGTGATCCTGTTTGGGTTTAAAAGTTAAAGTTAATTTAAACAACCCTCGTGTGGGTTGTAGCCGACCCCGTTTGGGTCCGCTTGACCGGTCCATATTATTTGATTGACCCCGTTTGGATCCATGTTATTTGATTGACCCCGTTTGGGTCCATGTTATTTGTTCAACCTTGTTTGGGTCCACCGATTTATCATATAGTTTTATCCCTACAAGGGATCATCGTTTAATACCTCCGGATATCTCCTTGGTGCCTTCGGGTGACCTATTATCTCTTTGGTGCCTTCGGGTGACCAAGTACCTTCGGGTACCACCGTATAACCCGTTATCCACTCTTTAGAATAGTGCAGCCTTTATTGTCAAAGGTTAAGAAAAGTTTAATAAGGCACACAAATTCTTAATTGACTTTATACTATTCTACATATGAAATTCCTTTTATTGCACATAAAACTCACATCTAAAAGAATGTGCAATAGTATATGTATCTATACTGCTAGTATCCTAAATACATGCTAATCATGAATTGATGAATTTGCATTATATTAGTATTTTGATTAAATTGATCATATATATATATGCCTTTGTGATCATAAACCTTATTTCTATATGTATGCCAATACATGATTGATGAAGGAATTTTTATTAAGTCCAAGAGTATTATAAAAGTCTAATGTGCGCAACAATTTTATAAGTGCATATTCATAGTGTACATTAAAGATTATGAAGGTTAGATAGTAACAACCATTGTTTTGAAATATTTTTCTTATGATTATATATATGTGTTCACATTGTTGCATATACACATTCTTTAACGTGTATTTGCTATTTATGATAATGATATATAAGTGTTATGTTTAGTTGAAAGGCTTATTTTTATGATACATCTAATATGTTATAAAATGAATAACTTGTGGAATATAAAATAAGCCTATAGTAATATAATAATCTCATAGTAATTGGAAGTGTGGATTTGCTATTTAATTCTAATGTGTATATATCAAAGACATGTTAAATAGATGAAAAGATAATAGATATTTATGCTTTTACGGTTTTGTATCAATTCAGAAACTAGACACATGATAATTAGTTGAATTTAAAGCTATAGAACATTAGAGCTTACATGGTTATATATGTTGATTAAAGCATCAATGCAAATTTTATTGCTGAACTTTATGATTTTCGTAATATGAATTAACTGCTGCATTTTGTTTATTTCTTGAAACAAAGCTTTGTTATATTTGAGGCATGTTGTGTGCTTGTTGACGATCACTGTGAGTGGTCGTTTATCATGATTTAGTTCCCCACTAAGCTTTATAGCTTAGCACGGGTGTTTCATCCGTGTAGGTTGTTGGGGTGATATCTGCAGCAGGATGGCCAACTCATGTCAACGAGAGAGACATTTATAGACTTTTATTTTGGCTCTTTGTATATAGTAAAGATTATAGGATAGTGGTATTGGTGATATTATATGTAAAAATGTTAAACAGTTGTTGTATTTTGTAAAGAGACTTTAACGTACACTGAAAAGTTTTTAAAAGTATAGCACTCTTATGTATTAAGTTTGATTATATGTTCTAGGTGTAGTTGGTATATGTTTATGTTGCACAGTAATACATGTGTAATGAGATGGATAAAGTGATATGTATAGATTATAGGATAAGGGTGCTACAATTCATGAACATTTTAATATCATACATGTACTTTTGTTATATATTTCAACTCGTATATAAATAGTTCATCACATGATAAGGTACATAAGCTCTTATGTATACAAATGAATAGTCAATTTCATTTATTCATATGAATAAAAGTACATGAGTTTATAACACGATATTCATATACTTAATTTCATATAAAACTATGAGTAACTTGTACATGAACATATGTCTTTGTAGTCATATATATGTTTTTGACATGCTAACATATTAATATGACATATGAGCATGATCTAAATTTTTAGCATATGATCATGATTTATATTTATAGCATATGAGCATTATCTATATTTATTACATCTATATGAGTATGATCATGCTATGTCAATCAAGTAAGTAATAACATACTTGTACTTGTAAGTATCATATAAATGCTTCATCAATTATTTATACATGTTGCTTGCATTATGGTATTATCATATATTCAATGAATTTAATTATCTTTATGTACTATTTTTATATTTTGAAACAGTTACCGTGCAATTACTCCTTTCACCACTCTTATCTCAATTAGATTCTGAGTATTGATTTTCTTAACTCATACAAATCTAATTATGTATGTTCTATAATCACTTTTACCAGAAGAGCTCTCGGAGCCATTCAATCCGGTAATACACATCAAGGCGTGAAACTTATGGACCGAGCTCTCGGTCCCGTATTTGAATTTTATTTGTTCAGCTCAGTGCAAATCCCAATTAATATATTAAGGGCAAATATTAGAATTTAATAAAGAAATGAAGGTTGATATAAGTATTTTACGAAAAATGAATAAACAGTTTATAGAATCTATACTGTGATTAATTTGACTTATGATTAATTATAACTAATGATGACTGGGATTGATTGATATTGAATATACATATTCGTATTGTGATTAAGTTGTGTGTTACACGACCTTGAGTAGTATGGTGTAATTAGGAAGGTGTTTAATGTAATTATGTATCTGTAAGTGTTTGAAAAGTGACAAGCGATATTTTTGCCTAAACCAGATTTAATGGTTACTTATTTAAAGTACTATATTGAGTCTCGAGATTGGAGAACTACGTGGTTCTGATTCCCTGAATGGGATACGTAGGAAGCTTGAGAATTGATATCTCAAGTCCGAACCAAATTATATTCATATGATTATGTACGTTTTAATAGGTATATTGAATCCTGGTGATGCAAATCTTAATTATATAATACTGTATATGAGTAAATGTTTATAAGTATGGTGAACTAAGTTTCTATGTTAAACCCAATTATATAAATTGTGTTATTGTGACATGCATATGAAGAAATTTTTAATATATGTATAAACCACGTGATGGATTATATAGATGTAATTGAGAATAAAATATTAGTATTATGTTTATTTGATAGATAAAGAATATTAGTTTGAATGTCTTGTTGAGGCGGATGGAAATTTATGTGTTGGAGTTTGACTAAAGTTGTGGAATAGTTTTTGATGATAGAAGTGTTGATTTTTTTTTTTATTTCACAAGAAGTTGTCAATATTTAGGGGAAACTCTATCAAAATTTCTAGAGAATGAATAGTGTTTTTGAAATAACAAGGTTTTAAGTAGTAAATTTTATTAGTTAGTCATCTTAAAGGGAATTAAGTTCGGGTGTGACATCCTATATCTGGGTCTTCTAACTGATCGGATATAGGGTGTTACATTTAGTGGTATTAAACAAGGTAATTATAGTTACATGTGAGATAACTTCCCCTAATAAATCTGGGATTGTGAATCCTTTGTCAATCACTCAACTATCTTCAAGTAGGTCATGATATAGCCAACCTCCTAACTATGTTCACCTTTAGTTGGAAGTAATTAGTTATGGAGTCAAAGTATACCACTTGCTACTTAAGATAACCTTTGTGATCTCAAGTATAAGGATACTTGCACAACCGCTATGAAGAGATTCCTCACTGACATAGATTTAATATCCATGTGAGGATTCTCTTTGTAGGTCTCTAATGAACTTGTTCTTCTAACAAGCATCCACATGTTATCTCTGATTATCTTCCATAATCACAGTTATGAAAACCACTACTTGAACCATTCAAGAAGCAAAACATGTGTTATTCTGTCCAAATTAACAATGTCCTATCTTGTTAATTCTATGACTAGGGATATTTAGATATTAACACATTTGCATGCAATATACATCTCATATCATAAATACTTTCATGGTTGCCTTTGCACTGTGTTTATAATATCAAGGACTTCATTTATTAATTTAAGATTTACAAACTCATGTATTTAAACATAGCATTAATAAATAAATGATGCCTTTTATTAAGAATATAAATTCATACATATGAAATACATCCCTTTTACATTGGCTCTAAGGCATACTCTCTAACAACTATAACCTGTCCATTACCACCAGATAATAGTTCATTACAAATTTCAAGTTGAAATTGAGACTAGTTAAAACAAAAATTAACATTAGGTTTCTTCTACAATGTTATAGGTACATGTCTTAGGTGAAATTATTAACTAGAGTTAACCCAATTAGAGTTTTGTAATCTGAGATGTACTAAAAATATGAAACTTGGTTAAAAGTTCCATACATGCATTCTTTCATATTAGTTATCTAAGAGTTTAGTTTCACTTTTTTTGTTCATAAATTCTTCCAATAATCCATATCTTCTCCTTAAATACCAAAAAACATGCATGAAAATCACACTAATTCTTATACCTTGGCTGAACCACATAAAACATTCTTTCATCTCTAGTTATTTCTTTGCCTTTCATTTTCCTATTACACCATTCTTCTTCTATAGTTAGAATGTCATACATGCATTGGTTCCAACATTTCTATTTCATAGAAATATAATAAAATAAGAAAAGAAGAAGAAAAAGAAGAGATGAAAAAAAATCTTGAACCCATTACCTTGATGATTGCTATGTAACCCTTTAATCAACACCAAGCATAAAAGTTTTCCTTAAGAACTAAAAATTTATGTTGAGAAATGAGAAAAACAAATATGCCATAAACCATGAGAATGTTGTCGACCACTCCCTCAAATTCTCTGTCCAGCAAGCAAGGCCTTTAAGTTAAAAATTGGAAGGAAAAGTTCCATATGATATCGTAAGTTTTTGCATGTCAAATATTATTCCCTTCTTAACTTGCTCTTTTAAAATCAACCCCATAAATACTTTAATTCAATAATGACAAAAAAAACTCATATTTTTATAATTCAATTACACCCTTATAAAATTTACCATGCTAAATAATTTACATACATTCATAATTAAAATTACCACTTTACCCTTTTTGACCCTAATTTTAAATTCACTAATATATTTAACCTTAATTCACAATAGTGTCTTAAAATTCAAACATTTTCTACTAGGGTCAAATTGTGGCCTTATAGTAATAATTTAAGGTTAATATATAAAATAATGAATGAAAAAGAAAATTAAAAGAACTAATAATAAGTTTGAAGAATTAAGTTGAGTTGTGATATACGAACCAATGCTAGAAAGACATATGGCATTTTCTAGAATGTTTGAGAATATAATGAAGAGTGGAAATGGGTAAAGAACACATTTTTCCTCCCTTAGAGTTAGTCTCCCACTCTTCTGTAAAATGACATAAGAAGTCTCTCTTATGTCATTAGAGCAATTGGTGTTTTGATGAATTAGAAATTGAAAAAGGGATAAATAAGGTTAGCTCTTAGCAAATTTTAATTTGCTGGAAACTATCTTGGTTATGTCATTTTTCTTCATCTTCTTCTTTACTTTCCATTTTTAAAATTCATAAAGGTAATTTTATGTTGTGAATGGATATTGAATCTTGTGTTATTAGGGAATTTTAATTGAAGATAAGAAGACTGGAGAACAATTATTAAAAAGAAAATATTTTAGGTGAACTTCAATTGAGGTTTGTAAAATTAATCATCTTCTTATGTATGTATGTGTGTATGTTGTTGAAGGCTTAGTTATCCTTATGAAGTCAAATTTAAATTGTTATGAATGAATTCAAGTATGGAGTGTTGTTAATTAAGAAATTTTGGCATGAAAACTCAAATTTTTACATTAATATGGGTTTTATCAATGGCTGGTTTGAGTGAATGCACGTTAGGTCTCCTTATGCCTTTGAGAAAAATGAATTCTTAAAAACCATTGGTTGTTCGCTTATGTGGTGGTTGTTGAAAGTTTTTTCTTGTATTATGAGATCTTAAGTTCTTTAATACTAATGGTCATTGAATTATTCGATACCTTTTGATTGCTTTTAAACCATGAAGAAAGAAGAAGTGTTAATATGTGTCAATGGCCATTAAATAAATTCAATGCCCATTAAATATTTTATCAATACTCTTTGGCTTTATTTAATGCTTATTGAATATTGGATTTTTAAGGTAAATTTTTATTGAATATACAATTAATGCTCATTTTGGTTTAGTAGCATCCAATGCATGTATTTTCAATCCTTGTCAAAGTTTTGTTAACGATAGTTGCGTCCTGAAAATTGCTAACTTTTCAAAATCTATATCCTTTATGTTGCATTTGTTAGTGTAAGCCCTAGCCCCAATGCATTGTAACGAAACACTTGAAATTAATAAAATGAGGCATTAGTTTTATCTTTTGTATTCCTGTGCATATCAATTGATAAAACTATCCAAGAATGTCGTTTCGGTTTAAGTTATCATGTGTGAGGCACATGGTTGTAAGACCTTGAAACAAATGAGACTTCATTCTAAATATCCCTAGTCAGTCATTGTTATGGGAATAACAATGAATTAAGACTAGTATGCTCTCTCTGATATTATGAGTTCTGTCTTACGGATCATTAGGACAAGAGTGTCAATCAGAGATCATAGATACATGTTAAAGAACATGGTATTTGGATACGATCCGCTCATGAGAACACTACATGGTACAAGTCATAAGTGTTTCTCATATGCAAGTTTTATATCGAAGTTCTTAGACCTGAAATCTCTATGAAACTCTTTATGAATTACTGTGTACTTTGACATACACCTAACGTGCTCGTAACAGAGTGACAAGTACGGGTATGATTGGGTATGCATTAATTCATGTTAGAGAGCATGAGAGAAGTGAAGGGATTACCCCTCTCAATAAGAGAGAAAATATCATCGGCCACTTGATCAGTGAACTGAGAAGTGTATGGCCATACCGAGATGAAATAATGAGTAATCATTATTTATCTGAGAGTTCAGTGTCACTGGAATATCAAGAAAGGAATTAATATATATAAGGATGACTAGTTCCATGCCTTATATTAATTCTGATATTTATGGGTAAGGGACTATACAAAATTGCATTAGGTCACTAAATGCCATATGCATTTTCATTTAATTTGGAATGCTATAATATCTTGCTAGAGAATATATATAGCCATTGAATTAATTTATTAATTCATTGCCAACATTAAATGGACCTATAGGATCGCACATAAAGCATTGGGCTTAAAATATTTAAATTGTGTATTGGAAATTAATTTGGACTTTTATTTAAAGTCAAGTTAATGCATAAAATGGGTAAACAGATTTTTGCCTAAAACAGCTGTAAAAACAGTTTTTTTGCCTAAAACAGCTAGCTGTTTTAGGCAAAACTGTCAAGGTGCGATTTTGCCTAAAACAGCTAGGCAAATCTGTGAAACGAGTTTTTTGCCTAAAACAGCAAATATGTTGGTCACGAGAGAAATTTATTGGCATGTGCTAGGTTTAATTTAAATTGATTAATTATCTATGTATAATTAAGTTAACTGAGTATTAAATCCTAATTTGTATTTAATCAAAATATAATACTTGAGAGGGAATTAAAGTAGCCAAAATTCAAACTAAAATACTAGTTGAATTCGGCAACTTATTTTACCTTAAATAAGTAAGTTTGTTTTGATTAAATGACTAATGCCATTTGAATTTAAATTCTAATGGAATTTAAATTAGGATATATCTCTTAATTAGGAAGTGATGGAGGCTGAAATTAACACTTAATTTTCGGCACTCACACTTGACCTAAATTGAGTGATATATTTTAATGAATTAAATGAATAAAAGGTATGTCATTTTTGCTATTTTTCTCTCTTGGCCGAAATACTCAAGGGGAAAGAAATCTTTCTTGTTCTCTTGTGTTCTCGGGCTGAAACAGTAACCTAAAGGAAGAACAAGATCAGATCTTGTGGCTTCAAATCATTCCCATTGCCGAATACACAATCATAGAGCTAGCACTCTTGATTTTAAGCCATCTTTGCAAGTGTGTGTGTGAGAATAGAGGGAGTGGCGTAAAGGCTGTTCCTTGGCATTGGTGGTGAAGATCTAAGGTGGACATATCCTTCTTGGTTGCTGATCATCATCAAAATCAAGTTTTAAAGGCATCTAAAGTTGTAAGTTTAAAACCCTAAAATTGCATGTTTCGATTCTAGCTTTGGATATGTATGGTATGTATGATTAAAAATTTTTGTTTTCCGCTGTGCCATCATGATTTTCATACCATGTCATATTCCATCAGCATTAAGTCTTAGACATTCCTAAATAACATTTGAAAACATGGAAATAAGTTATTATGAAATTGAGAAAGAGATATAAACATGTAAGTTTTACATTGAATGAAATTGGATTGAACTAAAATGATTATATGTTATTACAAGTGAAATATTTTAGCTAGCCTACTAGAGTCTAAGTTATGGATAGATACGTAAGCCATGTAGTGATATGAGTACAATTGGTTTATTAACACTACTTAGTGTCTTCTATATGATATTTTGGTATCTTTTGTTCTGCTATGTCAATTTAAGACATATTGTCTCTTTTATTGATATTATTGAGATATTTTCGGTAGAGGCCATATAGTCGTTTCTTTTATTTCAATTGTCCACAATTATGGATGAGTGCCAAGCTAAAGAATTTGTGTAAATAGTAATTGATAAATTGTATAATAGTTATTTGGTAACTTGATTGTTAGCCCAAATCATTATATGGTTTTGATAAATGTTTTTCAGTAATCCTATTGAGATTTAAATTTTGAGAAAACTTTTACCTATTATATATCATCTTATTTATTATTCAATATGTTAATATTGCATGTTTTTTACTTTATTTTTTATATGATTTATGTGCGGAGCTTAGAACACTTCTATGAGAGGTCTAATTTATGATTTTCCCCACTATGGATGGAGGCTTAGTATGGTGTTTTATGCTATGTAGGTCAAGGAGACAAAGAAGTAAACACTTTTTCATGTTATATATCATCTTATTTATTAGTCAATCTATTAAAAATTGCATGTATTCTACTTTATTTTATTATGTGCTTTGTGTGATGAGCTTAGATAAATTTTATGAGAGGCCATCTAATTTGAGATTTTCCCCACTAAACATGTAAGTTTAGCATACTAGTTTATACCATATAGGTCAGTAAAGCAGAGGAGTCAAAATAGGGATATCTACAAAGGCCAAATTGGACACTTAGTGAAAGTGTGTTTTGCACAATGGTTTTGACACTTTTTTGTAAAGATTTTTATAGAGCAAGTTCAACTTTCACATTAATATGTATTGGAATATGATTTGCAATGTAGTTTTGAAGTAAAGTTGAATTGATTATTAATTAGACAAAGAATTTTCTTTGGTTTAGCCAAATATTATCACTAATTTGTAAATGGATTTTTGATAGTTTCTTCTAGCCAACTATAAAAAAAGAATATGGAGAGTATAGTAATGCTTATATGAGTGGATTGGATTGTGAGTTGATGCATAAGGATAAATTAGATACTTATGCCACTAACCAATATAACCCATATAAGCTGAATTATCCTACATAAAATTTGGAGTTAGTTGTTGTAATCTTTGCCTTACAGATTTTGTTGGCATTGCTTATAAGGGTAAAAGTGTAAAAGATATACTAATAATTAAAGTCTCAAGTATTTTCTCAGACAAAAATAACATAACATGAGATAAAGAGAGTGGTTAGAATATTTAAAGGATAATGATTATATTATGGATAACAACTTAGAAAAGCAAATGTAAAACTTGATGTTTCAAGTTGGAAAAAAATTTTAGCTTTGAGACTGCAAAAAGAAAGATGGAGATTCTCTTTTAATGGGTCATTAATAACTTAATTAAAAGTAATTCCTAATTTGATTCAATTAATCTAAAATTCCCATATTGATGATGCAAAGATATTTTTAATAGATTACTTAAAAATTCGAGAAGGAAAGCTATTTAGTTTTATAGCTAGAAAGGATGGTCTATACTATAGAAATAGGTTGTGAGTATCCTCCAATGCAAAATTGAAAAAGAATCTTATGAATGAAGCTCATAATACAATATTCATTATACATCATAGTGGTAATAAAATGTTTTGAAATGAGAAATAATTTTATTTATGGCTAGGTATGAAAACATATATAGTGGAGTTTGTTTTCTAAATGTTTAATCTATTAGCAAGTAAAAGTTAAGCATTAAGTTCCTTATAGTTTGCTTTTACAATTCAGATACTAGAATGAATTTTTTAGCTCGTTAATTGGTAAAAGTAATTTAAATCTTTTATAATTAATTAATTTATACTTTTTTTAATTAAATGTACCAATGTCCAAAATTTATCCCAAAACAACATGAATAAAAGAAAAGTATAATTTTCATTAAAATTGGGATCACTCATCCCATGCTTTCTCAAAATCAATAAAGACCCTTCATCTCTTATTTTTTTAAATATGCATGTGGGAACTAATGTTCCCAAATTCAATGAATAGGCAATTTTATGGATGATATTTTTTCTTTCCTTTTCTTTGGATGATATGCTTTTGTAATGAACTAAGTAGTGAATTTTTTTTATTTTATTTACTCACTTTATTTACTGCTTTTACTAACTTGAGTAACGTGTTTCTTTATTTTTCTTTGCAATGCATCAAGTGAGAAGGGAGGAAGCAAATTAATATACAAAAACCTAATTATAAAGCAACAACTAATTAAGATACCAAGCAAGATTGATGTCCTGAACATCGATCTTTATGTGGACATCAAAAGGTTGAGATTTATTTTTCAATGTCTTATTGGGTGGCAACTCCATGATCACCATCATTATGCCCATATTAGATTCTTTTATAGTTTGACCAAAAACAATAATTTTTCCCCAACCCTTTTTATTATGAAGTGGCAAGTGTATGAGTTATAGTGAGCCTCATTTGATTTTGAACCCTAAAAGTGGGCTTTTGAGAACCCAACTAGAAATTAACAAGGCTCTAGCATGCATCATAGTGGTGACTCAGGTGGGGAACAAGAGACCTTGATTATAAAAGCATCTTTGTTAAGTTTTTTTAATTATTATTTCTTATTAATCTTATCTCCATTCAAACTTGCATTTTTACATACATACTAGAGCATTAATATTAAGGTAGACATCCCTTTTTAGCCCTGGTATTATATTGAAGCATGCCCTATGTTAACTCAATGTAGGGTGGTGTTAAGGAGACTCACTAGCCCAAGTTTAGTACTAATTGGTATATAGAGGATAAGCCATCAGTCGGTATGCTCATGATAAGCTAGACCTATTGGCAAGGACCATACTTGGGTAGCCGTAAAGTCTCATCACCTAACTACATCTTATGTAATGACAAATACCTACTTCCCCTAGGTTGTATAACCATAACAGATTCTTGCTTGCTATTTGGGCCTTTATGTATTAACTAAACTCAAACAAATCAGGATGTCTTCTCTTCGTCCCATCTTTCCCATTTTCTTGAGCATCTATCCTTTACCCTTATGTCACCATGTGTAAGCCCCCTAAATGACCCTAATTAAAATTTTCATGATTTTAGTAGGATTTTTATTTGATTAAGATTAAAATTAAATGAGAATTTCTTATAAGTATGGGACAAGGGATAAATTATGTTTTTATTATTTTAATTGCATGAAAATAAAATTTAATAGTGTGGTTTAATATTAATTGATGGTATAATTAAAGTAAAAAGTATTAATTTGGGATAAATTTGTAATTATGGCATTTTGGGGGCCAATTGTGAATAAAAACATAAATTGAGAGGTCAATTTATGAGAAGGAATAAATTGATAGGTCAATGTATGAAAGGAATTAAAAGGAGGGGTTAATGTTTAACATACAAAGACTAGCTAGATTAAATTGTGACATGCAAAAGGTTTAAGGACTAGAAGGGATATTTTCTACTATTATTTAAGTTGATTTTAATGGAAAGAAAGAGAAATGGGAGAGTGAATTGAGAGAGAGGGTCGGCATCTTCAGCCTTGAATTATTTCTTCTTCATCTCCTACAATTATATCTTAATCTTTCAATTTACCTATGAATTCATGAAGAAAATTTCATGCATGTGGGTTGTTCAAGAAAATATTGATATAAATTATTGAGGTATGGTTTTAATTTGGTTATCTTCATCATCATCATCTTCTTCTTCATTCTCTATTTGGATTTTGGTTGGGAAAATCTGTTGAAAATGATGAATTAGAGAATGATTTATATTATAATTGAAGAAGGAGAAGGTAGAAGAGACAAAGGAAAATATCTTGCAAAGGATTAATTGGCTAAAGGAAATTAGGCCAAGGTATGGGATTAGGGCTACCTTAATGCATGTGAATTTGGTTGTTGCATGTGAATATGGTTGCTGGAACTTGTTGTGATTAAATTGAATTTGTAGTAATTAAAAGAGAGTACAATGTAAGAATTGTGCATGAAGGGATGAGATGAATATTCTGACCTAGTGACTGAAAATTTAGTGTAAGTTGTAATAGAGACCTCTAATTGTAAAAAATCAAATTTCTATAGTTATATAAGACATTTGTCTACAAAATTGAAGAGGAAACTAATTTTTTATGATTTATTGAATTTAGGAGAACTTCTAATTTCGGATTCTGGACCAAGTTGGGGAAAAATTGGGATATATGTATGTAAAATGATCAGAATGACATGAGATTATTTCATATGCAACATATACTCATAAATACACATTTTATATGAAGGAAGTAATGCCTAATTTTATTTTTATGTATGTCAAATAATTAGCATGAACTTCGTTGAATTTGTTTGTACAATTAAGTTACAGATTTTGGTATTTTGGGCATAAGTATTAGTAGAGAAGTCAAAATCTTATGCTGTAAAATTATAGATAAACTAGATACCTAGGAGCACATTTTTGATGAAGAAATATTGGTCTAAATTCCTATTAATTTTATACTATGAATTTTTTATAAGTTATAGCAAACACTATTTTGGTTCTATGAACAACCTATAGTATTTCTCAAATATCTTGAGCTATAGGTAAGATATTAAGGTGAATTTTGATGCTCTAGAAACTATAAACATAGGGAAATTCGATTATAGAAGATCATTTAGCATAAAAATGACATTTTCAAATTCATTTTTGGCTCACAAGTTGAGTCTAGAATGCTGGCCCATGCAGATTTTTAATGTACTTTATCTTATGGTTTTCAATTAATTGAGCTAACTATCGGTTTATGTGATTACAAAATGAATTGGATAGAGTATGTAATATAACTATTAATACAAGATTATATGTATACATATAAATTCACACGTGTACATGGATAAGGACTTGTGATGAATATATCTAACATATATTTGTGATAAAATTTATGCATGATTGTTATATGTAAGATTAATGTTTGTATGTACTCTTATGGTGAGCAAGTCTATATTATGACATGTACCTATGTCATGAAATAAGTAATATAATAGTATGACCATGTCACATGTAATGTCTTATGGATAACATGTTAAAGTATTTATAAGATAGTATATGCTCAATTGCCAAAACATTGACTTGTTAAATGGCAAAATTGTTACATGTACTTGTATAAACTAGAGATTTTGGATTTTTTTTTACATGATCATACACCTAGTTGTGCTATATTGGAAAATTCTAAGAACAAGGCATGACTTAGGTTGAGCACTTATACAGGTATCGAATATTAACTGATTGACATGTTATGATCAAGCTAAATATGATGACTAATGTTAACACGATTAGAAACTATGTGTATCAATATACATGAACTTTGCATACATAGTTTTACAGTAGTAGTAATATATCTATACCATAGTTATATGTATGCAAATTGATTTTTAATCAAGTGTAAAAATGGTATATGAAAACAGAATGTAACAAAGAATTGCCTGTAATTAGAGTTCATAGTATAGTTGATCTTGTTAGGTCCACAGTATAGTTGATCTTGTTGGATCTTGCATAAGCCATTAGGGTTGTTACTTGACCTCGTCTAGGCCCTTGATCGGTCCACAGTACAGTTGGCCCTGATTGGGTCCATAGTTTTGATATCTTCGGATATCCACCGTTTTAATACCCTCGAGTATCCACCTTTAAAAGTTAAGCAGGAAAAACTGTTGTGCTATTACGTTACAGTTAATTTTTAGATGAATAAAGTATGATACATGAGATAATATGTTTAACTGTATTTCCCATTGCATATGTGATAGTTGGATACTTTTGATACTGATCCTCCTATGTTATGCTTTAATTTCAACCATGTTAATATAAATATGAGAATTGATTGTTAGTGTTGATATTCTATTTTGTCATTTATTTATTTTAAATATGTTATTCTTGTTATTATCAACTTTTGTATGTTATATGTTTCCGACAATCACTGTGAGTGGTTGTCTTTCAAAATTTGCATCCCCACTAAGCTTTAAAGCTTAGCACGGGTTATTTAATCCGTGTAGGTACTACTATATAAGCTTTTGCTCAGGAACGATCTCTGCATCAGGACAGGCCAACACTTTAGTCGTAGAAGTTGATGTAGGATCCTTTTTGGTTATTTTTGCTGCAAGTTCTTTTGCACGTTTAATATGTATAAAAAGGGCTATCAAATATATATATATATATATATATATATATATATATATATATATATATATATATATATATATATATATATATATATATGTAATATGAAGTAAGTGATGTAATAAGCTTTAGTAAAAGAATGATAAAGCATGCATGCATATAGTAACTAAATTGCTTACTCATAAATATGCTAGATCAATTGATAAATGATATGCATGATAAGATATTAAGTTAAGACAGTTATAACTAACATGAAAATGATGAGTATGTTATAGAATAAGCCATTATGCTTACGTAATTAAGAGACTGAAGTTGTAGAAAATACCTAATTGATGCATAGGATACCTATATAAATAGACTATTTGACATGATAAATGTATATAGTTTTGGGTTAATAACCTACCGTTATGTGATTGAAAGGTATAACATGATACATGATAAAGGCATTAGATTAAGGTGTTTCACCATAGCCCTATTTTCTTATTTTTAATATTATTTTTGTTGATCTAGGTTATTTTTAGTGTTTAGATGCATTTTAGCTTCATTTTTTCTTCTGTATAATATGATTTAAATTTTTTTATTATATTTTTACTTATTTTAGTATGTTTATTTGAATATTATTCTTAGTTAATTAATTAGTTTATTTGATATTCGATTTATTTCAATATTTTAATCAATTTTCTTTATTCGTGTATTTGTGTGAGTTATTATTTTTATGCATTGGTAGAGTTTTTTGAGAGAATAATTTTGCCTTAGATATCATCCTTCAATTGGTTCTTTTCTACCCATTTTACTCTTTTTATTCATTTAGATTATATTTATTTTACCTTGATTTATTATGTTTTATTTATTTATTATTCTATTTATTTAATTTTGGTACTTTATTTTATTTTTTGATGTATTATTTTTAAGGATGTAATAATATAGTGAAAAAGGAATTATTTAGCATGTTGGTAAAAGTCATTTAAATGTTTTGCAATTAATTAATTTGTATATTTTCTTAATCAAATGGACTAATGACGAACTTTTATCCCAAAACCACATGAATAAAAGGAGTTTTATTTTCATTAAAATTGGGATCACTCATCCCATGCTTTCTCAAAATCAATAGACACTCTTCATCTCCTTTTTTGTAGATATATATATATATATATATATATATGTATGTATGTATATATATAGAAACCAATGTTTACAAATTTAATGAACAACCTATTTTATGTATGATATTTTATCTTTCCTTTTATTTTGATGATTTCCTTCTGTAATAAACTAATTAGTGAATTTATTTGTTTTATTTATTTTGTTTGTAATGCATAGTGTGAGAAGGGAGGTAGTGGATTAATAAACAAAAGCCTAATTGTAAAACAACACCTGACTACGATGCCAAGTAAGTGTGATGTCCTGAATACCGATCTTTATTTGTGCATCAAAAGGTTAAGATTTATTTCCTAACATCTTTTAAGTGGCGACTCTATCACATCTGCCATTTAAGCCAACATTGGATGCCTTCATAGTTGACCATCAGCAGTAATTTATGACCTACCCCTTTTTATTGTGAAATTACTAGTCTATGATTTATAGTGAGCCTTATCAAATTTTTGACCCTAAAATTGGTCCTCTGACATGCAAGAGAAAATAAGCGAGCTCCGATGTAAGTCACACTAGTGATGAGTCTCTAAACACTTCTACTGTCTTTACCCCCATAACCAATAGTGCTCCTAATCCATATATATAGACTTCATGTATAACCCAACTATTTATGGCTCAGGTAACTTTCATCATCAAATGAGACTAGGACCACCCCTGAATTCATCAAAGTATATGGAATGTCATTGTCACTACCCCAAGATTTAACTTGCCCTTGGAGAAAGTATTTATCACATGGAACGCTGCTATCCTTCTGAGGAATCCTTGTTTAGAAATTTCTTTTCAAGCAAGCTTGCTTTAGATTCTTTCTCTTTAGTTTTTTCTACCTTGCTATTTTTCCAAGCTTTCTTATTGCTACTAAAGTTAATTATTTATCTTTGTTATGCTTCCACTGTAAATAATATTTTCCTTTATAAACTGCATATACCATCTATATGCACTCCATTTAGTAGCTTTCCAAGAAGATTGATCTATTGTGCATCTCCTTTAATAGCTACTAGTGTTTACAATTTCGTGTTTTCACTTTACCCATTCAAAGTAGTACCCTATACTTAAATCATATATAACCATTATAGGAGTACTCTCTTTCCTCTAAAACTTTACTTTATGCCTTAAGTTGTGAGCTAACTATCAAAGGGTAAGTTACTCAAGTCTTGTCTATGCTAACAACCCCTTATTCCTTCAGGCACCTATAGCCCCTAAAAATATTATAAAAGCATTTCTAATTCATCTAGTTCAAGTGGCATAACTTCATATATGCCAACCCACATTGGCTCTATAATGGCAAAAAATTTGAATCTTTATGAATATTATTTTTTAAGCCATGAATAATATCATTAGAGTGATATCTAGTGTGATTATACATGTATTAATGTATTAGATCCCATAAAAACCTTGAGTTAAATGTGCTTAGGTGAGAGAAATACTAAGATGGGTGACCTTCGATAAAGTTTCTAAATTGCATCATATGTGTTATACTTTTAGAAAATAAAGATTAAAATGGATTCAATGGTATAACTTGAGGTGAAATTGAGTTCCAATAAGCCCTCAAAATAGGCAGTGAAGAATTTTTATGGACCATATTATAGTTGACCATAAGTTTGATCAAGTCTAAAAATATTCCATAGACCTCTAAAAATTATTATGATCTTATAAACCAATTAAAAATAGCCAAAATGAATTACTATAAGTCACAAATAAATTTTCTGATAGCTTTAAATTTTTAGTTTCTAAACCAATAAATTTTTCTACTGAAATAAAAAGTACATCAAAATGATGTCAAAATGATCTAAAATTTTAGAAACATATTAATAGATATATTTTTTAAATTTTGGTATATTTTTAAAGAATTTTGATGTTGAGAACATTAAAATCTAAAGAAGGAAAAAAATCAAGTTTTCAGACCAGCAGAAAATATTTCGGTGCCCTAAAACCTATCTAAATGAACTTCAATTGACCTAAAATTTTAAAACATCTTAATTACAATATTTAAAAATTTTTAGAATAATTTTTGAAGAAAATAAAATTAGGCTGGATGAGCAATTGAGAAATTGACATGTAGTACAATTTTGTCCACATAAAGTGGTTTCATTTGTCCACCTCCTAAACCACTGCTTTTATGGCTAATTTTTTAGTAAAATAATCATTTTGAGTGAAATAATCACCCAAAACCTAAAACATTATAGACAAAAATTGGACAAAAAATTATTTCTCCCTCTCCTCCAAAAATATAACCCAAAACTTGGTGAATTTCCACTATTTTCACTTGATTCGAGCTCTTCTACTGTAATTTTGTATGCTCTATCAATTTGAATCACTCTTATCATCTCTTAGCAGTCTTAAAGTTAAGACAAAATTATTTTTAGTGTGAAGAAAGTGGATGGTATTTCAAAGAGAAGTTTAAAGAAAAAATTTAAAAAATTAAGGAAATAATTGATGAACAATTCGGTTCACATGGTAATTCAAGGGAAAATAAATGGAAACAAGGAAAAATTGAAGAAACAGATGGAAAATAAGGAGAAATTATAGATAGATCTTGTAAAATAGGTAAATGGATACCTAAAATAATTAATTTCATGTGAACCATAATTTTGTGCTATAGGGTTTTTGATGTAGTTGATGTATAAATTTTAATTTAAAGATATAATAATTAAATTAAGTATCAAAGAATTGATTTGGCATGAGAAATCGTATAAAAGAATGATTAAACATGAGAAATTAATTTAAACCACCATTATGTCAATTAGAGAGAAATTGCTAAATATGGATTATAAGGAAAATAAATGGCAAATTAATGAAATAAAAGATAGAAAATAGAATATTTGATGCCAATTGTATGGAAATATAATTAAGGATAACATGTTTGTTATGTAAACCATTATGTCCTTTAAGAATAAATTGAGTAATGTTAATGTACATTTAAATTAATGGTAAAATAATGTAATTGAGAAAATCATTAAAAGATATATGATAATAAATGTATGAAAATATGACTGAAAAAGATACATTAGTTATGAAAATTATTATGTTAGTAAGTAAAATTATGGTTAGAAAAAAAAATAAATTTAAGTTTAGAATTGTGTTTATTATGGATGATAAAATAAAGTAGATATGTATTGATGAATTAAGCAAACTTATATGCATATGCACTAATGATAATCAAATAGTAAAGTATAGGAATGTAAGGAGCAAGTAACGAGAATGATGAAATAAATCAAGATGAGTTAGAAAATTAGTGAGTTACTATGAAATGAATTATAATTAGTGAAGAAAATAGTTAAAAATAAGTAAAACATCATGAGACCAAATAGTAACCTGAAGCATATCAGGTGATAATTTGATGATTAACTAAATTTTTAACATGAAATGAGTACTATGATGATGGATAAGCCTAGTATAAGCGTTTAAAACTTAAAAAAATACAAATGGACATAATGTGGACTAAGTGGACATAATGGTATTCTTATATGTGTTAAATGGACAACCATGTAAACTAATTGTGTATCATTATATGAAAGCTTGAAATGACTGTGGGAACATGTGAGACATGTTAATGTGTGAAAAATCATAATGTATACATATGAACATGGCATGGCTAAATGATACACAATGTAAAGATAGCATATTCCCATAATATTTGGATTATATTACACATGTTTATTATGAATGTATGCATAAGAAGTATGAATGGATGAGAAATGAGCAAATGAGAATGATGGCATAATGTGAATTGCACGAAAAGTTATATAAAAATATAACATAAGATAAAAATAGGCATTTGCCCTAAGTATACAGTGGTTAATCCAAGATTTTAGAATATAATGGCTAACCATAAGGCCATATACAGCGGTAGAACTATGAGATTATGATATAAATTTGATTTATAATTAAGGTGTTTGGCCATGCCAAGTGGTCACCTCAACACATTTGGAGGTATTGGTTCATGCCAAGTGGTCACCGCCACACATCCTAGAGTAGTATGATCATGCTAAGTGGTCATTCTAGCTCTTACCACATTCATTAGAGTCATTATCCTGCATATCCTATTCAAGGATTTTCACTAGGCGCTAATATGGGAAAAACATAATTTTATTAAAAATAAAAACTAAACGGTAAATTATGCATAAAAAGATCTCAAATATGTGATAAAATAATGAATAAAATAAAAAAAAGTAATTAAGTGATTAAAATGGGGTAAGAATGTAATTATATAAGAAATTGAAAGCAAACCATCAATTTACATTAAAATGGTGGTTAAAGAAGTCCAAATAGTCCAAAGGGTGAAAACGTAATTGAGAAAAAGTTTCAGAGACCAAACAGTAATTTACCACCACATGGGAAAAATATAAGGTCTAAAATGTAAATTTGGGAATAAAATGGAATAATGACCAAATGAAAGTAAAAGAGAGTAAAATTAGTAAGAAATAACCAAATATGTGTTAAAAATAGGGGAATTTAAGGTCTAAATTGTAATTTTCACCGTAATTAGGAAGTAAGTGAAGAGAAGACATAAATAAATAATAAGGATTGAATAGTAATTTGGAAGAGTTAAAGGAGAAATTCTATGATAAAATATAATATTAAGTAATTAATGATAAAAAAATAGAAATGTAAGAAAATAAGATTAGTAGAGATTAAATGGTTATTTGCCAATACATAAGAGAGTTGTTAAAGATTAAAACATAATTTATTGAGTTTAAAAGAGGTAAAGGATATGAATAAAATAAAAAGGATAAATTTTGCATTAAAATTGAAGAATTATATGGGAAATAAATTTAATGACTAAAATGTAATTGTTAATTAAAGGTGGAAAGTAATTAAATAAAAAACAAAAATAGTAATAAAAGAATCAAAGGGCAATTAGAAACCAAAAATGTATTTTAAATTATTAAGGAGGGAAATGTGCAAAGAATAGAATTAATAAGTGTTAAAATAAGGGTTGCCATCATGTAGAGTCTATGTAAAATTAAAATACCAAATTTAAAAAAAAGATAAAATAAAAGGTGAAGACAAATAATTATGTAATTAATGATATATCATAGTTAGACTTATAAATAAATAAAGGTGAACAATTGAAATGTAAACAAGGTATAAACAAAGAGTTGAAAGGTAATTGAGAAAAATAGTGAACAATAATTAAGAGATGGACTGCAAACATTTGTATAATTTACATAGAAAAAGAAAAGAGAATTGATGAGAGAAAAAAATATGTTATACTGGTTCAAAGGAAATTTTACAATTGACTAAAATGGATTAAGTGCAAAGGATTATAATTTGAAAAAATAAGTATGTGACCTAATTTAACATGATAAAGAAAAAAATATAAAATTAAAAATAAAAATAAAAGGGAAAATATAATTTCAGAACACATGAGGTGTTGCTAATGTCATTTGAGAACTTAGTCTCGATATATGCCTTTATGTATGCAACAAATTTCTTTTTGTATGTTAATCATATGTCATGCCTAGCTTATGTATGCATTCTGATTTAAATACATCATATAGCAATAGTAGTAATTATACCCAGACATTTGATGCTAAAATAAATGTTCCATTTAATCTCTGGGTATGGCATTTTGTGTGCATCAAACTCTTGTTATAAACCAGCCCTCATGGGTTTTCTTGATTGAATATTTTCTCTCAATCCTTAATTTTTGCCTAGGACACTTTTTTTTTATTTGTGGAGTAGTGGGGGTGCCTAATTTTAGGAAAGCTACCTTTTTCGGTTATCAACCTGTAGGTTTGTATTTTCTCTTATCTTTTTTAGTTTTTTTTATCTTTTCCATTGAACCCTTTATAGTTTTTCTGCATTGCTTGATTCATTCAAACATTTTTTTATCATTGCAAGTGATAAATGGTTGCCCATTCTAACCATAGCTTCTTCAGCGCAAAGAGTTTGACTTTGGCTTGTGTAATATAGAACACTTGATTTCAGTTATTTCTACCAAACAATAGAATTTGATCCACTTTTCAAAAGATTAAGTAGGCCTTTCTTCTCTTTAAAAACTCAATCAGGATGGTGAGTTCTCTTATAAATTGCAGAAGACCCTGCTTCTCTCATTCTGACTTTGACAATTAAGCTTTTGAAAAAATAGTTAATAGTTAATGCTGAATCTTGATTGGTTGTGTCATGCTCATCCCTAAATGTTAAGGGAAAGGAAATAGTCTTTGAAACATCATTTGCTATCCTGTTTCTTCATTCATGTTGGCCATGCAAGCTTTTATACGAGTTCTTTTTCCATTTTTTATTTCTTCTCTTTATCTCAATTAGTTTTATTAGCCTCTTTATTACACAATGTTGTATTTAAGATAATAAGCTCAAGAAATAGCTTATGATCATTCTCCTGTCCTTATTTGAGGTGTTTTATAAAAAAATTTGGCACCTTTAAGTAGTAGGGCGTTTATTCCCTATTAGTTTCCTTGATGTTCGTCACTTGGAATTTTCATCTTTTCTCTTCCGCCTTCTGGTCTAAGTTTTTTAATTTACTGCTTAAATGATTTGTTATTCAGATAATTATATACTTATATAATTACATTAATTAATAAAATTTCATTATATATAATAATTTTATATGATTACATTATTAATTTATATACTCATATAGATATTTGTGCTAAAAATATACGAGTACTAGTTAAATGATACTAAGAGTAAATGAAATTAATCAATAAAATAATTTTATACTCATATAATTATATGCATTGGTAAATTTCATTATATCTAATAATTACATATAATTATATTATTTATTTACATACTTGATTAATCATACATACATATATATATATATATATATATATATATATATATAGTGACAAAAATAGATAAGTACTAATTGAGTGATGCTAAAAATAAATAAAATTAGTTAATAAGGTAATTATGTTATATATATAATTACATTATTATATATAATAATATATATAATTATATTTTTAATTAACATACTCATGTAGTTATTGTGTTAAAAATAGATAAGTACTAATTAAGTGATATTAAATGTAAATAAAATTAATTTGTAAGATTATTATATATTAATATAACTATATGAATTGGTAAATTTTATTATATATTAATTCTATATAATTATATTATTAATTCACATACTTGATCACTAATATAGCTATTTTGTTAAAAATAAATAAGTACTAGTTGAATGATATTAAAAATAAATGAAATTAATGTGTAATATACTTATGTGATAAATGCTTAGTTTTATAGATAAATATTTGCACAAGAAAGGAAAATTAAGTAGTGGTTGAGTGACATTAAAGTAATTTAAATTAAACATAAATTATTTTAGTTACATCTTCATATTCACATAGATATAATAATTATTATAATAATTAAATTTGTCTTATTAATAATTAAAATATTTAGTTTAATATATTAGCTAATTGTTATCTTAATTTTGTGCATTAAAATATATAATTCAAATAATTATGAAGATAAATTTATAGAGTGCATATAAAATAGAAATTATAAATAAAATTTATATATAAATTATTAGTATTATATATAATAATTAATAAATATCAATTTTGTCAACATACTTCGGTTTTAGAACTGTTTGTTACAATTCAATACAATTTTCGATTAAGTTATGGATAAAATATCAAGATCCATTACAAATAAAGTCAATAACGTAATTCGAATAGGTTTTTACCAAAAAGTCCATAGTACAGTTCGGTTCTTTTTTTTTCATTATTTTAGTATGTCCCGTGTACACCATAGTTATTAGTAGGAATTCACAACAATATGATTTTCTTAGTTTATTACATTTATAAGTTAAAATTTTTCAATAATTTATTAATAAAAGATTTCAAAATTGGATAAAAATGAAAAATTACTAGCTGGTAATTGAAATTATAAACTGATTAATAAAATTATTTTAAAAATAAAAAATACAAACCAAATGTAATAACTACTAAAAATTTAAAAAAATAAAACTTTTATAATTAATTGTAAAAATTGAATATATTTAATTTGAAATTAATAATAAACTGTCAATTATGCACATTTAATAATTGAAAGATGGTACTGTTTGCATCCCACTTTAAATGATAACTTTCTATTTTTCACAAAAATTATGAAAAACATTAAAATATTTAAATTTCATAAAAAATTTTAATTATTGGTAAAAATACCCCTTTATATTTTCAAGAATTTTATTTAGTTTTAGTTAAAAGTAAAGAGTAATAAAAAAAGAGAAATATTTAATGAAATATATAATAAATAGAAGCATATGTGTAAACCTATTTCTCAAATTCTAAAAAAAAAGATATTTAAAGCGAGATAAAGAGAAATAGAAAAAATAACCTTGTAAAATGGGATAGAATGAGTAATAAAAAGATAGTTCCAATATTCATTTACTAAAATATGTATAATAATAATATTTTATAAAATTTTATATTATAATGTTTGTAAAGTACAAAAATATTAAAAAAATTAAGTATAAAAATCAAAATATCAAAAGTAAAAATATATGTAAATTAGTTAGTTATTGGTTAATGATTAACTATCATTTTTTAAAATAAAAATTATAACTCTAAACTATCTATTTAGTTAATCTAAAATGAGTTTGATTTTGAACCCATTTTTTTATTAATTGAAAATTCAGTTTGTCCTCATTACTAGTGATTATAGTGAATCATTGGGTCCATCATGAAAAAAGTTGGAAACTAAGCTTTAATGTTGTAATGTAGGGATTAAAAAATAGTTTATGCATTCATCTCATTCCTCTTATCATTGTTGTCATATGCTTTCTCATGTAAATTTTTAATCAATTCAACCTTCTTCTTTCTATCTAATTTAGCAATATTACTTAAAGGTAAAGGCATCAAACCAAACTAGTAGAAGAATGTATACAACTATTATAAGCAAACTCAATAAAAGGCAAATAATCTTCCTAAGTTTTCAAATTTATACCAATCATAGCATGCAATAAAGATTTTACAGTTCTACTAACAACTTCTATTTACCCATCAATTTATGGATGATAACCACTAGAATAAAGTAACTTAGTTCTCAACTTACCATAAAAAACTTTCCAAAAATTATTGAAGAACTTTACATCCCTATTAGTTACAATCGTCCTAGGAGCAACATACAACCTAACCACTTTTCTCAAAAATAAATTAGTAATATTGGTAGAATCATTGGTCTTATGGCAAGTAATGAAATAAACTATCTTACTAAACATATCAATGACAATAAATATATTATCCCTACCTTTCCTAGTCTTAGGCAATCCAAGTACAAAGTTTATGGAAATATCAATCCAATATTTATTAGATATGGAAAAGGTGTATATAAACCATATGGCAAAGATATGGATTTAGTCTATTTATATGCAATACATTTTAAAATCCTCTTAACTTCTTTTCACATGTGTGGCCAATAAAAAATTTTCAATCAAAACATGCAAATTTTTATGGAAACCAAAATGTCCTATTAAACCCCTACTATATGACTCCCTAAGAACCAATTCTCTAAATGAGCAATTAGGCACACAAATTATGAGGTCCCAAAGCATACCCTAGTAGGATTAGTATATAAATGAATAAGAGGTAGAATGAGTTTCATTACAAAATAATTGTTAATTATTCAATTGGAATGTAATTGGTAGTAATGCAAGAGTGAAGGGTAATTACATAAATTGTCAGTTTGGGAGTAAATATAATTTTTTATTAAAAAAGTGGGGATGAATTATTAAAATAAGTTAGTAAGGCATGTATATGGGAATTACAATTGATAGAAGGGAGTAAAGTGTAATTTTAGTTACTCAAACACTAAGCCAATGAATGAGGGACACCTAACATTTCTAGAAGAATGGAGAAAATGTGAGAAAAAAAAAGAAGAAATCCACCTTTTATTTGGGTTGTCAGCCACTTTTGGCCAAAGAATTCCAGCAATTTTATTCTTATTTTCGATGTCACTCTTTTGTTTATAGTTTATCTTAAAATGGGTTAATGTATCTTAGCTAATTTATGGTATGTTTTTATAGGATTTTAGCTCAAGTTTGGTCCTTTATTTATTTAAACATGAAAATTTAGAATTATATATGGGATTTGGATATTGATGTGTATTCATGACATGTTTTATTTGGAGAATCTAGTAAGGGTAAACAAAAGGAAGGAGAAGAAGCTTGAAGGAAGGGTATGGAGCTTACCAAAGAGGTTTAGGAGTTTTATTTCTGTTGTTATACATTTAATTGATTCAAGTTGATATACGCAAAATAATTGTTATGAAATTTATGGTAAAACTTTTATTGCATGAGAATGATGATTGTGCATGAAAAAGTGACCTAGTGGAAATTTTTCCCTAAGGTTATCTTAAACTATCTTTCATGTAAAGGGCATAACTATTTTTGTAGATGTCCAAATGCGGTGATTCAAATTGAAAATAAAAAATAACATATATATCTACAACTTTTTAGAAGAATTAAAACTGAAATCTAACTTTAAAGTTCTCAAAATTTATCTTGAAGTTGAATGATCCTTACTATCCTATCATCTGAAGCAGCTGCACTATTTTAGTAATATCTTGAGATTTAAAAGTTAGAATTAAATTATTTTTAATATTGTAGAAATAAAAACACAGAGAAATAACTTTTTAGAACACTTTATCTAAAAATTTCATTTAGTATGCCTAAATTGATGTGCAATATAGACTTCGACAGTTGTCTACAAAATTCCATGAGTAGGAAGATGACCTACTTTATTGCACTCGTGATGCGTTTCATGTTAATGATAGAACACTCCTGCATTCATTAAGGAGCTCCTTATATAAAGTAAATGTGACATTTAAGTGTTCCAAATATTACCAAAGCCCTTTAAGACACTTTTGAACTTATTGAGGCCAAATTAAGCATGGAATTAAGAGAATAGATGGCATGAAATATAAATGAAACATAAGAATGTGAAGAAGATATAAGTAAATATATGAGTGTCTATATATGCATATATGACCAATTAAGTGTGTAGTTATGTAATGTGATGGATATGATTAATGATATGCCCAATGTTATATGTTACATGAAGTGGTAATTTTGTTTGAAGTGTATTTTAAGTGAATTTAATTATGGATTATATAGGGAAATTGTTTGTATGTTCTGTTATGTATAAACCTTATGATCTTAAGTGTATTGAATGTGATATTCTTGAATGATTAAGGACCTATTAAGCCTGAATTTCACAAAGTAGTGGATAAATAAGCTTGCCTATAACGGGATAGTGATTGCAACTGCTAGTATTGAATCCAAAAGGTGTCTAATGTCCCAATACCTATCGGTATCAGATGACTTGAGACTATTAAATCTTAAGTGTTCGATACTATTTACCAATATCCAGTGTTTGTACCCATTATCCACCATCATTGGAAATTGAGGCAATGAAGTGATTTAAATTGACATGAATATTAGTGAATGATCACTAGGGTAAATAGTTTAGTTCCCTATGGTAGTGTTAGTGTATCTCATTGAATATTAAAGTGTTATTTAATACATAGTATTACTATAAATGTATGCGTTTTATGATATGACCAAGTATGCTAGTCATTAAATGTTATTATATCTTCCTAGGTATATTGTATTAGTTGTGGTTAAGACTTCATTTAGGAGTCAATGGCATTATATTTACCCCCTAATGAGCTACACTCAACATGGGAGTTTTTCTTCCCATATAGGTATACATGTGTAGATATAAGGAACTAATTTTCAACCCAACATATGGGGGTCACTAGGGAAGAGTGGGTGAAGACTAATTTTGGTATATAGTTAGTTTTTTGTAGTATGTTCCATGTAAATGATATGGAGTACATGTAATAAACTACTTTGTAAATACGTTTAAGTATGTTAAATTTATATGTATATTTGTACTTATGCAAGAAATTTAATAAATTATTATATAAATAAAAGGTAATTAAAGCGAACATTACACAAATCCTATTGTTCCTTAAATAAAAGTCCTTCATGTCTATATAACGTATTAAAGGTACCCCTTCACATGTATCACATAGATCACAAAATCAACATAAATTACATACAACTCTTTCATATGCTTAAATCCTAATAATATAGAAGTAAGAGTAGAAAATAGTATATACCTTTGAGATAGCACATCAACAACTAATATTTTCCTTACCTTTTTATAGCATATCAAATATGGAAAAGTCTTTACAAATTCAACCCACCTTGTGTATCTTTTGTTTAACTTTTCTTATCCCATTAAATGCTTCAATGACTCATGATCCTTATGAATCATAAATTTCTTATAAGGTAAATAATGTTGCCAAATATCTAAAGCATGAACTAACACATATAACTCCTTATCTTAGGTTGAATAATTTAGTTGTGCTCCATGCAACTTTTCACCAAAATAAGCCAATGGGCATTTTTCTACATCATAACAACAATTATCCCAACCTTAGAACCATCACATTTGATATTAAAAGTCTTTTAAAAATAAAGTAAAACAAGTATAGGAGCATAACATAATTATCTTTTACAGTCTAAAAAGCTATTTCTTGCTCTTTCCCCAATTTGAACCTAACTTCCTTTTTGACAATCTCAATTGACAATTCTGATTTATTATTTATTTACAATGTATTTTTACTAATGTTTTCATTTCATTTTGGCCTAACACACACATATTGGGAGACTAGCTAGTATCATTTGAGATGAATTCTTTTTGATTTAGGATGATACTTAGTGACATATGATGTAGTGTTGTTTACCTTTCTTTGACTTATGATTTCTATTTTTGAGTTTGGATATCCAGGAATTTGGTTTGTTCAGTTGCTCAAGGGTGAGCAAAATTTAAGTGTGGGGTAGTTGGTAACTCTAATTTATTATTTATTTACAGTGTATTTTTATCTGTGCTTACATTTTATTTTGCTTGTTTTTAATGTTTTTAGTGTTAAAATTATCTTTTTATGCCAAATATTATTATTTTAAGATTTGTAAAGCTTTTTGTGTTTAATGGTGTAATTTTTACTTTTCTGTAAAAATGTTAACTTGCACTCGACTGAGAGCATTTATCTTGATCTTGTGCCTTGTAGATTTTCAAAATGCACTATTTCACCAAGGGACTCGATTGAGACAATTTATCTCTATCATGTCCTTCTATGCATTATTACAAAAGTTGCATTATATCTATATTTAAAAGAGATATTTTTAGGTTTGTGAGTTTTAGGTTTTTTTCTTTATAGTTTAGTGCATAATTTCTCATACTTTTAGGGCTTTATACTTAGTTTACATAGAATTGCTTGTAAAAATTATATTTTCAATATAGTTTATACCAAAAATACATAGTTGTAGTCTAGTTTATAGAGTAAAGTTATAACTTTAAATCTAGTTTAGCTTGAAGAAGAAGAGGAGAAGCCATTGCAACTTTAGATCTACATTTTTAAAATGGTTTAAAAGTTTCTTCTTTCCTTTTCTTTGTTGTTTTCAATATAAGTAACGAGTAGATCTTTTGTTATATGGGGATTTTTGAAGCCCTTGAACCATATATGGATATGAACTTCTTTATTTAAATGTATGTTTCAAATGTTTCTTTTCTCTTGTGCTTATTTTAATATGGATGTTATTCAGGTTTTCATGCTGTTAATCTTATTCAAGTTGATGGATTTATGCTCGTTTAATAGTTATATCATGCGTGCTCTATTTTTCTTCTTATATTCTTTTGTATTGATGGAATTTTTGAAATTGAAGCTATTAGATCTAAGGTTTGTGTGTTGTATAACTAAAAAAAGAGAGGAAATGAATAGATATTGAAGTAGTGAGCTCCAAAATGGGATACTAGTTCATATCTAGGTCTTAGGATCCGTGCATATACTGGCTATCATATTAGCTTTGAAATTGGCAATCAGGTAGTTAGTGTAGTAAGCTCCGAAATGGGATACTAGGGGTTTAAATGGGTTTTCCACATCTAAGTTATATTAATGTTATGTTAAAATGAATCTTACATGGGAATAGGGACGATTTGATTCCCAAAAAACATTTTTAGTCATTGTTAATTTTATCCTTGTCACATTTTTTTATTTTTATTATTTTATTTAATTCATACTTTGTGCATAATTACTTTTATGTTAATTTTACATCGCTAAACACAACACAATAAATAAACCATTGGGACACTCTTTTAACAAATAACTCTAATCAATCAATAATTATTATGCTAATTTTGTTCCCTAGGGTTCGATACTTGAGGGACTTAAGAATACCCTATTTTATCATTTGTTGATTTAGTACGCTTGCTTGCATTCGACCATTAGTCAATCTAGCAGCAGTGGAAGAGAAGTCTTTGACAAACCTCCTATAAAAACTAGCTAAACAATAAAAAAAATCCTTCTTACTCATGTTATTAGGTATAGGCTACTCTTGAATAGCCTTAACCTTTTCCTCATTAACCTTAATCCCTTATTTACTCATAAAAAATCCTAAGAATATAAACTTATCCATGCAAAAAGTACACTTCTTAAGGTTTGCATATAATTATTCATTCCTAAGCACTTATAATACAAGTTTAACATGTATCTCATGTATGTTAAATTATTATTGTAAGTGATAATATCATTAGAGTACATAACAATTACCTAAGAAATCCCTCATCATGGTTCATTAGTCAAATAAAAGTGCTAAGTGCATTAGTTAACCCAAATGGCAATACTAATAACTCAGATAAACCATATTTTAATTTAATGGTACACTTTTCAAATAAATTTTAGTAAAAATTCAAGCACCATACAAGTCATTTAGGATATCTCTAACATAGGGAATGGATAATAATACTTTATTGTTATTTTGTACACTACTTGACAGGTCACACACATTCTCCAAGTTCAATCCTTCTTTAGAACTATTAACACAGATATGACATGCGGACTCAAGCTTTTCTTCACATGTCTTTTGCTTAGAAGCTCTTGCACTTTGCCTTTGAAGTTCATTTTTTCCTTATATTCTTTTATAGACTGGTCAATTTGGAAAACTTACTCTAGGTATAAAATCTATTTGGTGTTCAATGCCTCTGAAATCTGGTTATCCCTTTGGCATTTCTTTAGGAAAGACATCACCAAATTCCTACAAAGAGAAATAAAAGCACTTGGCAAATTCAGGTTCAAGTCAGTTTCAATAAGATAATTCACTCTAAACCTCATTATCATTAACATCTTTTCGATCTCATAAGCTCTTTTGAATTCTCATTCTTTTGCATAAACACTTAGCTTCTCATCACTTACTGACTTTTTCTCTCTCGCACATCCCTTTTTCTTTTCCTTAATTATGCAATCACTCAGCTTTAGGCCTTTAGTTTTATTATTTTCACTCTTAGCCTATTTTCCCATAGTTCTTTTGATTTCTTCATTTCCCGAATCTCCATTTGAAGCATTTTTCGATTTTAGTTAGCCTTGGTACACTTCTTTTAGAGATAAAGAAGCTAATATTACACTTGTGTCATCAAAATTAAAATAATGCATATTCTCATCATGCAACACACCTTTATTAAATTGCCATGATTTGCCTAAACAAAAGATGCTCGATATACATAGGTACCACATCACACATTACTTCATCATTATATTTACCAATGGTGAATGAAACTAGTACTTAGTGACTTTGACTTCAGTACACACCCTCCCCTTTGCAAATTATCTAGAGTGAAAGATGTTTATCTCATTGTTCTAGGCCTTCTTCCTTAACTTGGGAACTTAAAGCTCACCTAACAACTAGAGATTCAACACTAATAGAAAACTCAATCTCTTTATCATCATAATCCTCCAATGGTGGCATATTTTCACTATCACTTTTGGAATCAATCCCACTTTTATCCCTAATGATAAGCCCTTATATTTAGGCAACAAATGCATAATTCCACACTCGTAGACATTTAAAACACTTTATATTTCTTTTCCTTTCATTAGAATTTTGAGTTTTATAAATGCCTTTAGGTTGAATAGTGGATTTCTTAGAAAATTTTGACCTCTTAAAATTTATGCCTTTTTTGTTAGGCTTCTTTTCCTTCTTGTTCCATTTTGAAGAAACATTATTGTTATTGTAACTTTAATTACTTCGTATAGGTCTTATTTGCTTGAGTTATCTCTATACCTTAATGGTCATTCCAACCATATCCTCTATGTTTATGTATTTGTGTAAACCAATTACATTAGCTATCTCTCGGTCTATAGCTCCTACCTAGCCATGGTTTATGATGCCCTAACATATGCCTAAGTAGAAATATGTAAATTTAGCAATAACTTTTAGTATTAGATATATGGGGAAATAATTTAAAACACAAAGGCATTATGTAAATTGACTAGGTGGGATGCATATGCATAATTATAAAGAAATGGGCCATGAATTAGATTACATATAATGTTAGAAATCATATCTAAAAGCAAAACTAAAAAGAGTGAAGGAGCAAGATGGAATTTTTTTTTGTGGCCAATAGTGGACCAATAGAAGAAATACACCTTACTTACTCTAGAATTTTCATAAAAACTCAAGAAAAATATAAAGAGGTAGCTAGCCACTTTAGGGCTAAATAGGGTAATTTCAATTGAAGCATAAACTAAAATCATAGATCTAAAATTCTTATATAGAGGATAGAATTTGATTCAGCCTTTAAGAGAATTAAAATGTTTTCAAATTGGAGTAATAGGTTTTATCCTATCATTCAGAGCAGTTTAAAGTATTTTAGGCATATCTCTTGATATAGAAGTCTATATGGCCTATTTTTAATTATATGGAAACTACAGACATAAAGAAATAATTGTTTAGGATACCACTTTGCCTATAATGATGGAATATGTCATGGTATGCACATAAAGATCACGCAGCAGAAAACAATAAAATTTGATCATATATACCATACAATTCCATGACAAGAATCAAAAACATGCAATTTTAGGGTTTTAAAACTTACAACTTTTGATGCCTTTTAAATCTTGAATTTGGTGATGACCAGCAACTAAGATCACTTTATCCGCCTTTTAAATCTTGATCGATTCGGTGATGGCCAAAATAATTAAGTGAGAGAGAGAGAGAAGTACACGCCAAACCGAAAGCAAAAATTAGGGTTTTACATTTTTCTTTTCTTTCAATATATATTATCTCATTATGTAAGTGATTAATCTAAAATCTACTACCTCAAGATAATTTATTTTAGCCTTAATCACTTCCTTAAAATAAGTAATATATATTGATTCTAACTCTTTTGATTTAATCCAAGATAAATACATAAGACATTTAATCAAATAATATCACTTAATAAAGAAATTCACATGTGCCGAAATTTCTTCAATATTTATCTTGAGAATTTCGGCTAAGACATCCCTTAATTAAGTGTTTTAATTTGATTTAATACTCAATTAACTTAATTAATACAAGATAATTAATTAATTGAAATTAAACCATATGGGTTGAATTTCTCTCTCTCATGGGCCAAGGTCCAATAGCATTTATAATGCCCATTACATACATTAATTTGACTTTAATTAAAAGCCCAAATTAATGCCCAATACTTTATTTAAATATTTTAAGCCCAATGCTTTGTGTGTGAACCTATAGGTCAATTTAATGTTGGCAATGAATTAATAAATTAATTCAAAGGCTATATATATTCTCTGGCAAGATATTATAGCATTCCAAATTAAATGAAAATGCATATGGCATTTAGTGATCTAATGCAATTTTGCATAGTCGCTTACCCATAAATATCAGAATTAATATAAGGCATGGAACTAGTCATCCTTATATATATTAATTCCTTTCTTGATATTGTAGTGATACTGAACTTTCAGATAAATAATGATTACTCATTATTTCATCTCGGTATGGCCATACACTTCTCAGTTCACTAATCAAGTGGCCAATGATATTTTCCCTCTTATAGAGAGGGGTAATCCCTTCACTTCTCTCATGCTCTCTAACATGAATCAATGCATACCCAATCATACCCGTACTTGTCACTCTGTTACGAGCACGTTAGGTGTATGTCAAAGTACACAGTAATTCATAAAGAGTTTCATAGAGATTTTAGGTCTAAGAACTTCGATACAAAACTTGAATATGAGAAACACTTATGACTTATACCATGTAGTGTTCTCATGAGTGGATCGAATCCAGATACCATGTTCTTTAACATGTATCTATGATCTCTAACTGACACTATTGTCCTTATGATCCGTAAGACAGAACTCAACTTATCAGAGAGAGCATACTAGTCTTAATTCATTTGTTATTCGCATAACAATGACTGACTAGGGATATTTAGAATGAAGTCTCATTTCTTTCAAGGTCTTACAACCATGTGCCTCACACATGATAACTTAAACTGAAACAACATTCTTGGATAGTTCTATCAATTGATGTGTACAGGAATACAATAGATAAAACAAATGCCTTATTTATTAACTAAAGTGTTTTATTACAATGCATTAGGGCTAGGGCTTACACTAACAATCTTCCACTAGCTCTAGTCCAAATTGGGCATAGCCCTAAGACCAAACGCTCTCAAATGAGCTTCGTGCAGATTTGGACGCAACTGTTTCATCAAAGGATCTGCTACATTGTCTTCACTTGTTATCTTGCTAACCTTGTAGTCCCCACGATCAATGATTTCTCTAATCAGGTGGTACCTCCTAAGTATGTGTTTGGATTTCTGGTGTGACCGGGGCTCCTTGACCTGTGCGATGACCCCGTTGTTGTCACAGAAAATTTCTAATGGATCTAGGATGCTTGGGACCACTCCTAATCCAGAAATGAATTTTTTAATCCCAACAGCCTCTTTTGCTGCCTCACTCGCTGTAATATACTCAAATTCTATAGTTGAGTCAGCAACGATTTCTTGCTTTGAGCTTCTCTAGCTGAAAGCACCACCATTCAAAACAAAAACAAACCCAGATTGCGATCTAGAATCCTGAGTGCTAGTCTGAAAAGCAGCATCGACATAACCTTGTATGACGAGCTCTTCTTGACCACCATACACTAAGAAGTGATCCTTAGTCCTTCGTAGGTACTTTAGAATCCCTTTTAAAGCAAACCAATGCTTCTCACTAGGATCTTACTGAAACCTACTGGTTATACTCAGTGCATGAGCAATATCCAACCTAGTACATAATATAGCGTACATGAGAGATCCAATAGCAGATGCATATGGGATTCTACTCATGTTGTCCCTTTCCTCTTTGGTTTTAGGGCACTGTTCTTTAGTCAAAGGAACTCCCAAAGCCAATGGTATGTACCCTTTCTTTAAGTCTCCCATACTAAAATGCTTTAGTACTTTGTTTATGTACTTTTCTTGACTTAGTCCCAAAAGCCAATTCGATCTATCTCTATAAATTCGAATACCAAGTATTGTCTCGGCTTCACCTAAGTCTTTCATTGAGAAACATTTTCCTAACCATTGCTTAACCTTTTGCAATGTTGGAATGTCATTCCCAATGAGAAGGATGTCGTCCACATATAGGACCAGAAATACTACTATGCTCCCACTAACCTTCTTGTACACACAAGGCTCATCTTCGTTCTTGATGAAGTCAAATTCTTTGACTGCCTCATCAAAACAAAGATTCCAACTTCGGGATGCTTGTTTTAATCCATAAATGGATTTTTAAAGCTTGCAAACTTTCTTAGGATGCTTGGGATTGACAAAACCCTCAGGCTGTGTCATATACACATCCTCAAGTAAATTTCCATTGAGGAAAGTAGTTTTGACATCCATTTGCCATATCTCATAATCATGATATGCAACTATGGCAAGCAAGATCCTAATGGACTTGTGCATGACTACAGGAGAAAAGGTCTCATCATAGTCTATACCATGAGTTTGTTGAAAACCTTTTGCTACTAGTCTACCTTTGTAGGTCTTATCAACTTTGAGTTTGAATAGCCACTTGCATTCATTTACCTTTGCACCTTCCGGTGGATCAACCAAGGTCCAAACCTGGTTATTGTATATTGATTGCATCTCGGATTTCATGGCTTCAAGCCAATTTTCCAAGTCTGGGCTTTCAATAGCTTCTCGGTAGGTAGTAGGAACCTCACAATCTACTAACTCAATAGTGTCATTATCAGCGATTAGAAATCCATATATCTCAATCTCCTGACGTACCCTACCGGACCTTCTAGGTACTTGTGTAATGGGTTCTTGTTCCATAACTGGTTGTGAACTTGATCCCACTTCCAACTCATCCTCTATAGGAGCTTGTGGCAATTAAATTTCTCCAAGTTCTACTTTACTCCCACTGTCTTTCTTGAGAAGGAACTCCTTTTCTAAGAAAATAGCCTTACGAGCAACAAATACTTTGTTCACGGCTTGTGAGTAAAAGTAGTATCCCTTTGTTTCTTTGAGATAGTCCATAAACAAGCAGACAGTGGATTTGGACTCTAGTTTATCAGATGTTAATTTCTTAACATTTGCTTCACAGCCCCAAATCCTGAGAAATGACATATTGGGTTCTTTCCCAATCCATACCTCATATGGTGTCTTCTCAATTGCTTTATTTGGAGTACGGGTTAGTAAAAATGCAACAGTTTCTAATGCATAACCCCAAAAAGAGATAGAAAGATTAGCTTGACTCATCATAGATTGAACCATGTCCAAGAGAGTTCGATTTCTCCATTCGGACACACCATTCCATTGTGCCATTCCGGGAGGAGTGAGCTGTGAAATAATACCACACTCTTTTAGATGACTGTCAAATTCTTGGCTTAAGTATTCGCCACCTCGATCTGATCGATTGGCTTTATACTTTTGCCAAGTTGTTTTTCTACTTCGTTCATAAACTCTTTGAATTTCTCAAAAGTTTCAGATTTATATTTCATTAGATAGACATAGCCATATCTACTGAAGTCATCTGTGAATGTAACGAAATAGCTAAAACCACCTCTAGCTTGTGTACTTAATGGTCCACATACATTGGTATGTATTAGTTCCAATAAGCCATTAGTCCTTTCACCTTTCTTGTTAAAAGGACTCTTTTCATTTTTCCATCCAAACATGGCTTGCATGTATCATAAGACTCTATGTTGAATAACCCAAGCACTCTAGTTTTGTGGAGTCTTGAAATGCATTTTTCGTTTGCATGTCCTAAACGACAATGCTAGAAGTAAGTAGGGTTCAATTCGTTATATTTAACCCTCTTTGTATTAATGTTGTATATGGACTCTTTATTTTGTAAATCAAGGATATAAAGGCCATTTTACAACATGGCATTGCCATAAGAAATGCCTTGGCGACGAATATGAGCATTGCCATTTTTAATAACAAAATCAAATTCATCCAAATCCAAACATGAAACTTAAATAATGTTTCTGCTCATAGCAGGCACATAATAACAACTTTTCAAAACTAAACAAAGTTTGGAAGGTAAAGTGAGTTGATAGTTGCCTATCTCCATGGCAGCAACTCGTGCTCCATTCCCCACATGGAGGTCCACTTCATTCTTCCAAGTAACCGTCTATTTCTTAGCCCCTACACATTTGAACAAATGTGAGAACCACAACCGGTATCCAATACCCAAGTCGTAGAAATAGAAAGGTTAATCTCAACAACAAAAATACCAGAACTGGATGCCTTTGCTCCATTCTTCTTTTGTTCTTCCTTAAAGAGAGAGCAATTCTTCCTCCAATGCCCTATCTTGTTGCAATGGAAGCAAATGCTCTCACTCTCTTTGAGCTTCTGCGCCTTGGGCTTGGATTGGGCCTGAGGTGCACTCCCACTTGACTTGAACTGAGCCAGGCCATTTTTGGGTTTTGCCTTTCCCTTTCCCTTTCCCTTGGCGGGTCCCTTTTTAATGCCTCCTTGAACCATCAATACGGGATTGGTCTTTTGAATGTTCTCTTCAGCATTCTTAAGCATCCCATGAAGCTCAGTGACTGACTTGTTCATTGTATGCATGTTATAATTCATCACAAATGGATCATAATCATCAGTCAATGATCCTAAGATCAAGTCAGTGGCCAATTCCATTGGCACTTGTACCTCAAGCTTCTCAAGAGTATCAAGATACCCTTTCATCTTGAGTACATGGGTACTAACAGGAGTACCCGCAGCCATCTTACAAGAAATCAAGGCCTTTGTTGTCACAAACCTCTCGTGACAAGCTTGCTCTTGGAACATCTCCTTGAGGTGCACCATGATCGCATAAGCCTCTTGGTCCATAAATTACTTTTGCAAGTCAGGCACCATAGTGGCTAGCATAAGACAGGTCACATCATTGGAGTCGTTCTTCTTAGTCTTAAAAGTTTCCTTTTGAACTGCAGAGGCGTTCCTAGCAGGTTCTTCAGGCAAGGGTGCATCCAAAACATACGACTTTTTCTCTTACTTAAGAACTATTTTTAAGTTTCGAGACCAGTCTATGAAATTGGTGCCATTCAATTTGTCCTTTTCAAGGATCGATCGCAATGAGAAATTGTTGTTTGAAGATTCCATTTTCAATCTACAATAAAATTTAGCAAGATTAAATGATGTCTTATTTATAATCTCACAAACCGAATTAATATCCCTTTAAATTATTCGCATTAGTGATTTAATGTGGGCCAAGATCGACTTTTCACAATAACTTATTAGTCAAGCTGAGCTTGTACACCTAACAAGTTAAGTTACTTAGGTAAGAAAACTCCAATCATGTCTCGTACATGACTCTTGGATCAAATGGGCTAACATCTTAAGATGTTATAGCACAAACCCATTTATTAGTTGCCTAGGTCTGGGCATCCCTTTCCATGTTAAGTCCAACCTACATTCACAACCCATGCCTTACAAAGATAATCGGGCGCATCTAGGACTCCTAGTCTACATGACCAATGATCAATGCCTTGACATGTTTCGAATTAGGAAGGCAATTTTGTGACTTACTATTTTTAGGGATTCATTTTATTACGGCTTACATGGCATACGCTTTATCATCCATTCATAGCATGCATATATAAATAATTGCATAAAGTAAAGCATGACAAACATGGGCCCAAAAACCTACAACTAAGATTCTATACTATTACATAAGAATCTTCGAGTTGAGCTTCTCCACTCCGGTGGGCTTCATCTTGATTTACAAAGTCTTCAAGTATATTCTATTCTAAGAAATAAATGAAACTTTTACAATAATACATAATGGCTCGCAGACCATATTTAATTACAAAAACCCAGGGCCTATGAATGCACCATGCATATCCATTCATCAAACCAAACAAGTAAATAAATATACATAACATTCATGGATCAAACAAAGTCCAATTTTAATTAATTTATTCAAGCCCATTAATGGAAATTGTGTACTTGAACCTTTAAGAGGTGACCCCGTGATGGGCCTGGGCCAAAGCCCAATGGACTAAATCCTCTTATTGAATAAGTTCTCTTAAAAGCCCAAAACACTAACTAGTTATATTTGTGCCATAAATCAACTCTAGTATAATTTCCAATTTTTCCATTGTTTTTAATTTTATGTCATACAGCCCATAAACATTAAAAATATATATAATATGTACCAACATGAATTAAAACACAAAATCTTGAAGAACATATATATGCTACACGTCATGCATATAAAAACAAACAAACAACAAAACTAGTTGTTTAATGCTTATGTGATGCCACAAAATGCACAAATACTTAAATCAATTTTATGAGTGATAGGGATTTAATTGAACCCTTAGTCTCACTAGACTGTGTATAGTGTGAGTAGGGTATCGTTCCAAAGGGAACGGGGTAATTTTATATTGAAATAACAACACGTAAATGGATAGGTAACAATTTCATTTAAAATCATGCAATTAATGTAATTACTAAACTACTTAAAATATATTAAGTTAATTTTGAATAATAAATTACTTAAAAGATAGGATGGACATACATTATAACCAAATAAAACAAGTTCATCTTTGAATTAATTAACAATTGTATGAATGATATGAATGGAGAATTTAGCCAAGATTCTTTAAAGCAATTCTCATTGTCAATAAAGAGTATTCTTACTTAGAGTCTATAAGCATTCTCATGTCATTATAGATATAAATAAAAACCATGAAGTTCTATGCTAATTCTTTAACCCCTTAAAGTGAATTCCTTATCTCTAAGTGAATTTAATGCTTTAAGTAAATTCATTTAACTTTCCATCAAATAATTCCAACTCTCATTGTGAATTAAATGACTAACATACTTAATATGGTGATCAAGCATACTAAGCAAATCAAAGAACTTAAACAAAATTAAATCATACTTCATACATAAATAAAATAAACATTCAATAGCACAAAGATAAGTAGATGAATAACAACTTAAATTACATAGTTATAATGTATCAAAAGAACTTAGCCATAAACAAAATTACAATAAAGATGAAATAAGAGACAAGAAACATCACTCCCCAGGGTTTACTTTCTATTTAAACCTTCTGATAAATCTCTTATTCCTTTGGCTTTGCTCTTTTGTCATCCTTTAAAACTAAGTAAACAGAAAATTCAAAACAACTATAAATGTTCTTAAGAAAATAGTAAAAACATTCTTTAATTTTTTTCCATGCCTAATCCAGAGTTTTTCTCCCATATTTATATGTATCTTCTCTACAGATATGTCCCTTGACAAGTCATGAAAGATTGCTTCTGGAAGGACACATTGTTTGGCTGAAAAATCAGGTGCAGAAGACACATCGTTTGGGAAACAGCGTCTTGTCCGACTCGTGAGCCTCCTCATGAGTCGTGATTTCCTTGAGACATTCTGAAATCGTGCCCCATCACGAGTCGTGAGCCTCCTCACTACTCGTGAATCTGTTGCCTAGTCATGATCTCCATCCTGCTCTCCTTTCCGAGTCGTGACTCCCTTCACGACTCGTGAACTTTAGCTGGGTCTCGTGAATTTCTTGCTCTTTCTTCTTCACTCCTTCTCCAATCGTGATGCTCTTCACTACTCATGAGCCACTTCTTTGAAATTTCACCATCTTCTTCCTTTTCTTCATACTTCACAAGATTTGACCTAAAAACAAACATAAACACATAAATGGGACATAAACACATATAATATTACATAATTACTACATAAATAAGAGAAAAACACACATAAAAACATAAACATTTTACATGACATCAATGAGTCATTTAATAATTTAAATAAGGTCATAAATATTGATTTAATATTCTGTACCACTCTGATCTAAATTTATTTTTACCATTTTAATCAAAACAAAACAAACAATATTGATTAGACATGTAACAAACACAAACTAGTCATAGATTTAAGTGATTTTAAAAGTAATCAATTAAATTGTCATGGACCAGAATTAAAACCAAATTTAAAATATGTCCAGACCTGATATTTAATCTTTAAAAATCACTTACAAACAAGCCAAAATCATTTTTACATTTAATATTTAAAACTAGTTGTTAAACTAACAATTAACATGCCAAATAGCACCTGGTTTAAATAATAACATGTACCATCCGGTATTGTCAATTAAATCCGACCATTAACAGCTCCTAGAACATCTTAGGACAGTATATTAACATGTCATATTAATTATAATGCCTATCTAATCAATTAAAATCATTTTTACACCAAAACAATGCAAAAAACTCAAAACAGAAAATTTCAGCATTGCATGTTTTCAAAATAACGATTTTTAATTAATTTTTTCATGCATCTAAAGCACTAAAATAAGCATGATTAAGCTCTGATACCACTGATGGAATATGTCATGGTATGCACATAAAGATCACGCAGCGGAAAATAATAAAATTTGATCATACATGCCATACAATTCCATGACAAGAATCGAAAACATGCAATTTTAGGGTTTTAAAACTTACAACTTTTGATGCCTTTTAAATCTTGAATTTGGTGATGAATAGCAACTAAGATCACTTTATCCGCCTTAGATCTTGATCACCAATGCCAAGGAACAGCCTTTTATGCCACTCCCTCTATTCTCACACACACAATTGCAACGACAGCTTAAAATCGAGATTGCTAGCTCTCAAAATACGTACTGTGTAATGGCTATGGTTTGAAGCTACAAAATTTGATTTTGTACTTCTCTTAGGTTGCTATTACTATCCAAGAACACAAGAGAATGAGGAAAAATCCTTTCTCCTTGTGAAAATTGGCCAAAATAATTAAGTGAGAGAGAGAGAGAAGTTCACGCCAAACCTAAAGCTAAAATTAGGGTTTTATGTTTTTCTTTTCTTTCAATATATATTATCTCATTATGTAAGTGATTAATCTAAAATCTAATACCTCAAGATAATTTATTTTAGCCTTAATCACTTCCTTAAAATAAATAATATATATTGATTCAAACTCTTTTGATTTAATCCAAGATAAATACATAAGACATTTAATCAAATAATATCACTTAATAAAGAAATTCACATGTGCCAAAATTCCTTCAATATTTATCTTGGTAATTTCGGCTAAGACATCCCTTAATTAAGTGTTTTAATTTGATTTAAATATCATTAGGATTTAATACTCAATTAACTTAATTAATACAAGATAATTAATTAATTGAAATTAAACCATGTGGGCTGAATTTCTCTCTCTCATGGGCCAAGGTCCAATAGCATTTATAATGCCCATTACATACATTAATTTGACTTTAATTAAAAGTCCAAATTAATGCCCAATAATTTATTTAAATATTTTAAGCCTAATGCTTTGTGTGCGATGCTATAGGTCCATTTAATGTTGGCAATGAATTAATAAATTAATTCAAAGGCTATATATATTCTCTAGCAAGATATTATAACATTCCAAATTAAATGAAAATGCATATGGCATTTAGTGACCTAATGTAATTTTGCATAGTCCCTTACCTATAAATATCAGAATTAATATAAGGCATGGAACTAGTCATCCTTATATATATTAATTCCTTTCTTGATATTCCAGTGACACTGAACTCTCAGATAAATAATGATTACTCATTATTTCATCTCGGTTTGGCCATACACTTCTCAGTTCACTGATCAAGTGGCCGATGATATTTTCTCTCTTATAGAGAGGGGTAATCCCTTCACTTCTCTCATTCTCTCTAACATGAATCAATGCATACCCAATCATACCCGTACTTGTCACTCTATTAAGAGCATGTTAGGTGTATGTCAAAGTACACAGTAATTTATAAAGAGTTTCATAGAGATTTTAGGTCTAAGAACTTCGATACAAAACTTGCATATGAGAAACACTTATGACTTGTACCATGTAGTGTTCTTATGAGTGGATCGAATCTAGATACCATGTTCTTTAACATGTATCTATGATCTCTTTTTGACACTTTTGTCCTTATGATCCGTAAGACAGAACTCAACTTATCAGAGAGAGCATACTAGTCTTAATTCATTTGTTATTGCCATAACAATGACTAACTAGGGATATTTAGAATGAAGTCTCATTTATTTCAAGGTCTTACAACCATGTGCCTCACACATGATAACTTAAACTGAAACAACATTCTTGGAGAGTTTTATCAATTGATATGCATAGGAATACAATAGATAAAACAAATGCCTCATTTATTAACTAAAGTGTTTTATTACAATGCATTGGGGCTAGGGCTTACACTAACATATAAATCATTTTTTCTATCCCTAAATCCCTACACAATTTGAACTAGAAAAGTTATTTACTTAACATACTAGGCATTTAAGTATATCTGATTAGATTGGTTGTCATTCTAGTCATATATATGCATTTTGGACTAGATAAAATGCAATCCACCTAGCTGAATTGACTTTAATCTAGTCGATTACCCCTCTTATTCTATCCTATTATTGAGTTTTATTAACCCAAAAGTTTTCAAAACTTACCTAGACTTTCTCGACCATTTCTAGAACCTTATAAGCACATGTCTAGGGATATAATATGACATAATGAATATGAAACAAGTCATTAAGCATTATAATATGAATAATAATAATGGCGTGCAAAGTGAACTATGAAAGTATACATGGTTTTTATTACATTTTTGTTAATTATAACCTTAACGCATACATTATTTGTGAGGACCCAATCATGGCCTAATATGATTATAGTTAATTAATCAGGATTAAGGTTTAATAAGGAAAAATCTGATTATTTGGTATTATTGAAGTTAAGTCACATTAAGGGTATATTGGTAATTATGCACAAGTGTATTGGAGTGTAGCTAAAATAATAAGGAAGGATGCAATTGAATTAAATAAGAAAATTTTGGAGTTGAATGTTAAGAAAATAAGTTTTAAAGGGTTAAAATGTATAAGAGCATTTTGGAAATTTATCTTTGGGAGATATTTATCCCACTAACTCTTATATTTAGCTTTTTGAAAAAGGAACCCTTGGGGATTTGGAGTGTGGGTCGGCATTTGAGGGAGATAACTCTCTCTCTCTCTCACTCTCTCTCTCTCTTGGTTACGGGATTGAGGAAAAAAACCTAGGGTTTTGGGTGTTTCAATCTCATGAAGGCAATGTTTTCCCTTTAAGATCTCTTATTCTTTATTTACTTTTAATTTGCGATTTCTTTGGTGACGAGAGATTTCAAGATTTTTTTGTCATCATGTGTTAGGAAATGAGGGAGAAAGGGAGCTAGATCAATGGATGTAGAAAGAGTTCAAGCTTGAATAACAAGTATGGGATTTAATTTGGAAAAGTTACTGTATATATTTTCCCCCTCATATTGCATGTGTTTTCTTTGAGAGATTAAGGGTAAGTATAGTAGGTGTTGATGATTATAACATGGTTAGTAACCTAAATGATAATTTAAGTAAGGGGAATGGTGAGATTTGTGATTAAATTTCATGTTTGCATAATCGGGATTTGTTCTTTCTCGAGCACGTGGCCACCCATGCTTTTCCTCTTGAAGATGCATAGCCACGTGTGTGCATTCCTCTTGAAGACACACGACCACATATGTGGTTTCCTTTTGGAAACACATGGCCACGTGTGTGTTATTCTTCAAAATACACGGCCACTTGTGTTTTTCTCCTTCCCTATCCCTATGCGTGGCCACGTGTGGCTTTCTTCTTCACCATGCATGGCCACTTGATGTTCCCTTCTCCTTGCCCATAACCACGTGTGAGTTTGTTCTTCCTAACCCATGGCCATATGTGTTGGTTCTTCATAACACATGGCCACACGATGCTTTTGCTTCTTCCCACCCGTGGCCATGCACATTTGTTTCCTTTCTTGCACACGGCCACACATGTTTGCTTTCTTTCTTGCACATGGCCACGTGATGTTTCTCTCTTCCTTGTACAAGGCCACGTGTGGTTTCTTCTTATAAACACATGGCTACTCATTCTTTCTCTTTGAGAATGCAAGGCTAGCCAAGCATGTTTTTTCCCCTCCATAGTATATTCTCACCTAAAATTTAAGCCATATAACTAGATAAGGAACACCGTATTATGTGGTCCATAAAATTATTAAGAGAGCAAGAATTGAGATGAATTGACTAGTAATAAGTAAGATTGAGGATAAATGTCTATTAAGTGAAGTTTGATATGTTACTTTATTCGAGTAATATATTATAAAAGTCTCTCTAATGCTAAAGTCTACAAAGATACGTTTTAGAAAGGCCTGAATATAACATGAATTATTATGAAAATTTAAAAGGTGTCAATGTTATAATAAGAGGAAGAATAATGAATTAAGCTATAAGTCATCCAAAGACACATGTCAGGTGTATAAAGCATGATCACTTAATAGAAGGAATCTCTACAAGTTTTATGATAATCAAGCACATTGAGTTAAGTAATGATGGTTCACTTGAACTTTAAACTAGAGGGGCTTGCGCATGGCAATGTTAATATGAATTATGTTGCAAAAAGGTATGTTAAGGCCTAATAAGCATCGAATTGAGAATAACATGAGTCAATATAGTAACTTAAATGATATGTTATACAATGTGTTTTATAAAATCAAAATAAGGTATGCACTAGGTCAAGGAATGGTTCTTTCTAAAATACTATGATTTAACCTAGTGGTAATAAAAGAATAGCCATAAGGTTGCATGTCCGAGTTAAAAGAAGTGGGACATCGCATTGTATGTTAAATTATAAAATCATAAAAGCTTGGTTATACTCCAAGTCACATGACGAGTTAAGGATTAGCTGTAATGTGAATAACCTGGTCACCTGTTTGCTCATGCCTATAATACATTATGATTAGCACAAGATCATCCACAGTATGTTAACGACTAAGATGACATGATCATACATACCACAAATAAGTATAAAATGTCACAAGATGAAAATACAAGTAAGACAATCGAAGTTTATATACCTATATATATATATCATAAAATATTAAGGTGTATAGCCTATTGTCTATAATCTGATAGACCTTAAAAGAGAATCAAGTGATTGAATATGAACATGTATTAACCTTAAGCTGTAAGAGAACTCATTTATTTTAGTATGTGGACCATAAATGCTTGAGTGTTGCTATATATATTTATGTAACAATGTGAATATTTATGAGAATAGAGAGAGTTATTCATGGCAAGCAGTAACAAGGTATGTCATCAAAAAACTACCCATGAGGTATGTAAGTACTATATGTTGTATAGTTGATATAAGTAATGAAAGCATGTATTTTCATGATTTAAGCTACATATATATGTATATGTACATGTGGGCACATACAATGCTAGTTATGAAAGATTACATATTATTATTTATCTAAACCTAAAACCAGTACGATATGAATGAAAGAAACTGATGCAACTATATGATCATATGATAGCCTCCATATGTATTGAAGCCTATAGATCAATGTTTGAAGCATGATGAGAATAACTTGCACTCTTATATGAATGATGGAATTAAGCAAATATGTTGTATTAAGTAAAGAAAAGTATGTTGAACCAAAATTGATGTATTCTTTGATGAAAGGAATGATATGAATTCTTTTATGAAAAGTGGCTTTAAGCCAAATGATGTGCTAAGTAAAGAACAATATGTTAATCAAAGATGACTTAAAAAGTTAAGCCTGCTGGCCTTAGTTCAGTTGTGGATTAGATAGGCATGCCTAAAGGGATATAGTCACAGCTGCTATAGTTGACCCCGTTTAGGTCTTGTTCCTTAATGAAAGCATCTTTTGACCCCATTTGGGTCCATAGTTTATTCCTTGCTGGAACCATTGCTTGACCCCATTTGGGTCCATTGTTTGATATCTTCGAATATCCATAGTTTGATACCTTCGAGTATCCATTGCTCTCGTTATCCACCTTTTGAACTAGTACTCAGGCAGGCTATTAGAGATGATAAAAATGTACACAAGATAAAGTTAAACATGCATTAATTTCCTCACTTATGTAAGGTAAGCATGATGAATGGCCTATTATATTACTTATCATGATTTCCTTTAGCTATAAACCATTTCATTGATTAAAGATTAAGAAAGAGTTTGAAATAAATGAATTCATGTATCGATTTCTTTGTTTTATAATGGGAGCATGATGTGTATCTTATTATATTTTGTTATTATAATTCCTTTATCTATAAACCGTTTCTATGAAAATAAGTTATTGGAATGTATACCCATGAGATTTACTTTGCCATGTTATGATGAATGTGTAAAATGTTATAATAAGAACTAGTTGTACTATAACATACCCCATCGAGTCTCATATGCTTTGATAATCATGAAATCTATACATATGACAATTGGAACTTCCTAGGTACTCATAAAAGGTAATGCCATTCTCTATATAATTACATGCAAGACCGGTTAGACACTACACATAGAGGTTGCCCATGCTCGTGCATAACAATAATTCAGACATAATCCTATTGTAGGATATAATGTTTGATAAGATAATGTTAAGAAATACATGAATATGAGCAGAAGTTATAAACTATAAATATATTCTATAATTATGATAACATGATATATGAGAAGTAAGTTATGCTTAATAGTATCGATTATAGGTGCTATTGGTTGCATGCACTTCTTGTGCTTTGAATAAACACTAAATGGTATAGGATTGAAGCTTACCTCCTTAGTAATCAATGTCAAGAGCCAATAATGAAAGGATTATGAAGCAAATGTATGATGTTAGAGTAATAAGGAAAGAATTAATATACTAATTGTTTCATGAAAGGTTTTGAAAAATTAGAAGAGTTCATGAACTACTTTAAGTTGGTAAGAATAATAAAGTTAGTTAAGGTTGGACACTCCTCCCAAGTGCTATGTTAATAATTAATATCGTATGTTTATATGTTTTTTAATAATGAAGTTATGTTTATTTTTTTTATAACTATTATGAATTATCCATAGAATTGTAGTTCCTTACTAAGCTTTATAGCTTAGCACATGTTTATTTATCCATGTAGGTTTCAGGGTAAGCTCTAGAGGATCAGGTCTGATGCATTTGCCTTGAGGATTTCAGGATACTTGAAGGTAACTTATGTTATGATTATTTATTTATATGCTAGTTATTTATTATGCTATGTAATTATGGCCTGTCTTATTATTATTATTAGTTTTTCTGCCTGATCTCTATGTTAGGTATGATGATGATTGATGATTACCAATGGTTAGTGGATTAGGGTGTTACATTATTAAAGTATATCTTAAGTGTGTAATGTAATTGAATATAAGTATTATATTGTTTGTGATATATTGATAATGTTGTATGCTTATAAATGATTAATAATTAAATGCTTATAACTATATTATATGTAAAATTAATGAGTGATTAAAGTGTAAATAAGTGCCTAAATTTCACATAGTCATGGATAAATAGGTAGACCTATAGGATAGTGATTATAGCTGCTTATGTTGGCATCAAATGATGTCTAGAGTTTTTATACATATTGGTATCTAGTGATTCAAGACTATTATATATTTAGTGTTGGATACTACTTGTTGGTATCTATTGTTTGTTCCTGTTATCCACCATTAATGGGAATTCAGGTAAGTAATGAGTCCCTAAGTGAATAATAATAATGATAAACGATTAGTTATTGATAGTGAAAATGAATTAGTAATTCAATAGAATGTTAGTGTACATTATTATAAGTCATAGTGGAAATTGGCATGTTATTGTTGTTATTAATGGAATTATTTTCCTAAATAATGCATGTGTGAAATTTAAAGTGAAATGAATATTATAGTATGTTAGCCTATTGATGTTATTTGTTGACCTTATATTTGCATATTGTACCATTTATATTTATGCTTTTATTGAGAAGTCATTTGCATTTTTTTTCAACCTATTGAGCCATTACCCAACACGGGTATACTTTTTGTGCAGGTACACATGTGTATAGTAGAAGTGCTGGGTTTTTAAGTCAACATCTACAAGCCATTAGGAGTCAACTCAAGCTTAATTTTTGGTATAATTTTTGTAATGCATAGTGTATAAGACATGTAATATGTATAAGTGAACAAGTAATGTAAATGTGTTATGAATATTTTTGATATAATATGTCTATTTATCTATATCTTATGATATGGAAAATGATTTGTAGAATTAAGAAAGGTAATTTTAATAGTGCAAAAACGCATGATGAAGTTATATGTAAATAACTTATAAATATGATTTAATTCTATTTAATCTAATCCAAATGAGATAATTTAATAAGAAGAGATTGATTAGGTTGTTGTGCTATTATATCCTTCTAAGGGGTATAAAGGTGTTACGTGGTTACTTCCAATTCTTTTTCAATAATTGCTCTAATCATATCCATCTCTATCTCTTTATGGTAATCCTTAATTGATGTGGACCTTTGTGTGGGTCTATGCAATCTACGATGTAAATCTATATGATAGTACGATGGAACAAATCTTCATCTTATGATCACCTTTATCTCTCTCCAAGTTCTAATGGGCCTTTATCCATTTCTTCTCCTATAAATCAATAACTTATCATGGTAGACTACAACATAATAAATGAATTCAAATGCAACTAACTTCACTTTCTCATATTCGCTTTTGTTATGGCACTCAAAGATCAAGTATATCTTCCTTTCTCACTCTAAGAAGGTTTTAATGTCATTTCTTCCCCTAAAAAATGAAATATTTATCTTGATAGAATTGATATTACCATCCCACCTATTTTGGTTTTCTCTTTTAGATTTTTTCTAACTTGTGGAACTCATCTTTAAAATCATCCTATCTTCATGAATCTGAAATGGTTATGGTCTAATCTATGTTTAGTCCTCTTAGTATTTATGGTGGTAATAGATTATTTAGCATGGGATATCTCATTAAACCCTATTATCTTAGCAAACTTAAGGTTTATTTTCCTAAATTTCCTTTTTAAGGCTTTGATTAAGCCATATATTTGGTTCCTTGTGCAATGTCACATTTTATTTTTTAAGATTGGATTTTCTTCATGATATTATATTTTTGGCATGTTAGAATATAATGATGTTTGTAAATAATAATTTAATATTATTTTGACTATCCTTAGTTATTTATCATTTAAGGAATAGTGATAAATAAAGACTAGTATGAGTTTGATTGATAATCATGGGATGATTATATATGATGATATAAATCAAACTTGTTGGTGCTCGTTGGAGAACAGAGTACTGGATAGACCCGCTATGAGATACTATATAGGTTAATGTCATTAGTGATCTCATAATAGTAATGTTATCGATCCTTAGACCTAAGATTATCATAGTATCCAACATGAGGAGTATTATGTTTTGAAATAATTAAATATTATCTTTAATCGGATAATAATAAATGTTATGATTGAACATGATTAGAATCATGTAGAGAATAGTGAATAATCAATATGGAATTTATCCCTCGCTTATGAAAGAGGATTTATTGGGCCCCTTGATAAGTAGGACTAAGAAATGCATGGTTGTGCTTAAATGAATTGATGTAGTGTTCAATGTCGTTTAATATTATCAATTTATTTAGTGATCGAAGGATTATATGTTTGAACTATATAAGTTTGACATGGACTACGACTTATGTTCAAATAAGATATCGTGTGACAAAGGGATTTTAATATGTTTTATTAGGTTAAAATCGAACTATTGATATTAATATTATTTTAGTAGTCATAATGTCTTGCTATAGGCCACTTATGACTTGTGGGCCCATAATGGGATTAGAGCCCACGGCTAACATAATATGAATTTAGTAGGTTGCACAAATAGAATGTGATGAATGGACTAAAGGTTAATTCAAGCATTTTGAATTTTATTTTGTGACAAATTAAAATTCAAAATAAATAAATAAAATAAATAAATTTTAATTAAAATTAATATGATAATTATTATTTTAAATAAGAAATAAAGTATTTCTTATTTTAATAAGAAATGTGGGCTTGAAATTCTTTCTATCTCTTAATTAGGGTTAGGTCACCTACAAATATATGATATGTATGGCTTAAAAAACTCCTAAGAAGACATGCTAAATGGTGTGAGCCATCATCTTTGAGAGAGTGAAAAAGAGAAAATCATTTTTCTCCATTACCCTAGTCACCAAAGAAGGAAGCTAGCATCCTGGGCGAATCTATTCATTATGTTCTAGTATGGATACCAATAGAGGGTTTTAATTTCATATGAGGCAACACTTACAAGACAATTTTTACACTTTAAGAGGTTAGTAATTGTTACATTCTCTTCATTTAGTCAATTGGATCGCATGGATCCTAGTGGGTTTCATTTATATGTTGCATTTTTGTTTTGTTTTTCATTGCCAAAACCCAACAAACTTCACATCCTCCGTATTGGAAGTTACTTATTTAGACATTGTAAAATAATAACCTACAAGGAAAAAATGTTAACAAAATAATAGTATAATTTTTCAAATACTCCTTTTCGTATTTACATTTGAAAATATCACTCCCTTTTTATGTCGCCGAAAAAGTGGGTTTTACCCTTTTTAAGCTCACACACTCTAACCTTTTACCTCTTTTAATTTCTCTTTTTGATTGCACTTTAGAACAAAATAGCATAACAAACTTACAAATAACACTATATAGCATTTGCAAGGATAACTTAGCAAGAACAGCAACTCACAAACTTTTGAAAGCAAAATTTAGCAAGCTTAATAAAAAATTATATTTTAGCAACATAGATGAAAATTTGGCATGCTTTGATTAAATTGAATAAGTAACTAGATACAATTAATCACTCCTAGTGTAATAGAATGGAAAATAACCCATTTGAGTAGAACAAACATGTATGCAAAGATAGACACCATGGAATTAAAAAATTGTAGAATTCAAAGTTTCATGAGTAAAATTATGAATATAAAAAATATGACTCAATTCATTTACCTAAGAAACAAATAGAGTTTGCACTCTTAGGACTTCAAAACATCCCAATTGATTTTAATAATTTTGACCTAGCTTTTCTACTTTATCTTTTATGTTCTTTTGAATTTTTTATCAAGCGAAATTTCGGTAGCAATTACTAGTTAAGCCTAAAACTAAAAACTACTAATTTTTTAAAACATGTATGAATGCTTCTATAATATTGTAGATGTAAACAAAATGGAGTCGAAAAATAAAATTTTATACTATTAGTGTAAGTTTAAAGATAGATTAAAATTGACCTATTACCAATGCTCACATACCAACATGATATGAAACCCTATATCTATAGCAGAATTCAAAATTCTTAAACTCAATGTGACTCAAAGAACACAAATAACAAACAAAAGTTTTCAACCAAATGCTCAAACATCTAATTATTAGAAAACTACATCAAATAATAAGAATATAATAAATTCCACAAACTAACTTGATAAGTTAACTCAATTATTAATGCACTAAGAATATGAAATATCCTCACATATAAAATGACAAAGCTAATTAGTAAAGCTAAAATTGAATAATACTCAAATTTTTAATATTACAAAGTTTAAGCTATTTATAGTTGAAAACTAAGACTAGAAATTAAACTTGTTGGAATTTAACGGTTACATGCATCACATACATGAGCGGAATTTTAAAATTTTCAACCATTAGATCTGATCTTGCCATGAATACACAATATAACTATATGAGAATAAGAAAAATCACCTTTGATTTTTGTTGAACAGTTGATTTTACTTCGCACCGGGTTGTCGCAAACCACAGTGTCCAAAATCGAACACCTCCAATGAGTAATCCACATTAGAGAGGGATAAATTGAACCAACAAATTGGTGTTTAACTAGGGTTGGCCGAAATTCTCAAGAGCTAGCTTGAGAATGGCACAGAAGAGAGAGAGAGATTAGAGAAAAAGACTTTCTTTTTGTTTTAATCACTTAACCCTAATTCTCATTAGTTGGCCTTTTATAGTTAGGTTAAAATTCCAACTCCTTAATGAGATTGGGCTCTTTAAAATTTCTGGAGAATTATCAATTGGGGCTTTGGAATTAATTATAATCATTTGGGCTTAATTAAATCCAATTTAATCCTTTTCGTAAAAGTCTATGCATAAAATCCACAAACTAGGCCCTTTGTGCATCTAATTGAATTTAAATACCCAAATGGATTCCAAATCCAACCAAATTAAATATGTGAGTTCCATAACACTTATGTAACATACATAAATAAATTTAGTCCAATAAAAAGCCCTCTAAGCCCTTTTGTATGGAGTTGGCATGTGCCCTTCTTCTAGAGGGCTTCCTCCAACTTCTTCATTCCTTTAGCCCTTTATAATTTCTCCAATGGACCTATTAATTATTATATCAGTCCTATAAAACTTATAGTAGTATTATAACACTTATAAGATAATAATAATAATTAATTATAAAATACATTATTTCAATTAGGTCCAATTTTGCATAACATTTCTCAAAAGTTCCGCTGACAATTTTATTTGATCATAATTAATTAAACTCTTTAATTAATTATTATCTTATTCACTTCTCTACCTTCATAATAATATCAAATATTATTATCCTTGTTATTTTACCATTTTACCCTTTTCTCTATATGTGTGTGACCTATTGGGTTCCTGTCCATGTTGGCAGTATAATATGTAATTGTGAGTTCTATTCAAAACTCACATGATTTAAACTCCTTTAAATCATTTTATCAATCTGTATTGATATTTTGATACATCATTATACAAGTCATGATTGGCCTCTAGCTAGGCATCATGACTACCCAAATGTCAGGAAAGTCATGTGGTTTGACTGTACCCTTCCATAGAAATAGTTACCGTGCAATTACTCCTTTCACCACTCTTATCTCAATTAGATTCTGAGTATGGATTTCTATCAACTCATATAAATCTGATTATGTATGTTCTATTAATTTAACCATTGTTCCTAAAATGCCCTTCATGGATCTCCATCCATCTCGGCATATTACTTTTCCCAGAAATTCTCTGAACAAGGCAGTTATAGAATCATGCGAGATAACTTCCCTTGTTAAATCTTGGATGGTGAATCCTTTGTCAATCACTCAACTATCTTCAAGTAGGTCATGATATACCCAACCTTTTAACTATGTTAACTCCCAATTGGAAGTAATCAGTTATGGAGTCAAAGTATACCACTTGCTACTTAAGATAACTTTGGTGATCTCAAGTCTAAGGATACTTGCACAACCGCTATGAAGAGATTCCTCACTAACATAGATTTAATATCCATGTGAGGATTCTCTATGTAGGTCTCCAATAAAATTGTTCTTCTAACAAGCATCCACATGTTAGCCTTGATTATCTTCCATAATCACAGTTATAAGAACCACTGCTTGAACCATTCAAGAAGCATAACAGGTACTAGTCTGTCCGAATTAACAATGTCCTATCTTGTTAATTCTATGACTAGGGATATTTAAATATTAAGACATTTGCATGCAATAGACATCCCACATCATGAACACCTTCATGATTGCCTTTGCACTGTGTTTATAATATCTAGGACTTCATTTATTAATTTAAGATTTACAAACTCATGTATTCGAACATAGCATTAATAAATGAATGATGCCTTTTATTAAGAATAAAAATTTCATACATATGAAAAACATCCCTATTACATGGGCTCTAGGGCATACTTTGTAACAAAACTAAACTAGTATCAAACTAACTATGACTTGTTTGGCCACAAAGATGATCACTTACATCAACCTAACTATGACTTTATTTATTTAATTTCTTGTTATAGTCTTATCAAAGTATTTTTAGAAGTTTTGTTAATCAAAATAAACCTTATCACTATTTTGACTTACATAAGCCGAAATTAAGCCAATGAGAAGAATCAATAAGTCAAGATAATTTCATATTTTGCTAATGCATTCAACAACTAATATAATAAATAATGTTCAAAAAATTTATCAAACAATTATATATATATTAAGGCAACCCCTTTTAACTAATTTTTTTTACTAAACTAATTACCATGCAACTATTCTCATTTTTATTTAATAATTAGGACTATCAGCATGTTTAGAATTTAGTGAAAACAAGGTAGATTCCTCTCCCTAACCAAGTCATGAGGTCCAAAAGAACAAATTCCTTTCACACTTTTAAGTTCTTTTAAATATCAGAAAACCAATTAACATTAAGGTCTTACTCATGGCTATTCCCAAAATTAACTTCACATACATAATCCAAACTCATTTATGTTCATGAAACCCTTCTTTTCTCATTTAAAAAATTACTAATCAATTTAAAATAAATGAGTTCATATGTTATCATAGCTATTTATAACCACAATCAATATAGACTTCAACATAATTGCTATAACAATCTCATTTTAAGCAAGTATATTTATTAATTCTTTTCTTAAAGAATTCTATTACTGTGATTAAATCTCACACATATTAAAATAATCATTTATAAATTGAATAAAAAAGCTCTAACTAATTTATCAAAATCTCATATATAACAATAGCATAATGTATTTTGTAATCAGGATCTAGAAAATATTCTTTATATTTTATTATCTTTTTATTACATTTACTGATAAATTTTAATTGAATTATATTAGTTCTATCATGGATATCGGTCAGTATCAATTCTATTTTATAAATGACGTGCCACTTCTACATTAACTTAGCAAAATTTTTACCAAGCTTAACCATTTAGGTGCGTAAATGTGTTTTAAGGCTTCTTATCATTTTCTAACAAAATGAAATGCATTAGAGTTAATATTGTTAAACATTAATATTAGTAAAAGGAAAAAGAAATTATAAATGGCAAGTGAAACACTTTAAATTGTAACATCTCTAAATAATGTAGTAAATTCTTAGCTCATTAATATTAATTAATTAATAAATTTTATAGTAAAATACTGGAGAAAGAACACCTTCAAGCTTTAGTTTCATTCCTTAATTAAGAAATCAATTCTAAGCACCAAGCAATGTGCGTTATGTGATACTTTAAAGCAATTATACTAAACCCATTGTTGTCACAATATAAAGGCATCGGATCAACAATGCTAGGCACCACTCCTAGTTCGGTTATGAACTTTTTTGATCTAGACTGCTTCTTTGGCTGCTTCTGAAGCAGCAATGTACTCAACTTCCGTCATGGAATCAGCAGTTGTTTCTTGTTTGGAACTTTTCCAACTAACTGCTCCTCCTCCCATTATGAACACATAACCAGATTGTGATTTACAATCATCTTTGTCAGATTGGAAGCTGGCATCTGTATACCCATTTACTTCCAAACTGTCCTCTCCATATACCAAGAATATATCCTTAGTCCTTCTCAAGTACTTAAGAATATTCTTGACAGCTGCCCAGTGTTCCTCTCCAAAATTAGATTGGAATCTACTTATGACACTCAAAGCAAATGCTACATCTGGACGTGTACTTAACATAGCATACATGATAGAACCAATTGCAGATGCATATGGTATTCTATTCATGCTCTCTCTATCCTCTAGTGTCTGTGGACACATAGACTTAGAAAGGTGTTTCCCATGCACCATGGGTATAAACCCTTTCTTACAGAGATCCATATTGAACCTCTTCAATACTTTATCTATATATGTACTATGAGAAAGACCTAGAAACCTATTGGATCTATCTCTATAGATCCTTATTCCCAAAATATAGGATGCTTCTCCAAGGTCTTTCATGGAGAATTGCTCGGATAACCATATTTTAACAGATTGGAGAAGAGAAATGTCATTTCCCATGATCAATATGTCATCTACATATAGAACTAGGAAGACAATTGCACTCCCACTGACCCTTTTACACACACAAAGTTCATCTTCATTCTGTGAGAAACCAAACTCTTTGATTATCTCATTGAATCGTATGTTCTAGCTCCTAGAGGCTTGCTTCAATCCATAAATGGATCTTTGAAGCTTGCATATCTTTTCGCCATTTCCTGATGTGAATCCTTTTGGTTGTGTCATATACACATCCTCGGTAAGATTTCCATTAAGGAAAGCTGTTTTCACATCCATTTGCCAAATCTCATAATCATAATAAGCTACAATGGCTAAATGTATTCTTATAGACTTAAGCATCGCTATAGGAGAAAAAGTTTCGTCATAGTCAATACCTTCTTTTTGACGATAACCTTTTGCTACTAAGCGAGCTTTATAGGTAACTATATTACCTTCCATGTCAGTCTTCTTTTTGAAGACCCATTTGCACCCTATGGGTTTTATCCCTTCAGGTGGTTGAGTTAAAGTCCATACTTTGTTCTCATACATAGAGTCCATTTCAGACTGCATAGCCTTAAGCCATAAATCACGTTTTGAACTGTTTAAAACTTCTTGATGGCTTGTAGGCTCATTGTCCTCTACTATAGTTATGCCTCTATCCGAATCAATGTGAAATCCATATCTCACAGGGATAGAACGCATCCTAGTAGATCTTCTAGGATTTTGTGTATAATCAGGTTCAACTGTAATCTCATCATTATGAAATTCAGTTTCGGGGTTCAATCGGTTGATCATCTTCTTTTTGTGGGTCTTGAACTTCACCAAGTTCAATTTTACTCCCACTGTCCTCTCGTAGGAGAAATTCTCTTTCCAAGAAGACAGCATGCCTTGAAACAAATACCTTTTGTTCTAAGCGATGATAGAAATAATATACAAATGTTTCTTTTGGATATCCCACAAATAAACATTTGTTAGACTTAACATCCAGTTTGTCTGACATTGTCCTCTTCACATAAGCAGGACAACCCTATACTTTCATATGAGAAAGCGTGGGTTTCTTGTTATTCCACATCTCATATGAAGTAACCTCAACCGATTTACTAGGAACTCTATTTAACACATAAACAGCAGTTTCTAGTGCATATCCCCAAAAGGACTTAGGCAAGTTCGCTCGGCTCATCATTGATCGAACCATATCTTATAGTATTTGATTCCTCCTTTCAGATACACCATTGTGTTGTGGTGTATATGGAGGATTCCATTGAGATAAAATCCCATTATCTCTAAGATAATCCTGAAACTCTTGACTTATGTATTCTCCACCTCGATCTGATCTAAGTATTTTAATACTTTTGCCAAGTTGTTTCTCTACTTCATTTCTGAATTCTTTAAACTTTTCAAATGCTTCAGACTTATATTTCATTAGATAGATGTATCCAAACCTAGAATAATCATCTATGAAAGTAATGAAGTAGGAGTAACCTCCTCTGGCATGTATAGTCATTGGACCACATACATCTGAATGTATTAAGTCCAAAACCATTTTAGCTCGTTCTCCTTTACCAATAAAGGGAGCTTTTGTCATTTTTTCCAATAAACAAGATTCGCATGTATCAAATGATTCATAATCAAATGATCCCAAATCACCTGACTTGTGCAATTTGGTCATGCATTTTTCATTTATGTGGCCTAAACGACAATGCCATAAGTTTGAGGTATTTAGATTATCATGTTTCATTCTCTTGGTATCCACATTATGTACTTCTTTAATTAAATCAAGAACAAATATACCATTCTCAATGATAGCTTTTGCATAAAACATATTGTTCTTAAAAATGTAACAACATTTGTCCTTTAAAGAAATATCATAATCGTTCATCAAACAACTGAAAGAAATAATACTTTTTGGACAAAGCTGGAACATAATAACAATTATTTAATTCCAGTACTAATCCACTAGGAAAAGGCAAATAGTAAGTCCCCACAACTGTTGTAGAGATGTTCTATCTAGTAGCTGATTGCAAACATATCTCTGCCTTTCCAACTCTTCTAAAGCTACTAAGCCCCTATAGATCATTACATAAATGAGATCCACATTCGGTATCTAATACCCAAGATTATTTTGAAGTAGTAGAATAAGTATTAATTTCAATCATATGAATACCTGAAGTAGAAGCATCAGCTTGCTTCTTCTCCTTGAGAGAATCTAGATAGGCCTTGCAGTTACGCTTCCAATGACCATCCTTTCCATAATGGAAGCAAGTTCCTTTGGGATTCACTTTCTTGGCAACCTTTTTCTTGGAGATCCCACCATTATTTGGCTGCGCCTTGGTTATCTTCTTCTTCTTCTGCTTCTTGCCTTTAGCAGAAGTGACAACCATGACACTTTTTGGATCCTTCTTAAATGATCCATCAGCTGTCTTAAACATATTGATTAACTCAGGAATGGATACATGGATCTTGTTCATGTTGAAGTTAAGCACGAAAGGTGCGTAACTTGGAGCCAACGAGTACAAGATTAAATCTATGTATAGATCATTATCCATAACATAGCCAAGTCTACTCAAATGATCAATATACCCATACATCTTCAATGCATGAGTAGCAGCTGAAGTGCCTTCCACTATTTTGCAGCTAAATAGAGCTCGATCAATCTCATATTGCTCAGTTCTAGACTGAGAAGAATAAAGCTCATCTAGATGCAAAACGATGGTTCTAGCATCCATCATTTCATGTTGCTTCTGAAGCTCTGAGGACATAGCACCCAGCATCAGACATGCTGCTGCTTCACTATCCTCCATGTATTTTCGATAAATGCCTTTGAACTCATCAATGGCATCATCTGATGAAAGTGGTGGTGGATCTTTATCCAAGACATAGTTGATCTTTTCAGCTCTGAGAACAATTCTCACTTGCCTGATCCAGTCAGAATAGTTGTTGCCAACCAGCTTGTTATCCAAGATTGCTCGTATATTAATGTTTGATGTGCTCATGATGATGACCTAGATGTGAAAAAAAAGATATGAGAGTATGTTCATATATATGTATGCATTAATAAGGTCTTTAATTAATCTATTTACTCCCACTATTTTATTGCGAATTAATAGCCCTCACTATATAATCCGAGAAAATCTGATGGTTTTCTTAGTGGGCTAATGTCCAATCCTTGATATGTAATGTGACCTTGACTGTGGTCAACAAGCCAAATTCCATACCATTGAAAGGTAGGTATCTCTATACCAATTGTGTCTCTACACAACTATTGGATCATTAGGTTATCAACTCTTGATGCATGCATATCATATATACATTCCCTAATCTTGCCTCTAGAACCATTAGCCTTGACTGTGGTCAACAAACTAATGGGCTAGCTAAGATGACAAATTTAATTAGATTTGAACATATTCGATATAATGTGATCTTGACTTTGGTCAACAACCCACACTATAAAGAACTCTGGTTCTCCTCAAATTAATGGAAGGCTTATATACCTTAGTATTTGTTTGAGGGTTTTAGTTAATTAAGTCTCATCGTACATGGTTGGCATACATTGGTATGCATCCTATATCTATCACATAAATATAAGCATACAAATATGGTATAGTTATGGACTTCACTACATTGATTTCCCCGAGCCAAGAGGGAAATCAAAAGGTCACACCTAGGTAGTATGCATGATTCAAACAAGAAAATAATTACATTATCTTCAAGCTTGTTGGATCTCCATCCGGCCCATCTTGCTCCTTGATATTGGTCTCCATCTCTATTTCTAATTCTAATCTAAGTAATCTAATTACATATTACAATTTAAAATGAAATACAAACCAAAAACAGGTGGCCGGGACATGAAAGTCCTCATTGGGCCAAAACATGCATTATGCTCAATCACATTGGGCTTTGTCCATAACTAACCATCATGCCAATCATACACCCTTATATGCCTCTCTAATGCATAAAGAAATGGATTCCTAACTTTTTTTCAACCTTTGAAACTATATTTTGAGTTATTTTAATGAAGTGATCAAATTAGGAAACTTTTTCCATTTTGGAAACTTTCATTTTAGGAATCCTTTTTGCATGCATGTGTTCTTGTCTTAATAATCAATCCAATTAATTATTAATTAATTATAAATTGATTATTTAATTAATTAATCATATTAAATAATTAAAAGAATCAATTTTGGGCTTAAAACAAATGTAGGCCGAAACTCACAGAAGAAAAACCCTAACTGTGTTCACACACAAACTAGTTTTGTGTCTTTTGGACCATTTGGGCCTTTTGGAATGAGCCAAGCCCATTCCAGCCCTTAAAACCCATTAATAAACTTAATTAATGTTTATAATGTTTAATTTAAATAAGCTTCTTGGGCCCACCAAGTCATTCACTAATTTAAACCAAGTCCGTAAACATAATTAAGCCCATTAAGTGGTTTTAATAAATTAAAATTAATCTAATTAATTTAAGGCCCATTTTAATTAATCCAATTAATTAAAAACACTTTAATATATCATATATATCAGATTTAGAAGATCAAAAGTCGTTCTAATCAAGAACACACGAAGAACACCAATTTATCGAACTTTTCGACTAAACTAGTTTTCATGCAAAACTTGTTCGATTTTAATTTCGTTCGATCCTACGGCTTAATATCACATATTAAACACATAAAATATCATCTAAATGATTTTTAAGTGGATCCATAAGAAATTAAATTAGAACAGCCCCTACATCACCCAGGGTTTCATGCCAAACCCTAATGGGTTTCACGCCAAACCCTAATCACAATCATTCAAAAATTTTGTTTTTGTTTCCACCAAATTTATTTGATCACACATACAACCAGAAATAAATATTTCTCATTCATGAACAATAAAATCTAATATTTTAAAGTTCATGAAATAAATAACTCAAAACAAAACAAAACTTATTCCGCAGAAAAATATAAAATTGTATATCCATGGCAAAACCGTGGCTCTGATACCATATTGGAATTTAACGGTTACATGCATCACATACATGAGCGAAATTTTAAAATTTTTAACCATTAGATCTAATCTAGCCATGAATACACAATATAACTATATGAGAATAAGAAAAATCACCTTTGATTTTTGTTGAACAGTTGATTTTACTTCTCACCGGGTTGTCGCAAACCACAGTGTCCAAAATCGAACACCTCCAATGAGTAATCCACACTAGAGAGGGATAAATTGAACCAACAAATTGGTGTTTAACTAGGGCTGGCCGAAAGTCTCAAGAGCTAGCTTGAGAATGGCGCAGAAGAGAGAGAGAGATTAGAGAAAAAGACTTTCTTTTTGTTTTAATCACTTAACCCTAATTCTCATTAGTTGGCCTTTTATAGTTAGGTTAAAATTCCAACTCCTTAATGAGATTGGGCTCTTTAAAATTGCTGGAGAATTATTAATTGGGCCTCTGGAATTAATTATAATCATTTGGGCTTAATTAAATCAAATTTAATCCTTTTCATAAAAGTCTATGCATAAAATCCACAAACTAGGCCCTTTGTGCATCTAATTGAATTTAAATACCCAAATGGATTCCAAATCCAACCAAATTAAATATGTGAGTTCAATAACACTTATGTAACATATATAAATTCATTTGGTCCAAGAAAAAGCCCTCTAAACCCTTCTGTATGGAGTTGGCGTGTGGCCCTCTTCTGGAGGGCTTCCTCCAACTTCTTCATTCCTCTAGCCCTTTATAATTTCTTCAATAGACCTATTAATTATTATATCAGTCCTATAATACTTATAGTAGTCTTATAACACTTATAAGATAATAATAATTAATCATAAATTACATTATTTCAATTAGATCCAATTTTGCATAACATTTCTCAACAGTTTCGCAGACAATTTTATTTGATCATAATTAATTAAACTCTTTAATTAATTATTATCTTATTCACTCCTCTACCTTCATAATAATATCAAATATTATTATCCTTGTTATTTTACCATTTTACCCTTTTCTCTATATGTGTGTGACCTATTGGGTTCCTGTCCATGTTGGCAGTATAATATGTAATTGTGAGTTCTATTCAAAACTCACATGATTTAAACTCCTTTAAATCATTTTATCAATCTTTATTGATATTTTGATACATCATTATACAAGTCATGATTTTCCTCTAGCTAGGCATCATGACTACCTAAATGTCAGGAAAGTCATGTGGTTTGACTGTACCCTTCCATAGAAACAGTTACCGTCCAATTTCTCCTTTCACCACTCTTATCTCAATTAGATTCTGAGTATGGATTTCTGTCAACTCATATAAATCTAATTATGTATGTTCTATTAATTTAACCATTGTTCCTAAAATGCCCTTCATGGATCTCCATCCATCTCGGCATATTACTCTGGCTAGAGATTCTCTGAACAAGGCAATTATAGAATCATGCGAGATAACTTCCCTTGTTAAATCTGGGGTGGTGAATCCTTTGTCAATCACTCAACTATCTTCAAGTAGGTCATGATATACCCAATCTCCTAACTATGTTCACTCCCAGTTGGAAGTAATTAGTTATGGAGTCAAAGTACACCACTTGCTACTTAAGATAACTTTGGTGATCTCAAGTCTAAGGATACTTGCACAACCGCTATGAAGAGATTCCTCACTGACATAGATTTAATATCCATGTTAGGATTCTCTATGCAGGTCTCCAATGAACTTGTTGTTCTAACAAGCATCCACATGTTACCTTTGATTATCTTCCACAATCACAGTTATGAGAACCACTGCTTGAACCATTCAAGAAGCATAACATGTGCTAGTCTGTCCGAATTAACAATGTCCTATCTTGTTAATTCTATGACTAGGGATATTTAGATATTAAGACATTTGCATGCAATAGACATCCCACATCATGAACACCTTCATGATTTCCTTTGCACTGTGTTTATAATATCTAGGACTTCATTTATTAATTTAAGATTTACAAACTCATGTATTCGAACATAGCATTAATAAATGAATGATACCTTTTATTAAGAATACAAATTTCATACATATGAAAAACATCCCTATTACATGGGCTCTAGGGCATACTCTCTAACAAAACTAAACTAGTATCAAACTAACTATGACTTGTTTGGCCACAAAGATGATCACTTACATCAACCTAACTATGACTTTATTTATTTAATTTCTTGTTATAGTCTGATCAAAGTATTTTTAGAAGTTTTGTTAATCAAAATAAACCTTATCACTATTTTGACTTACATAAGCTGAAATTAAGCCAATGAGAAGAATCAATAAGTCAAGATAATTTCATTTTTTGCTAATGCATTCAACAACTAATATAATAAATAATGTTCAAAAAATTTATCAAACAATTATATATATATATATATATATATATATATATATTAAGGCAACCCCTTTTAACTAATTTTTTTTACTAAACTAATTACCATGCAACTATTCTCATTTTTATTTAATAATTAGGACTATCAGCATGTTTAGAATTTAGTGAAAACAAGGTAGATTCCTCTCCCTAACCAAGTCATGAGGTCCAAAAGAACAAATTCCTTTCACACTTTTAAGTTCTTTTAAATATCAGAAAACCAATTAACATTAAGGTCTTACTCATGGCTATTCCCAAAATTAACTTCACATACATAATCCAAACTCATTTATGTTCATGAAACCCTTCTTTTCTCATTTCAAAAATTACTAATCAATTTAAAATAAATGAGTTCATATGTTATCATAGCTATTTATAACCACAATCAATATAGACTTCAACATAATTGCTATAACAATCTCATTTTAAGCAAGTATATTTATTAATTCTTTTCTTAAAGAATTCTATTACTGTGATTAAATCTCACACATATTAAAATAATCATTTATAAATTGAATAAAAAAGCTCTAACTAATTTATCAAAATCTCATATATAACAATAGCATAATGTATTTTGTAATTAGGATCTAGAAAATATTCTTTATATTTTATTATCTTTTTATTACATTTATTGATAAATTTTAATTGAATTATATTAGTTCTATCATGGATATCGGTCAGTATCAATTCTATTTTATAAATGACGTGCCACTTCTACATTAACTTAGCAAAATTTTTACCAAGCTTAACCATTTAGGTGCTTAAATGTGTTTTAAGGAATCTTATCATTTTCTAACAAAATGAAATGCATTAGAGTTAATATTGTTAAACATTAATATTAGTAAAAGGAAAAAGAAATTATAAATGGCAAGTGAAACACTTTAAATTGTAACATCTCTAAATAATGTAGTAAATTCTTAGCTCATTGATATTAATTAATTAATAAATTTTATAGTAAAATACTGGAGAAAGAACACCTTCAAGCTTTAGTTTCATTCCTTAATTAAGAAATCAATTCTAAGCACCAAGCAATGTGCGTTATGTGATACTTTAAAGCAGTTATACTAAACCCATTTTAATTTAGGCAAGAACACATAATTTACTAAAAATTTTCCCTATTTAGGTTTAATTTGTTTAAATAAAAATGAAGAGTTGATTTTTGGTAGTGCACATACCAATCTTAAAGTCTCATTCTAACAAATTTTAGTTTATTTTGAAACATTCAAACCTATTCCCTATATTCTTCAAATATACTTCAAAAACTACAATTTTCCATCTAAAAAATTTTTAATCTCACTAAATTAAGGGCATTAGTTGAACTCAAGTATTAATTCAATGCATAAAAGAATATGAAATTAGGAAAATTTTGTCCATCAAACTTAATTTATCCAAATAATAAGGAAAAATAAATTTGTTAGTTTACATACTGATTTGAAGTCAAATTTTTTTATCACATTTAAAGTCATCTAATTTGAAGTCAAGCCCATTCTACTAATCAACGGTCGTCGGAACATTGCTAGAGCTACAGTACTTATGCTAATGTGAAGTTTATGACACTAGGTACTCACTACAAGTAGTCATGCACCCTAAGGAACAACAGTTTGGTAAAAATCTATGGTAGAAGCTCTCAGCCTCTCTAGCTTAAATCTTCTTGCTGCCAATTGTAGATACTAGATCTTGAGGTTATTGTTGATTAAGGTTATCTAATGAGAAAAATGTTTCTCATAAATAAAAAAGGAATGGAAGTGCTAGGGTTTCTCCTAGAATTTATATTTTATAAATATTTTTTAGCTCTTATGTGAGGTTTTAGATTTTTGAAAATCCTTTATGGGGATTTTATTTTTCTTTTCCTCTATTGGTAAGGCAAAAATAAGTGTTAGGGTTAAAAGGCTTTAATAAAAACAAAAAATAATAATAGTAAAACTAATAATGGTAAAAAATGATAATAATGAAAAAAAAGGAGAGAAAGAAAAGAAAAAAGGAAAAAAAGAAAAAGAAAAAAAAAGAAGAAAAAGAAAAAGAAAAAAGGGGTTCAGAGGTGAGTCAAGCCTTTAACTCATGGGTTAAGGCTATGACTCGCCCTTGAGCTATGCCCTTTGAGCCTATCACTTGCTTGCTACCCTAGAAAGTCAGCCGCTCCCTTGAATCATAAGTCAAGGCCATGACTCACTCATAAGAAATCATTTTAACATTTCTTAGCTACAAAACAGAGGTAAAAAAGAGTTTTGAAAATTTTGATTTTATAATTATCTAAAGAAAATTTTTTGGGAGGATTTTTGATCCCTTTATTGAGAGAAAAAAGGGGGATCTCTCTATATTCTTCTCTCTCTCTCTTACACTTTGTCTTTTAACACACACACTCTATATCTTCATAAAAACCAAGAACATAAAATAAAAAATGGAAAATGAAGGCCAAATGCACTATGATCATGTTCTTTGATGGAACCAGCACTGAGGGTAATATTATATAGCCCTAAAATCACTAAAATCTAGTGTTAAAACTTGACTTATATTATAAATTCTTATTTTCCATTTTATAGATTGATTTTGGTTAATATTAGATTCCTCAAATTTAAGCTTATTTACTTGTTATTAATTGAGTTTTATGCCATTTTCACTTATTAGTTTATGTTAACAAATTAAAATCATGTTAAAGTTGAGTAAATAAATTAATTAGAATTTAACATTCATCATCTTCTTCATTTTGTCAAATTTTTTGAATCCTAAGTTTATTACTTTAATATTTGTTTTTGCTATTTAAATCATATTTTCATGTGTTTTAATGAGTTTTTTTGTGCCTTTTTATGCACTAAAATGGTTTAAATTACTTTTTTGGTGGTTTATATTTGATTTACAGGGCTTCTAGCATCGTTCTAGAGGCTGAAATTTGTTTTTGGCCTAAGTCATGGCCTTGAGTTGGATCGAGTCACACCTTTAGCCCTTAACTCCGCTTGACTCGGGTGTGACTTGTTCACTTTGGTACGTTACTCCCATGCCTTGTATCATCTTCCATGCATGTTTCCTTTGTTTTGTCAATTAATTCTTTTAGCATATAAGTTTGTTAGTTATTTATTTATTAATTAGCTTGTTATTTTAGCTTATTTGTTAATTAGCATATTTGTTAATTTGTTATTTTTTCATTTAATTTATGATATGTTTTATATATTATTTTATTTATCAATATTTTATAATCAATGTTCTTTCAATATATTTTCCATTAATAGTATATTTTATTAGTCTAATTGATATTTGCGATAAATTGATTATATTAATTATTTTCCTTTTAATTTATAGCATGTTTTTAATATTGCTTGTTTTATTAATATTTTATATGTATCTATTTCATTAGCACTAATTAATTAATATTTTTTATTTATATATCAAATAGTTTATTCATATTTTTATGCCCTATTTAATTCATTTTAATTTAATCATATTATTATTATTATTATTATTATTATTATTATTTGGTCTTGTTGTTATTGCTATTTATACCCATTTATTAATTTATTTTATTATATATTTATTTAATTATTATGCTTATTTAAATACTTCACTATACACATGCCTATAAATGTTGTATGAATTTCATGCATCGTGCATTATAAATATTTTGTCTAATATACTTTCGTTATATTAAATTCATTATTTATCAAATTTATTTTAATTAATTAATTCTTTATCATTTATTTATTTAATCTGTTTGATTAAATTTACCAATTAATCAAATTCATCACCAACCAATATTATTTTTTATTCCATATTTTGATACACACCATACATTTCCAGTCGGGTTTTGGAATAAGGCAAAGCAGAGTAGCCTACGATTTATTCTTATTTTCTCATCCATTTATTTATTTTAGGGTTGTATTTAATTATCTTTCTGTTTTCCTTTATTTCTTACAAAGTATGGGTTATCATGGACCTATTAACCAGTCGATGAGCTAAAAATTTTAGTAGTTTATATAGATCAATTTTTTTTTAAAATACTAACCAATAAGTAGTCCATTACAATTAGTTAACCAGTCCATTGATTTTGATTTTTCAAACTGCTTAACTAATATTTTTTGGTTAACCACTACAATTATGAAATGCCATTAAAAAAATTAAAAAATTAAGTTTGATATATTGTTCAAACTACCGTACTTAATTCAACATATTGCTCAAACTACAAACATAAAGTTAAAATGTTCAAAGTACTTGAATATTAAAATTACAAAACTTTTATAATCATTAAGTAAGCTCACAAATGCAAAACCTTAAATAGCCATAAAATATAAGCCAATCATTAAGAAAACCAACCCCTGTCAACATAGTGGCAAACAAAAAACAAATGAAACGGTAAATTGATTAAGCTTAATTTATGATGTTATATATTATACAAGTAAATTGATTTGCTTTTTAGAATATGAAATAACAATTAAGACAAATCCTATTCTTACACTAATAATCATAGAGAAATCACACTATATTTTCATTTACTTATTTCTTTTCAATAAATAAAGAATTTTTTTTCATCTATATAAAATCCTTAAAAGTGAAAGAGATAGAGGAACAATTGCATTTTGAATAGAGTAAAATATTTCATTTGATTATATCACTTTGCAAATGTCCAGAAAATTATAAAGAGAAGAAAAAACTTCAAAATCATTTTGGATTTACTGTTACTGAAGAAAACTCAACAATCCAAAAACTAATGTAATTTCCCAATCATATTTCATTTTTCACTCAATCACATTATAAAGAAATCATTTAGATGAAAATTATCTTTGAATGTGAAACAATTTTCTTGCTTTAGTCATTGTCTAAATATTAATTAGGCAAAACAATCAAGTAATAAAGATCTGAAAACAAACACTTAAGAGTTGAGATGAGAGGCAAAATGATGATAAGGGAGAATGATGTTTAGCATAGATTACAGTGTGGTGAGTGGCTGCTGGTGTGAAAGAGAGGGATGGATTTAAGGAGGGAGAAAGCTATGATATATATATATATATATATATATATATATATATATATATATATATATATATATATATATATATATATATATATATATATATATATATATAAACTAATTAAACCAATCGGTTAATCAAAATAGAACCAAAATCCATATTTTTTAAAACCTTAACCATTTTTTTAGTTTAGTTAATATTAAAAACTTGTTCAATTTCGGATCATTTTTTGGATAAACATTTTATTTATTTATTTTTTCTCACCCCTACTATGAAGCATGTAATAATAAAGTTTTTGTCATACGTTTAATTTAAAAACAAAAATAAAACTATTTTTATTAATTAATCAAGCTTCTTTCCCATAAAATGGATCGATATGCACCTTTTATCTCTAAAATCACATAAAAGTTTTATAAATATGCATGAGGTAACCAATTTTCTTAATTCAATAAATATCTTGATTTATATATGTCATCTTACTTGTATTATTATTCTTCCTTGCCTTTCTTTATTTATTGTAAATGATGTAATAAATGATTTAGGAGCGATAGGCTAAAAAAACTCATTAAATGACTTCATACAAGTTTGAGTATGAGCTTTTCATAATAAAAGGGATCAATGTCTCAATTTTCATTAATAAAAAGACATGTAAAAAATTAATAATTCTTCTTTATAAATACAAAAGGTTTTCTACTTAAAATCAATTAACGTGATTCTTTTTTAAAGGCTGCATGAGCTCAATGCCCTCGTTTTTGTTTAAAATTCACCCAAATTTCTACCTTTTTCCAAATATGCATACAAATACAAACATCCTCATCCAAATAACCTCAATTAATTCCCCAATTTATGTATGACTTTATCTATACATTTATTCTTAAATTCTTTAATGCTTTCTACACCATGTTTTTACTGCTTTTAATATGCATGCTTTACAGCTTTCCAATGTGTTTGAGTGTACCTTACTTTTTAAAGAATGATAACTTATGTGAGGAAAGAGATAAAATAAATTAATCATTAAAACTTATTTATATAATGCTAACCAAAGTTATAAATAAATGTGAGGTCCTGAACTGTCTCTAGTTTTGATCTCATAAGGTTAGAACTCACTTTTTTAATATTTTATTTGGTGGCAACTCAATGATACATGCCTTGTTGTGCCCAGTAGATGCCCTCATAGTTTGATCATTGATAATAGATTAGAATAAAACCCTATATATTTCAGAGTGATCGATTTTCATGAGTTAAATGGACCACTATTTGGTCTCGATCCCTAAAAATGGGCTTTTAAGAGAAACATAGGATTTGGTGCATGTCATAGTGGCAACTCCATTGGGAAACCATGAGATTTTTCTCTAAAAGTACCTTTGATTAATTTAATATAAATGAGTACAAGGATTAAGATGTTGATCTCTTTACAAAATAAATTATATTACATTTATGCTTAGGCCTTAGAATTAAGTTAGGCATTCCTCTTTTAACCTCGATGCATTCCCAAGGCATTACTCTACATTCACTTAATATAAGGAAGTGTTAGGGAGGACCACCTATTCAGGCTTTATACCTTTTCATATATCAAATGGTTACCTGATTGGTCATCATGTTCATAATGAGTTGGACCATTGGTAGGTGTGACATACATCAAACCCTGTAGGCATTCGATGTACTATTAAAAACACACTTTTAAGGCCCAATATCTAATTAAGGTTCATTTAACTCATAAAGGCTAGTTGCTTCGCAATAAATAGGATTTTTTTCCATCTATTATTAGTGATCAACCTAAGAGGGTGTCACCTAGGCATCGTAAGGCAGACATCATAGAGTCACCACCTAATAAAATATTAAAAAAATGAGTTCTCACCTCATAAAGCCAAAATTGGAGATAGTTTATACTTCACACTTATTTATAACATGGTTAATGTTTACATAAATGACTTTCTATAGGTAACTTTCCTAATCTCCTTTTCAATCATTTCAAAATAAAGAATTAAAAAACACATTGCAAGCATGTAAAAAGTAGTAAAGAAATACATATAGTAGTATTAAATGATAGATCATGCATAAATTGAGGAATTAATTTAACTTTATTTGAATAAGGATATTGTTGCTTGCATGTGCATTTATAAAAAGGAAGAGTTTTGGGTGTATTTTCGATAAAAAAGGGGATTATTGATCCCTCAAGACTTTAGAGAAAGAATCATGCTAATTAATTTTTAAGTAAAAAAATATCTTGTATTTATAAAGAAAAATCCCTAATTTTAGCATATTATTTTATAGGTAAAAAGTTAGAATGTTGGTGCCTTTTGTTATAGAAAAATTCCACTCAAATTTGTGTAAAATCAGTGATTTTTTAGTTAAACGCTTGGAAAAATATTTATTTGCAGTAAAAATGGCATTAAAGAATGATAATATAAGTAAAGCATGCATAAATCAGTCTATTTAAGCTGAAAAACTTAATTAATTATGTAGAAAATGATTAGTGTGAATTTTCCTAATTATCATGCAAAAATTCCCTTTTTTACTAGGTATCATAATCAATTTATAACAAAAGAATAAGAAGTCAAATACAAAAATAAGTAAGTATTTAAGCTGATAGGGCTAAAGTTAAGCTAAAATTGGCTCCATCACAGTATCCAATTTCAAACCCTTCCTACAAGATTATTATATGATTTATTTAAGAAAAAACACAAGGATTATCCAAGTAAAATAAAAAACACATTTAAATCATAAAATAAAACAATTAAAAATAATAAAAATTAATAAGGGAATCAAATAAAAAGGAAAATAGAATAAATAGATCAATAAAAACATAAGAATTTGAAAGGAGAAGAAACTAAAAAGGAAAAAATGAAAAAATAAAGAATACTAAGAAGAAAAAACCATAAAGAAAGCCAAAGAAATGAGTCATAGACTTATTAATGAAGAAGAAAGGACAAATCATGGCATAAAGGGTGAGTCAAACCCCTTCAAGTGAGTCACTTGTCACTCCACGAATGAGTACTTGCCAAAAGCCATGACTCGCTCATGACTTGAGGCAGTGAGTCATTCCTGACTTGTCCAACAACTATTGGAACAATGCCATGGCTATTCCAAATCCACCTAAATGGCATTATAAAGTCCAAAAAATTGCATAAAAGCCATTTAAATTCCTTAACATTAATATAAATGGTCAAAATTACCAATAAAAAACCAAAAAATTATTTCAAGAAATGATAATATGTGAAGATCAAGTTTTAAAGAGAGAAAGTAAACACCATCAAGCATCAAACTCGCTCAAATTTACATATAAATTAAGAATTCATGCATGAAACTTAATTTTACACACACTTAAGCTCTTAAAACACCATGTACATAAAAAAATCTAAAATAGCCTGTAATATACAAAGAAGTCAAAGAAATAAAGAACAAAACTATTTAAAGCTCAAAATAATTATTTACAAACACTAAACGTATAGATCTACATGTGAGCAAGAAGTTTTCCTCTTACATTACCTTCAGTAAAGCTACTTCAACAAATCCATAGTGATTGGACTCTACTCCTATCCACCTTCATTCATTATTATTTAAAAAAAGACAAAATAAAGCTTTTTTTCCTATTTTTTCTCTCTCTACATTTTTTGTTCTCTTTTTTCAAGATTTTTGTTATGTTTTTATTTAAAGAACATAATTACCTTTAAATTTATTAGGATTAGGATTAATAAAGCACAAGAATTATTCCTAAAAATTAATCTCCTATTACATAGGAAAAATATATAATTTTGGATGAAAAATGGCCACTCACAGCCTTGACTAGTCAGTTAAGGGCATAATATTGAGTTAGGCCCCAAAAAAAACCTAAAAACCCATTTTGAACAGAAAATAGGTAATTCACAGGCTTAAGGCCTTGACTCACTAGTGAGTTATACCCTCAAGTCAATCCCAATGACTCAAATGATGGTTAAAAAGAACGGGAGTGAGTAACTCCTAAAAGACATTACTTAAAAGTGAGTCAAAATCTTAACACGTGAGTCAAGGTTGTGACTCATTTCTGAGTCAATTTAGAACCTTTAGTTGTGCTCTTTCCACCCATCCAAGAGAGAAAACACTTGTGTGCCCCTAAGGCACTATCTTTAACTCTCAAAACCATAAGAGTTGCAATAAAATACAACAAAGTGCCGAAGAATGATAGAGCACTACTACGTCCTAGATACTTTTAAAATAGCATTATCATCATTAGGTAACCCTGATAAAGGCTAACTCAAAACCAGTATCTATAGTTACCCCCAACTTTAAGAAGGTTAGTGTACTAGTGTCTAGGTTTGAAAAAATTCAGAACAAAGCAATAAAGGGCATGTACTTGAGGAAGCAAACATCATAATACAGGAATATACCACTTATGGTAGTGAATTTTTTATTGAGCAATTATTGCCAACTTTTCGGAGTACTAACTCTTGATCAATCGAGTGATTACCATCAGTTTATCGACATTTTAACTCTTCATTGGTTGACTAGGTAGTTGTCATTAGCTTATCAATACATTAATCCTTGGTCAGGACATCTAATCAGTGCCAACTTATTGGCATGTAGGATTAAGAAAAATGATGGATTAAATACCTTGCGAGAGGGCTTTCGCGTTTTATAGGTATATCACATCTTAAAAGGATTTAAGTACTTGTGAAAAAGGCATTAATATTAGTGTTTTTTTGTAATAGAAAGAAATGTTTACCTTTTTATAGATTTGCATGATAGATTTCATATAAATCCATCTTCGAACAAAAGGGCCATCCTTTGATAGGAATTCTTAAATGTAGTGTCAATATTTGCATAGATCCCATTTTGATTTGATTGTTTGGCATTTTATAATGTCTAAGTTATTATTGATGGGAGATTCACATAATATTTCTTTGTGTTAGGATACTTCCTATTCAAGTGATATACAGTGAATCAGATCATAAACTGTTGCTTAAATTATCACAGTATGTATTTTATTTTTGAATCAATAACTTTAATTTTCTTATTAAATTTGCTATGACGTCCATGTAAGTGATTATTGTTTTTCCTTTTCATTTGCTTATCATATTAGGTATCATGTTAATAATCATAAAGAAACAAACACATACATACATGTATAAACATCAAAAGGAGAAATGTTACCCATACATTACTTAAATAAAATAAAATACCAAATCCATAAATGTAAATACAACTGGAAATAAACAACATTTTAGATAATAAAAATAAAAAAATAAATGTATCTCACTGAGATCATCTTTAGTATTTTGATCTCGAAGGACCCGATGGTTTGGTTAAAGGACCTCATGGCAGCTGAGGAAGTTAGGAAGGACCTATTTGGAAAGGATCAATTAGTGGCCTTGGTGGCTGAGGCACCTCGAACTCAAAACCTATTGCCTAAGCTTCAGGAGCCAACATCTAGCCTATAAGCCCCATTAAAATGGTGTACACTCTCATATAACTATCTTATAATTATCTCCTATCGATGCATCGCCACTTGTATCCAAGTAAGATACACAATGTGGTGCTTCTGGCCCTCTCTCATACTCTCTCTAAGACCAAAAACTTTTATCTCAACTCTTTGTGTTATCTTCCTAACTATGGCTACTGAGGTGCCTAAGATGTAATAATTTCGATCATAAAGATGTCTAGATGTAGCAATCATCTCTTGGAGTTTATGCATAACTCACATCATCTCCAGGTGAGTCAATCTAACCTCTAAATTAATAGCAGTAGAAGCGAAGGAAATTGAAGCAGGCGGCACTAGCCCTCGGCAAGTAGATGCATTGGGGTTGCCATATGGATAGAATATATGAGCCATATCTAGTGTTGGTATCTATAATCTGCTAAAACCTTAAGGTGGTGTAGGCTATGGCCCTGTGTAGCCTGTAGAGTGGCTTAGGCTGGATCTCATATAAGATGTTTGAGTTTCCACGAAGTGTGCTTAGTAAAGGGAAGAATGACCAGTAAGTACTCTATCCTCTAACAACTCCTCACCGAACTATGTAGTGGGTCGCTATCTTTGAATCCTCAAATCTTCATCTTCCTTTTCCATTAAAAGTAATATGTACTTGGTGTATACTTGATCATATACATATCTAATGTCATCTCAAAACTCACAACAAAACTGGCCTCAGCCTCTGGTATCGTCTCTGACTTAGGGATCCTAAATGCTAGTAGCAGTCATGTAACTATCCCTTCAATAACAATTGATGTCCCTAACGACTGACTACCCTATTGATGTTTTGTAAAATATCATTACTAATATTAAGGTGTTAACTAACGATCATAGCCTAAAAAATCCAAATATCTAAGACATTAAGGGACCGCTAACTACTTGATCATCCTATGTAAGAGCATGAGAATACCCACTATAGGTACCTCAAAAACTATAAAGACAACATGTTGGACTTCACTATTGAAAGGTCAAGTGGAATGTCTGGCCTAATAATAGTAGCCCATTGGTCTAGCCTAGTAGTTTTTCTAGTGATAATGACGTCCTAACCTATAGGCAAGCAAAAAATCTCAACTTCTTACACTTGTGATAGCCTAAAAGGAATGTCAAAAACTTGAAATGTAATGACCATTGCCTTGGTATCAGGATACTGGTACCCTCAGTAGTGAAAAGTGGCTTAGAATTGTTGAGCCACCTTAGGATACATTGTGAAAGTAGGTGCATAGAAATCAAGCCAGCCAGCTCACTCAAGCAATTCTTATACGTCTTACCATATCCCTACAAATTCGAGAAAATACTAACTCCTAAACTTGCCAGGCTAGATATGTATGTAACACAGAGCTTGGTATCCGGCAGCTTGCTTTCATATCTTCCAATAGCGTGCCTAAACATCCGATTGTGCCCGTGGCTATTTGCAGTGAGGCATTTATAAAAACATAAAAATTCTTAACATTTCTGACATAATAAACATATTAAATAATCATTTTAATTATGATCCTCTTTCTTCTTTTTTCCTTCTCTTTTTAAGAAAATGGCCACAGTTAGAATACTAAAAATTAAATTACAGCTAAAGTAAATATAAGTGATTAAAGCTAATTTTTGATAGCAGTGAGATTACTAGATATTGAAAATGGCAAGAAAATTAGTAAAAAAACATAATATGTATTCTAGCAAAATTAATAAGATTAAATAGCATAAAATTTAGCTAAACCAACATAAGTGAATAATTTAAAATTTTACAGGGACATCAAGATGAAAAATTGAAAATAAGAAAACCTAGCAGTATTAATTTATTATGAACAAAATCCAAAAAACATGCATCCCCGCTCAATTTTAAAATTTGACTTAGCTTTAACTCTTTGTCAGCTGGTTACATGCGAGCTAGCATAAAAATAGACAATATTTTTCACAAAAATCGAGCAGCATAATAGCTAAGAGTTAAAGTCCCCCTAAACAAAAAATGGTGCAAACAATGCCTACAATAACTCATAAACAATTATATATGCCAAAAGCAATAAAATAAAACTAATTAATTATTACATAACCAAATCATCCTCAAAAAATAATATAAAATGAAGTAACATACATAAAATAGGGAATTAATTGAATTGGAAATATTGATTCCCTCATGTATATTTTCAAAAAAAGCTTTTATTTTGTGTGAATTTTTAGGTCAAAAATTTGACATTGGTCCATATTTTGGAAGGAAAATCCAATTGATTCAATAGAAAACAGTTTAACATCTTTTTTATCTTATCATGCACAAAAAAATATTTTTTACTAGCTATTATATCCTCGAAAGATACATCCAAAATAAAATGACAAACAATGGAAAAAATAAATAATAAATGAAATAAAACCATAGTAAATGAAAAAAACAAATTCACTGAGGTGGTCGAGAAGTGAAAGAGATAACCACTTAAGAGCATGACTTCCCATACAAAAAAAACACAAATCCTTTAAAGGCCATAAACATTAAACATTCAAAAGAAAATCATAAGGATAAATAAATTAGTAAAATAGTCATAATAAAATAAATACATTAACACTTAAGAATAACATTGTGAATAATTATAGATTTAATTATTCATAAATAATTTCTGGTGTAAGATCATGGTTTATCAAAATGACATGAAATAATAAATAAATACGATGAAAGAAAAAGTATAATACATGAAATACATAACAAAATACCCAAAAATACACTTCCAAATGCCTAAAATAGATGAAAGACAACCATAAGGGAAGTGAGGGATGGGACGAGGAGAAGGGTTGTGACATCCCATTTGTCAGCCCTTCTTCCTGTCTACCACCTTTGGACGGAACCATAATCATTATTTCATGGAAGAAAACATAGGAAATTATGCAAAGAATATTTATAGCCCTAAATAAGCATTTATATTACCTAAATCAAGCCTAAACATGTTATAAACAACAAATCACACATGAAATACATAGGGGATATACATTTGCATGATCAAATAAACCAAACATTAAGCTTCGCATTTATAACAATGAAGGAAATCATATTCAGCACACCATTAACATGGTAGTTTAGCTTAGATTCATGATCTAAAACTTCTCATATTAACATGCTTATTCTTAATATAAAATAACAATAAAGCATGTTAATGTGCATCAAAGAATCAAGTGATTATATCATATGAATTCTAGAGAGAGAAAAGAATAAAGAGGGAGCTTATAATATTACCATCAGGAGATATACTAGCTCTATGGTGATTATAGTCCAAATCTGTGCTTTGATTCATGATTCATGTTCCAAAATAAAATCATAAATTCATTTATATGTGTTATCTATTTCAACAAGGATTGCTAGAGTATAAAGGTTTAGAGAGAGAAAGAAAATATTCTTCTTTTCTAATGGTGGCTACTCGGGAAAATGATTCCTCCCTTTTTTAGAAAACCTTAAAATAAAGATCTTATATCAAGGTAAAAATTTGAGTTTAAATCCAATTGAAATCTCTGTAAAATGAGAGCTAAAAGCTTTCAAATCCAAGGTAGACTATTAAGGAAAATTTTGCCTTTTTGAAAACCCAAAAATGTGGGAAAATTGGTCTGCGAGTGAGGGATGAGCATTCCTCAATGAGAGATGGTCGTCCCACATCACTAAACCCTTGACCTTTACCAAAACACCCTTTAAATGGACCACAAAGGAGAGGGGGACTCATAAATGGGTGCCCCTTAGGTGACAGATGGTCATTTATAACTACTAGAAGCCATACTTGAGGTTTTTATGCATATTTTGGTAAAACACTTGGAAATGTTTAAAAATACTAAAAAAAATCATGAAAGATTTTTGAGAAAAAGTGAGCAAATCATGATTGAAACCTCATGATCTGAGCCTGTTGGCAACAATATGTTATTTACTCATCATCGAGTAATCCTAATATAGGTTATCTCGGGTCACAGTGTCTACAGCTGCACTTAATTTTTGGAAGCTAATATACTGGTACTAAAGTGAGCTAAAATTTAGACTGAAAGGAAAAAGACCTACACTTGAGGTGGTAAATCTTTTGGTTGATTTGTTATTTAAAATTCCTTATTAGCACCAATAACATGCAGAATCAAGGTTCAAGACTAACTCCATTTAAGGCGATAAGTCTCTAGTTGCCTAATTAGCATTTATGACATGCAAAATTAAGATAACAAAGGGTTTTGCTTGATTAGCATGCAGGGAATGTAGAATAAAGGTTTGAGACTAACTTCATTGAAGGCAACGAGTCTCTACTTGTCCAATTAGTGCCTAGGCATGTAGAATTGGGATAAAAAAGAAAAATTTCACCTAATTAGTGCTTAGGGCATACATAATCAGGTTACATGAATGCATCCGATTAGCATCCAAAGCATGAAGAATCAAGATGACTTCATAAGGACTGATAAGGCATGCAAAATCAATATTGTTTGGATATATCTGGTTAGTGCCTAGGGCATGCAGAACTGGAATACTACAGTTGAATTTGATTAGCGCTTGAGGCATGTATGATCAGGATAACTTGTTGTACTTGACTATTAGTTATTGCTTCTTTAAGGTATGGCTGCTTCCTTGCTATAGTATTCCACTGAGATGGTTTTTGATAGACATATTTATTCGTTGGGGAGATTTCTGACAAATGTGCATCTACAATTCTTTTCATTGTGTGTTTTCTTAACATGTTCATGCAAATCCTTGTAATGTAAAGCAATGCCTGCATTCTTCTTGCCCTCGAGGGCTTTCTTTATTATTGCTTATTATATTATATTTTTTCTTCTCTCTCTCTTTTCTCTTTATTTATATTATTTTATTTTATACTGCCATTTATTAGTTATTATTTTCCTCGTTATTACTCTTCCTTTTATTTTTTCCTATGAATTTGTAATTATTATTAATTTACTCCTTAAGCTTATGACATTCTTTCAAGCATGGAAAACATGAATAAAACAAGATATGAAATAAAATGATAAACTATACATCTTGTTTCTATATACATAAAAATGTTGATAAGTACTCCCTAAATACAAAATATACAAATCAATGAGAGGGCCCTGATCCAAGTTGAAAGGCCTTAGAATATACCATAATAAGACTAGTGTATTATGGAGAAAGAGATTGAAAAGGGTTTAACATAAAAAAAACTGTTAATTAAGCAATCGAGATGTAATTGGTATTAATGAAAACGTAAAGGATAATTTCATAAATTGTCAAATTAGTAGTAAATATGTATTATTATTAAAAAAGTGGGGATTATTGTATGGTAAAGAGTTATTAGAAAATGTAATTGGTAATTAAGTTTAACAAGAGGGAGTAAAGTGCAAATAAATAATAACCAACCAAGTGAAACAATTAGATGAAGACACTTATCTTTTTCTATAGCTCTCTGGAGAAAGGAAAAAGATTTATGGGATTTAAGGCTTAGATTGATGTCCATATTAATAATCCAAGAATGCAACCATTTCTCTTCCAAATTTTAGCCTCTCTAACCCCTAAACGACCCTTAATTTCAACTACAGTTTGGTGAAGAGAGAAAGTTAGTGGATAGATAATTAAAGGTAACAACTTCTTTTTTAGCTCTTGTATTTGTTTTATATGAAAGTAATTGAGTTTTAAGAGTTGAAATATATTTTTATATGTGATTTTTTCTATAAAGAAATAAGAATAAAAAAGAGCAAATAAAAGAGGTAGAGAGAAATTTAAAAAGGTGGTTTAAGCATCAATAAGGTATAGGAGTTTATTTTCTTGTTTTATATGTTTGTAGTTGAATCAAGTTGTTATATGTAGTGTATATGATCTATAATTGATGTTAGAATGAAGAAAATGGTGATATAATGCATGAAAAAGATGACTAATGCTTTAGAAAGCGATATAGTAAATATCGATTTAGGGTTCAGTTAAACTAGTTTCAATGTAAAAGGCATAACAACCTTTGTAGATATATAAATTAAGTGATTCTAGTTGGATATGAAAGATAAGAGGTATATCTAAAACTATGTAAATGACATAAAAATTTGAATCTTCCTCTAAAGTGTTTGAAATTGAGCTTTAATTTCACATACCTTTGTTGTTTGTCATTTGGAATAGTCTATAATGTTTTAGTAATATCTTAAGATTTAAAAGTCATAATTGATTTATTTATGATCTTTTAGAAACTATAAGCATAGAGGAAAACTTTGTAGAAGGCTAATTTGGTCAAAATGCCATTTTTCAAGTCTAAAAGTGCATACAAATCAAGACTTGAAATCTACCTCTAGGTAGAATAGACCTCACAGTTAGCAAGTCTGACCTACTGACCTGACATAGCCCAAATTTAGTATCGAATCAAAATGACATCATGTCATAATCAATAGGTATAAGCTACTGACCGTAACCCTCCCATATCTCTTCCTAAATTTTATTTTTATATCCGAAATTGATACCAAAGCATACCTAAACACTATTAGAGCATTTTAAAAATAAAACAAAGGGTAATATGTACCAAGGAATGTGTGTAAAGCATAAAGAAATGGTTAAAATAAAGTCATGGGCATATAAGTATAGAATTTGTACAATTAATAAATGTAAATAAATATGAATATTGATATGCATAGTTTTGTACGTTAGCAAAATAATTGATAATTATAGTAAAGTGTAATTGAATAATGATGAGCAAGTTATATCGTGTTTCTAGTGTAATTAAACTTGAATAATGTTATATAATGATATAGTTACATGCTTTATTAAGTATATTGATACTATGATATTCAGTGTATCAAGTGTATTACTATTGAATGATTAAATGATTTAATGAGTGCATAAATTTCACATAGTAGTGGATAGATAGGCAAGCCTATAATGGGGATAGTGATTGCAGTTGCCTAGTGATATGATACCTAAGCGTGTCAAGTTAATTGAGGCTATTATGTCTCACATGTACAATACTATTTATTAGTATCTAGTGATTCGAGACAATAATGTATCACTTATATGATACTATTTGTCAATGTCGATTGTCTGTACACATATCCACGAGTAATGGGAATTCAGCCGATGAAACTAATATGATTAATGAATATTGATAAACAATTAATAGTGTAAGTGTTTCAATGTCTCATGGTAGTATTCGTGTTTCTCATTGAGTAATAAAGTTTACTAAATAACTTTATTGAAGTGTTATTAAGTGTATAAATGACAAATAGTATTGGAGGATTGTTTAATGCATGTACTTTTTTATAAATGTATGTATCATGTAACATCAAAAATTCGTATTTTGAAACTTCAATAAGAAGTCAATTGCATTGTTTGTACTCCCTATTAAGCCTTTGCTCAGCATGGGCGTTCTTCCTTTATAGGTATACAAGTGTAAAATATAAATGCCAATTTCAAGGTAACATCTGCAGGTAACCAAAGAGGTTAGCGAGGGACGATTAGTTTTGGAGTAGAGCTATTTTTGTAAAGTTCTCAATATAAAGATTTTAGAACATATGTAATGATTTAATTTGTAATGATACTTTAAGTGTGTTTAATTTATATCCATGTATGTGTAATTGTACAAACAATTTATTAAAGAAATATGTAAATAAAAGGTAATAAGAACAATCATTAATAGGTGCTTTACGACATATTGGTCCTGACGGTGACCTAGGAGCTAGCAACCTAGGTTGTCGAGTCGGTGCCATAGGTTGAGCTGCCAGAGGTGTCTACTCTCTTACTTGCTTAAATACAAATATGAAATCTAGCAATACTGATGTCAAGGAATACAAAACCCCGGCTATAACCTCTGCCAGTCTCTTTGACCTCTGACCTACCTCATAGACTACCCTAGAGTAACTTTCTAGATACCTCATCAGGTCTCGCCTTGAATCCCCAATATATCTCCTTAGCTCCTTGCCAGTCTCAATAACATCCTATCTATCTCGATATGAGTATTTTGGTCTTTGAGCTTAGTAATAAAATCATCAACTACCTATAAGGACTCATTAAATCTATGATGTACATTTTGCATGTTTACCTTAAGACACTCTATATCTATCTCTAAGGTCTGAACTGTTGCTGATAAAGCCTGGAGGTACTATATTTCTATAAGCATTGTTTGTAATGTTTCCTCCTGGCATCTACTAGATACCTCTAATATAGCTAGCCTCAAAGAGAAGTCATCAATAGGAGGAGCTTATGGTGCCTGTGTAGGAGATGATGGTACTGATTGCGGCAATGCAATAAACGTGGATGCCCCAGGGTGTCCATGATGTGCTGAGGACATAAAAGATGATACCTTTCAATGCCCATATGGAGAAAATATTTTAGTTGGTTACCTCTAGTGTATCATGGGGGATCTAAAGCATGTTGTAGTCTTTAGTGAGCCACCTAAAAGATCATGCGATAACCCTCTTATATCTCTTATAAACTTGTAACATCTGTCATGTAGCACCCTAGTTCTCTGAACCTAATGATATCAATAATTCAACTCCTTAATCATGCATTACTATTCTGTCAAATCTAAAACCTTATTATAAGGATTGTCTTATACCAAAGCTTAACTCAACATATATATATATACATGCTAAAGAATAATATTACATTATATAAAAGTACTATAACAACATTACAATTCTTTATATACAAAACAACTGTACTTTTACAAGATTTCCAAATGCAACAAAAAACCTCCAAATTACAAAAAGGAACATAAAAGGAGACTATATACTTTATAATCTTCAATGACTTGTGTTGGCCAACTCAAAGATATCAACCTCGAGAAGAACTTTTATCTCCACAACCTACACGGATGAAACACCCGTGCTAAGCTATATATCTTACTGGGGAACTTAAAACATGATAAATGACTGCTCACAGAGATCGTCAACAGCCACTCAACATGTATCAAACAATAATACAATGGTTCAATATTAATGCATTACCAATAAGAAGATAATCAGAATTTAAAATTTATATCTTATAAAGATCTTTTGTAATCTGCATATTATTTAAGAATTTCAATTCTTACAACCATACTAATCTCTTCGCCATAAATTTGAAGATTCTAAATTTTTCCTTATCTAATCACTTTATCTTACTAAACATACCATTTCATAATACATTTCTAATTTGTCATGATACTCTTAAGTTCAAATACATATTAAATTTACATACGGTGAATTTTAAATGCAACACGTGCATAAGTAAGGATTCACACATCTATTCACATGCCGTCATACTTTGTTACAAATGATACCTAAAATTATAAGAATGCACATGGATCAAAATAGCTATTGGAAGCCATCAAGTAAAACATTACTTATTAAAGATTAACATATAGGAATTACTCATATCAAATCTTCATATAAAGTCAAAGATAAATAATTATAAAGAAAATATTCACTAACGCCATCCTTGAAAGACATTCTTTTCAAGAGTAACAACATATATATCTTGAATTCCAATGCATATGATAGAGTATGAACTCTTATCAAGATTTCATACATTCATTCATAAAAAGTCACACAAGTCCTTTCACAATATCAAGTAAGAATTATGAGTCTATAAAGAACATACATTCATCATTACTTTTCATAATTAATATATCATTATATATAAAGTCATATGTATAGCATATTATCTATTTTGCACATGTGTTGCTAGCTACCATAAATCTCTCTATATATATTTAATCATTTGGTCTCCTTTTATATCATATTTACTATATGCATTATAAGAATTTCATATAATAATATAATAATGGTTTAGGAATTGTGGTGATTATTAAATATTCTAACTTAATATGATGTTTTCTTTTGCAATTGAATCAGGCCCGCACTATTCTAAAGAAGCGGATGTGGGCTCAAAACATACCCAAAGGTATGAGATCAAAACATATCCGATGATATGAAATCGAAAGACCCAAATGGGGTCAAATAGATAACTTAGACCCAAACGGGGTCAAACAGATAACTTGGACCCAAACAGGGTCAATAGATAACTTAGACTCAAACGGGATAAAACAGATAACTTGGACCTAAATGGGATCAAACAGATAACTTGAACCCAAATAGGGTTAAATAGATAACTTGGACCGGCCAAACGGACCTAAACGGGGTCGGCTACAACCCAAAGGGGTTGATCAAATCAACGTTAAACTTTTAAACCTAAACAGGTTCACGTTAAATATTTAATTTCAAGTGGACCTAAATACGTCAAAACTATTCAGAAGCATCTGCAAGGTACCTTTATAGGCATGCCTATCTATCCACATCCTAGACTCAATATAGGCAATTGAATCCTTTCATAAAAATCACTTTTCTTTACTTAACATTATTCACATAAGTTTAATCATATTTATATGTATACTCTTATAAAAATGTATACTCATATGAACTATGTAAGATAAACATGGTATGACTACTTCCACTTTTAAACATTACTATCCTTTATTTATAAGGAGATCATGGCATGTATTTCCACAATATGACATATGTAAACAACATTTATCATCTCATTATATTAAGCACCTCTATTCAAAGTTTACATGCCCACATATCTTGTGAGGCCCCTAAATGACCCTAATTGAAATTTTCATGATTTGAGTAGGATTTATTTGATTAAGATTAAATTAAAAATGAAAATTTCATATAAAGTATGGGACAAGTGATAAATTATTGTGTTATTATATTATTTGCATGAAAATAAAATTTAATGTTATAGTTTAAAATTATTCAAGGGTATAATTGAATTATATAGTATTAATTTGGGGTAAATTTATAATTATGGCATCTTTAGGGGCAAATGTGAATAAATTAATAATTGAGAGTTCAATTTATCAAAGGGATTAAATAGAGAGGTTGATTTAAAAGATAGATTAAAAGGAGGGGTCAAACTATAGCATGCAAAAAGGTGTGTAATAGTTGTGTGTCATGCAAATTCTTACGGGACCAAAAAGGGGATTATCCCTTGATATTATAAAAAGAAAAAGCTTAGGAGATATAAGAGAGTGGGATGGATTTTGCTTGAAGAAATCCAGAAATGCTCTTCTCTTTACTCTAAAATCCTAAGTTGATTTCTTTAAGTGATCTTGAAGAGGAAATTGTGCATGTTGGTTAATCAAGAGTATTTGTGTAACAAATTAATGTAAATATTATAATCTAATAATTAATCTCTTCTTTTTCATCATATTCTTTTTCTTATTTTAATGATGGTGGAATTAATTGAATGTGGGGGTTGATGCTGAAATTAAATGAATGAATTGTTGATTAAGGCGAAGAAAAAAGAGTTATGAGTAATGGAAAAGGAAAAGCTCAAGAGTGAGACTAGAGAGTGATTTTAGCCCAGGTATGGGATAAGGCTTATCTTGCATGCATGTGACTAATAATTGTATCATTAAGATGCCTATGTGTGATGGATTGAATAAATGGGATGAGGTATGAAGTTAGGATGTGTTACAATAAGTGTTACGTGAAAAATTAATGAAACTAATGGCTATAATTTAGTCATAAAATGAGTTAGGAACCTTAAATTGGGACCATGTTAATTTATATAGTTACAAAAGTGTTATATGTATAAATTTTTAGTTAAAACCTATCACTAAATTGGCCTCTAAACTATCCTTATATTTATCGAATGTTAGTTAAATGTTAATTCCGGTTTTGGAATAGTTTGTAGTAAAATCTCAATATTTGTTTGTAAAATGATGATAATTACATGAGGTTAATTCCTTCTCAAAATAGACTTCAAAAGCTACAATTTCTATGCAGAAAGCAAAATCTAATAATGCCTATAAGATTGTCTAAGTTTCACTTGAAAACCGGAATTTTGTGTTGCCTACCCTAATGAATAGTCTTTAGTAAATTAAATTTATCTTGAGTTATAGAAATGATATTGCAAATATTTTTGATGTTTTAGAAACTAGAAACATAGGAGAACAAAGGTGTAGAAGACTATTTTTGCTGAAAAAGCCGTTTGGGAGGTTTAAAATGATGTACAATTCGAGGTAGAAAAATTGTTTTGCATAATTTTCATAAGATATTTCGGGGAGGCATGACCGAGACCATTTGTCTCAATCATGCACACCTTTTGGAATCAATTTCAGCCTTTAGTCTTGGCTAGGACCAATGATCTCAGCTGTGGCCCTTTCCTTTAGTAGTCATACATGATTTTTAGCCTCCTCAAATATCAATACAAACCTTAACATTTTGAAACTCATCTAAAGTATGTTAAAACATGTAACTAAACTTAAAATATGGCATTAATAAGTGAGTTTAGAACATTTTAAAAATATAAATAAGAGAGTAATATGTAATAGCAACACATGAGATTAATTTAATTATTTATAAAAACAAAGTTGTAAAGATATGTTGTCACCATATATTAGAACTCTCATTGAAGTATTTGAATATGTAAAAGTATGAAGTTATGAAATTATCATCGATCATATATGTATGTTAACATGATGGTGATATGGTGTGTTGCCAAAAAGAATAGCATGTTCATGTATAAGTTCATGATGAGAGGTATGTTCAATTGCCGACACTCGAATTTCTACATGTATGTATGAATATATGTTTATACAGTGGAGAATTGTGTACTATAATATGAACATATGCATGTACAGGGTGTATGATATAAGTACAAGCATGATATTTTAAATGAACATAAAAAACTATATTGCCTGCTACTAGAGTTTAATTGTGGATAGATAGGCAGCTATAGGGATATTGCAGCTGCCACCATCGAACTTTTATGTCTAAAATAAAATTGATCCAATTGGATCATTCACAGCCCTGTTTGGGTTTTTGATCGGTCAACCATATAGCTAACCTTGATTGGGTTCATAGCTTTCATATCTTCGGATATCCACCATTTGATACCCTCGAGTATCCACCGATCCCGTTATCCACTCTTAAAACTTAAGCAAGCTAAAGTAAAGCATTAATGTTTCATAGTTAATCACAGTATGGATTATACATCTGATATATGGTTTATCATGTTTAATAGTGGTTCCTTAAGCCTTTATTGGTCTATTTACATTATGTACAGATCTCCTAATGAATTGTATGAATTCAAGTATACCGAATTAATTAAAGGGTTATCTTGTTGTGTAAGATATTTTGCTTTATCTTATACTTCTTTTTAATATGTAAATATTATTAATTTAAATTGTCTTGTGTATCTTATATTTCTGACGACCACTGTGAGTGGTTGTCTTTCATGTTTAGAATCCCCACTAAGCTGTATAGCTTAGCATGGTTTATTTTGATCCGTGTAGGTTTTGGTAGTCAAGGCTTTTGCACAGGAACGTTTTCTGCATCAGGATAGGCCAACACCAATCTATAGAAGTTGATGTAGGAATTTTGATAAATTTTGTATAGTTCCTTACATGTTTAATATGTATAAGGTTTGTAATATATATGTATGTCATATGGAGGTTAAGGTTGTAATAAGCTCATAGTGAGAATGCTATGCATGCATCTAGAAGCTATAATGACTCTTATTTGACTGTGCTAAAATGCTAAATGCTATGCATGATAGTGAAATGACTAAGATAGTAGAATCTAGTATTAGTATGATAATGGGCTGCATAATAAATCACTATACATATTCAAAATTAAATGTACATGAAAGATGTGAGAAGCTTAATTAGAATACCATATACATGATTAGACGGATCAGATGACATGAATGCTTGTAGATGTTAATCAAGTTAATTTTTTAACATAACATTATTTAAGTAGATTGCATTATATTTAATAAATATGTTAATTAGGGTATTTCATATCTATATTTCCATATTTCTTTTAAACATATCATATGCTTAAGAACACTTTTGTTTATGATTATAAATTCATACTTGTATAAGCTTTGTATTATCATACTTATATGATATATTTATAAAAACCATAATTATATGTAAATGCATATGCATGACTATGTCATAATTAAGTAAAAGCATATTTCGAGATTTAAACCCATTCATGTATAATCACATTATGTTTATGCTATAAGCACACATATATTCTATTAATAACATTTCTTCTTCATATATGTAAAGTTGACATTTTAGCTATACTCAACATTAACCTCAATAGATTAATAGAAAACATGTATATTATTTAGTATATTGTCATTTAGACATTCATGTATATATATATAAATATATTAGCCCAATCAAAGTTAGGTCATATAACTAAGTATAATAACTTTAAGTTCATCAATATGTAAACAACAAGATAGTATCATCATTGCATACAAGTATACATCACATTATATACTTCCATTTTCTTGGTCCACATATCTTAACACCAAATAAACATTTATGGTAACATTATAATATCTAACTATCACATATATATCCTATTTACATATAAGAATGTTCACATATATTAGGCATCCATTTACATATAGTTATAACTCATAGTATTGAGGTTCTTTAAAAACTTTATTGACATATATAAATAAATATTATCTCATTTCAGCATCTTAATTATGTTCATGCGTGATGGTATCAGCATTTATATTTTCAATTTTTTAGACATAAATATACATGTACATTCAATTTGAGGTAATGTAAATCATATGCATCCATATGGACAATTATGTGTGTTCATATATACAACTTCCAGCATTCATGTCTATGTATTTATATATTCATTTTTTTCTTCAATTATTTAACTCTATATACATTTTATGGCATCAAATTTCATTTACCATGCCTTAACATTTCATTATCAATTTCATAGTTGAATTATTGTATAAAAACATACACTATCATTTGATTAAATATATAGATAAGCATAATTTCACATAACTAGCCATGTACATGTTTTTAAACATACATGTATATATATAACACTTCAATCAAATATTTTACATGCCATTTGTAAATCAATGTATTTTCATGTATACATAGATTTAAAATAACAATATTTAAAACTAAATATTAAAAATTAGGTGTTTAGAATTATGCACAGTGGCAGAGTTTCAAAACCAACTTTTATGCCATTTTTGACCTTAAAAATGTCATTTTTAGCAAAAATATCCTTCCACAAACATCATATCCTCTATTTATCATTTCTAGAACATCAAATATCATTTCAATAGCACTTCCAAAACTCAAGATATGCAAGAGAAATCATAAGCTATTTATAATACCAAAATAGTTTATGTCACCAATTAGAAAATTCATAGAAAAATATACATGAAGATTTGGACAAAAATTTCTTCATGAAAGTTGTATCCATAACTGTATCATTTAACTAGAATTTTATATCACAACAATTTAACTTCTCTACCAAATCTTATACTAAAAATTAAAAAATTTATTCTTTAACTGTAACTAACAGTGTTTACAACATTCAAGCTAATTTTAAAGATAGTTAGAGGCCGATTCAGAAGTTGCTTCCTTCTACAAACTTGTTTCCCTATATTTCTAGTTTTCAAAAAATGAAACCTTAGTAAATTATGACTTAAATACAAAGAGTTATGGTGAAAACATTTGGAATTGGTTAAAACTACCTACACACTCAAACAATTCACTTGTATGAATTTTCTATGCTCCTTAACGACAAAATCAAGCCACGACTTCTTCTAATGAATTGTAGATAATTGAATCTATTTTACCCATATTTTAGAATCACCTTAATCCAAGGTCTACAACTCTAGATATGGAGAAAACAAGCAACCTGGTTCACAAGAACCACACACAATTTTTCCTCAATATTCAAAAACAAGATTTTTCCTATTTAAATCTCACATCAACCCTAAAAAAACTAATAAATTACCATTAAAATTAAGTAATCGAAGCATAAACATTGATATCCACACACATGTATAAGAAGAATTAGGAAATAAAAATCCCAAACCTGAAATTTACTCCTTCTACAACTATCTTCTCTTTGTTCTTCACATTACTACATCTAGCCTTGATCCTTGCTAACCATCCATGCATGTAACTAAAAATGAGAGGATTTTACTCAAGTTTAATGGCTGAGTTTGTAATAGAGAATTGAAATAGGGATGAGAGAGATGGAAGTGGCAGATTTTTGTTTAAGAAAGAGAAGTGAATGTAAAAATGAAGATTTTCCTTCTTTTATTGATGGTATGGCCGACTTCCACTTCCAATTTCCCCTTTTATACAAATCTTGCATGGTGACTCAAGTGGAAAATGACATCAGCATGTCCCACACAAATATCTCTTTTAGTCCTGTAACTAATTGCATGTTACACAAATTTCTTTCATTTATTTGCATGTAAGAGTTTAGCCCCAAAAATTCTTTCCCTTTTAAAAATTACCCCATAATTTCTTTCTCTTTTAAAAATCAACTGCACTTAAAGCTTCTTTTAACATTGATCCATAAATTATCTTCATACTTTAAATTTTACCCTACTCATTTATTATTTTTAACATTGACTTCTAAGTTTATATCCTATTTTAATTTAGCCCTCAAACTATTTTTTTCCTTTTTAATTATACCCTTATAAAATTCATAACATATAATTCACCATTAATCACATAATTAATTACAACCTAATTACACTTATATCCCAATTGATCCTTGAAATAAAATATTATTTCAATTACACACATAAATAAATAACTAATTTATCCTTCAATATATTAACTTATAATAATTCATCTAATTAAGCTTGATTAAACATTAATAATCAGGATTATGCCCCTGAATTCTACTAGGGCCTATTTTGGGTCCTTACATGTCGAGGTAACATTACGCAAACTCCTTATAAATCATAGGTACGAGGTAGATAGCTCCCTCTAAAGGTATATGTATATTTGAAGAGCCAACCTAGTGCTTTTTGCCTTGTTTGAGGTATATACTGCTCCTGCCAAAGTCATAACTCTCTACCAATCCCTATTTATCATCTGTATGGGTGTCACTTTGCTCGGGCCACTGGAAAGTCCTAAGGCTTGTATGAATCTACAGTGAGTAATACTAAATTGTACTCCTAAGACTCTAAACCATACTACCCCCTCTCGAGTGTCTAACCAATGATATCCCCCATACTCTATAGTTATGAGTACTTCCTGGGTGACTTCTGGATAGGTACAATAGGCTAGGGTGAAAAAATATATCCAGCCTGTCCTAGGTAAAAGTCTATTAGCCTCCTCAAGTAGCCCAAAGTCCTTTAAAAACTCTTTAGACATGAATCAACTTGCTCTATACTGAACCTGGCCCTGAGCTTGATACCTGGTAGCTTTCTTAGGCATTATATAGGCTGGTACAGGTTGGGTTGGTTAGGGATGCACTGTCCTACAAGGCATCCTGTAAAAAGTATTACATGTAAGCTCGAGGTTAACTTGGGTCATAGGTAAATCAAAGTGTCAAAATTATATTGGGTTAAATATCCACCACTAACCTAAACGATAATGTTTGATGTATGTATAATTCTAACAGTTGTGAATGAAAAACTAGGTAAATACATTACATGTTTTATAGGAGATTAAATAAAATTTTGTTAGCTTTCCAGCTAGGAAGGTGGTTGCCCCCCATGCAAATTAATATATTTAGAGCAAAAAATCACAAGCTATTAGGGCTACTAAACAATGCAAAATTTATGTTTCTTAAGAAATCTTGGCAAGAATTTGGCAGCATTTTGGCTAAGAATGTGACTGCCCCCTTTATAAGAAATACATTTAAGCAACACATAGGCTATCATAGTCACATATAAACTCATGTTTCATGTTTTTTTCAAAAATTTGGCAGCATTTTGGCTTGTAATGTGTCTGTCGCCTACAAGAAAATTCCTTTCAAGATAAAGCAATACAACATAAGCCCTCTGGGTCACCAAATAAAATAAAGTTGATTTACATTAAGTACAGTCATCATACAAAAACACAAATTTATATCTCTAAAAATAAGAAATAAGTGTTTGTTATGTACTCATATACAAGGCTGCCAATCATGCAAAATGTCATGCAAAGCAAATTAAGTAATTATGTTATTTTAATTAGGATATAAGGCATTATTTATTTTTAAACTAAAGCAAAAACAGCAATAGGATATGGATACACCAGCAAGTTGTTGCATCCATCATGCCTAAAACTAAAGTTCTCTAATCTAACCTACATCCTAACTTAAAGGAAAAAATAAAAAGAATTGAATTGTACATACTTAGAGAAGATAAAAAGGAAAAAAATGAAAGAATTGTAGAAAACCTATACTCCATAAAGTGCGGCTCATTCCAAGAGTCCATAGGTGTAAATGGCTAACAAATAATATGTCAAATGAGAGAGAAAAACATGAAAAACCAAAATTGAAGGTTAATAGTAAGAAAATATGAAGGTTTGGCCAATAAATTAAGAAGGCCCTTATATTGTCAAAATCAAGTGAGGGACAAGAAGCCTATCCATCGCTAAGTGACTAATGGGATGAAAAGGTGTCCCATCCCTTAGGCTAAAATGACCAAAATGTCTCTATCTTTTAATTTCTTCTTATTTTTCACATTTTAACTCCATTTTCATCAATTTTTTATTCATTTTCATCGATTTTTCATTCTCTATTCATTGAAAATTCATTTACTACATGATTACCATATTTTTTATGGGTGACACATTATTACTTGTTATTTACAAACTTTAATTATTCTTTTAAAACACGTAACTATATAAAAGTTTGAAATACCCCTTGAAATTTGAGTGCCTTTTAATACAGATGACTTGTCACATTTTAGACTCTTTAGGGCTATTAGTTCAGGTCATTAAGCCTTCTAAATTTTCTACAAAATGCAAACAAAAGGCAAATGCAATAATATTTATATGCAATGCATTGGACATGCAAATGTAATTTTTGGCCTTCTAGAGGTGACGGATGGGTCACCTGTGGCTCGCTTACCAGTTAGGGATAGGTATCCCTCTTCTCTTTTATATAAATAGTGATTTATGTTCTTGGTTTTTATACCTTTGACCTTGTCTCCTTCATAGAAACTTCCATCAGGTATTTCTCTCTCTTCTCTTTTCTCTTCTTTTCTTTCTTTTCCTGTTTGTTTCCTTCAGTATTTTACTATCATCCATATCATTTTTGTATTCTAGGCTACTTAAAAACCTAATTATAATAACTATTTGGCTTGCTAAATTACACTGATTAATAGATAACCTAAGAACTTGTGAGGATCCTATTGTGATTTGTTACTCGAATGTGAGGTTTTTGAGGATAGCTATTCAAAACAAAAACCTATTAGCTGCAGTACTGAGATTTAAGGCTTCATTCACCAAGAATTATACCTCTTACTTAAATATTTTACTGCCATGATGGGTGTTAAATTCAACCTCCTTCATATGGTTATCTATCCTAGAAAGGTGGTTCATGCCTTAAGGGTCCTTCCTTCTACGGCTAGGGATTTAGTACCCTATGAAGATATATTTCTATTGAAGTAGCTAATAGACGTCTTAACTAACTTTGATGATGTTCCCACTTCCATTTTGGTGTGGTGCTACTGTGTTGCTTGGCTCAGTGCCTATTGGTGTATGCTTACAATCCTATAACTACATATTATGGGTTATTCAGCATTATGGATGGCATACATCAAGGGCACAACCTATTTCCTCTAATTGTCGCTAAGAATACCATTGGTCTAGATGCACATCCTAGTTCTCCTATTCAATGTGGGCCTTTTCACTTCTCTATGGGTAGCCTCATGCTTATTTTAGGTACATCTTTATTTTTAAAGGTAGTACACCAATTGTTCATTTTTATACTAACTTTTCTTATTAACATATGCATCCTTTCAAATTTTTACATATTTTGATGCCTTATTTTTTCCTAAGATAGATCTAACTCACCTCAGCAGCTTTTTTTAGGTATGGCTTTATGAGAAACTGCAGCTGTTGTTAGAGCCTCGTCTTTAAGTTAGAGATTTAGGCACCTATCTTGTGAGTTACATCATAGTTTGATGTTTGCATTAGGTCTTTCAGTTAGTTCAGTATGTAGTTCATTGGTTGGGTCATTTAATTGATGCTAACATTAGATTTAAGTGCTCCTAGATGCCTGTTACTTTTGTTGTTGAGGATGTGCAGTTAGGATGTGTCCCTCTTTATGGACTTCATCGAGCCACCTTTTATATTGATGCCCACTATGTTTGCCAGTTTAGGGGAATGCAGGACATTGTTAGGCATCCCCTGGGCATCCGTAGAGGCATCTTATTGCTCACTACTTGATTGAGTACTATAAGAGGATTTGGACTTAACCTCTAGTGAGAACTATTAATCATGGTACTAGTACCTATTACTTCACTACTCCTGACTCCTATAAGTAGTTGGTTACTATGCCAGCCATCAACAATATACTTTCTCACTTGAGGCACATAGATAGGGAGAGAGATGTGATACCAATAGATTAAACCAAACACTTTCTTAGATAATATTTTTTCTCTTATTGAATATGTGATAAAAAGTAATGTTATTCCTAATAAATTTAGATGACACTTATAAGTACATGCATGACACTTATTTATGATTTTAATACATATGATTAGCATTTAATCTTATCTCAATGGCACATATTATTCAATCTCAAAATGAAACTATATGAGCATCATAACTCCCATCATCAATCAGTCCACTCAGGTTTTATTGATTGATTATTTTCTCTTAGCCTCTAATTTTTGCCTTAGGTGTCTTTTTCTTGGTTTTGACCCTAGCGAAGCGCCCAATTTTTTCAAGGCCACTATTTTTCAATTTTCAACCCGCTGGGCATTTATTCTTTCTTTTTCTCTTTCTTAGTCTTTAGCCATAGAACCTTTTCAATCTATCAATGTTTACAGGTTCTCAAAACTCATTACAATTGTTGTCTAATAAAAAAGAAACACCTTTGGATAATAATTTTTTAAGAACAAAAGGTCCTTCTTATATGGGTCTGAACTTGCCTTGGATATCTTAAATAACTAGTTTTATATGTTTGAGAACCAAGTCTCCTTCTTTTAAGGGGTGCTTCTTAACCTTCTTCCTAGGTGAGTGACCAAGCATATTTTGGTAAATTTGATTATGATAATAAACACTTATTCTATATCTATCTAATAAGTTAATAGTCTTTATCTAACCCATTATGCTTCTAGTATCTCAGCTTCCAACATAATTCTCAAAGATTGATGTTTAATTTCTACTAGCAACACCATTTCTATCACATATACCAAGGAAAATGGTATGGCTCCCGTGGATTCTCTAGCTATAGTCCTATAATTCTATAGCGTAAAGGATAGTTTATCAACCCAATCTTTGTATGTTTGAACCATTTTGGCCATAATTATTTTCACATTCTTGTTAGCTACTTTAACTGCTCCGTTTGCCAGAGGTCGATAAGGAGATGATTTATGGTATTGTACCCCATACTTAATAAGCATCTGCCTTATCTCACCTAAAAATTGTAAACCATTATCTGACACCACATCGGAAGGTAAGCCATATATGCATATTAGATTCTTCTCAATGAACCTAGTTATGTCTCAGACATCTACATTCTTAAAAGATTCGACTTCTACCTACTTGTTAAAATAATCAATGGCAACTATGATAAACCTATGTCTATTTAAGCCAGGCAGATGGATAATCCCCATGATGTCTATGCCCTATACATCAAAGGGCCATGGTGATTTGAGGTTACACAAATTTGATATAGGTGAATGCCTTAGGTCTGAACACTTTTGGCATAACTAGAATTCTTTGACATATTTAGAATAATCGGTGTCTATTGTGAGCTAAAAGAAATCTTATCTTATAATCTTTTTTGCTAAGGCTAAGCCATTAATATGAGCACCATACATCCTATATGTACTTCCTCCTTTACCTTTTTCACTTATCATCCAAACACCTTAACTAGATTTCGTCAATCTACCTCTTATGAAGAACCCCTCTTGTAGTGATCGATGAACAAAGTGGAGAGCTAAAAAATGAATCTTTGATCCATTTTAGTGGTTTTTTTAGTAAATACTGACTTTTTTAGGTAAGTCTGGATGTCAAAGTACCAAGGCTTTCCATCACCCACTTCGATATCCATAATTTGTTTTTACTCAAAACATGGTCTGTCAGAACTGAAAATTACTATAGGCTTTATTACTACTCCTTCTGGATTATCCTAGATAGATACCAAGGTAGCTAAAGCATTTGTTAACTAGTTTTCTTGCTTTGTCATGTATCTAAATATAGAGACCTAAAACTAACTACTCAAAACTGTTAAGTATCTAAGATAGGGCAATAAATGTTCTTCCTTCACCAACCATTTAGTGGCACTATCGACTAAGATATCTATATGTGATAAGCAAAATTCTTCTTTAGGGTAAGCTTTATTCAGATCCCTATGATCCACACAAACCCTAACTCTTCCATCCTTCTTTGCTATAGGAACCACATTTGCTAACCACGTAGGGTACTAAACTTTCACTAAGAACTTAGACTCTATTTGCTTTTTAAATTCATTCTTAACCTTTTTAGCCCATTCTGGCCTAAGCCTCCTAAGCTTCTGCATAACCAACTTGTATCCTGGGTATCTTGGGATAACATGTTTATCGACCTTTAAGACTATCCCTAGCATGTCTTCATTGGTCCAGGCAAAAACTTTTTCATGTTTTTCAATATTCTCTCAAATTTTTCTCTCTTCAGGAGTTATATTTGATGCTAGTAAAATTTTTTTTGGACTTTCTTTAGTTATAAGATTAAATGAACATATGTTTTTTAAGTTAATGTCAAATATGGATGTTTTATAATCATAATCATGCATTCCAAAATCAGAAGAAACTTTATATAAGTAAGCAAAGTTATTCATCTCATTAATGTAATCAAAAGAGCAAATATTGCACTCATCAAAAAGTTCAGGAACATAAATAATATCACTAAAAGTGTCTTCTTCAATCTTGTTAGCATATTCATCTCAAATCTCTGGGTCAGCTTTAGATGTCTTTTCAGCTTCCACTTTCTCCCTGCTTTTCAACTAAGTGTTGAGAAATGCCTCTATTACTACTTCCTCTGGTGCTTTTTTGCCTTAGGTCGAATGGTAAAATATAATCTTTTCATTCCTAAAACCCTAAACTAGCTTGATAATTCCCTATTCTTAGTCAAAGACTTCATTCAATAATTCAAACCCTAGCACCAGTTTACCCTCTATCAATTGAGAATCATTTTCCACAAAAAAAAGATAGAGGCTTAAAGCTGGCATAAAATTATGGGAAATATGAGGAATCCCTTTTGCTACCTCCTTCTTCTTTCCCTTTTTACTAGATCTTGCAAAGACTAACTCTTTTTTATCTTTCTGAACCTTAGCAGTCATAAAATATTGAGGCCCTTGAGAATTCTTGCCTAAACCAGTACCAGGTAGGAAATTCATCTTTTTAAGTATATTGACCAATTAAGGGAAATTATGGAAGCTATCCTCATTCTCTTCATCATTGATAATTGTAACATGAAAGCCATTGAATGGTTGTTTTGCTATTTCAAGATGGACACTTAGACACTTAATTCTCCCTCACTGTTTTAATAGTGACTACTTGACCATCGTAAGGGATCTTAATCATCTGATACAATTTTGATGGAATTCCTCCTAGCATATGAAACCATACCCTTCCAAGAAGCATAGAGAAATTTGCCAAAATTTGCAGAACTGTAAATTCAGCTTCAGTCTCAATAGGTCCTGTCTTTACCATAGCCTTAAATATCCCAATAACCTATCTTTTAGAGTTGTCATAAATAAAGATAGCTAGATTAGAGTTTTTAAAAATGATCTCATTTAACCTAAAGGTTAGGATTGCCATCAGGGGACAGACATTAATCGATAAACCATCATCTACCATTACACAAGCTATGTATTTACCATTGACCTGAGCCTTAATGTATAGAGGATGATTATGATTCCTTCCTTCTATGGGCAAGTTAGCATTAGAGTATATCACATTCTCACCAGTTCCTTCCCTAACCAAATCTAGCAATTCAGAGTGTGATATGGTACTAGCAACAATAGCATTACTTAAGGCCTCCACCAGTATTTGTTTGTGCAAGAGAGACTGCTTTAGTAAGTCCTAAATGCCTATTTGAACTTGTGTCTTTTTTAACTATTTGATTATTTGATCATCCTTAACTCCTCCATAGGGATTGCAGTAGAAGCTTATTTCCTTTCAATCTTTGAAGCCACTCTCCTGCTCCTTATGACTGCTTTCACTTTTCTTTCTTTCTCTTCCTCTTCCTCGTGATTACTGGCCAAACTACAAATATCAATGTTCATCAAAGTTCCTTTGTCCTCACTCTCTATAGGAGGATCCCAATAGTCAATCATAAAAACTAGCTGATTTGCTTTAGCTGGCTTTATTACTTTCGGGGTAGGGCGAATAATGGCCAAGTACTCATTCCTATACAAATCCCTCTTCACATACCACTCAGGTAGGCTTGACCCAATCATGTACACCCATAGAGGCAAAGCATTGTAACCACCTTTTTTCTTATGTAGATCTGAAATTTTCTTATTGTTAATCAAATCTTAAATCTTATTCCTCAAGGTGTGATAATAATCAGTCAAGTGCCCAATATGCTGATGGTTTGCACATTGTTGGTCCTCTCTATGGTATGTCAGCCCTTAACTTTTAGCAGGCCATGGTGGGTGAGGCTGAAGCTTTCCCTCTTTAACCAACCTATTCAGAACCAAAGATATCCATTTTCCCATATCAAAATAGTGCCTTTGATTGACCTCAAACGTATTCACCTCTACAGTCTTCCTAGCTCTATTCAACTACTATTCCCTATAATCTTATTGCTACTGAAGTTCCTTTCGCCTTTTTCACTATTTACCCTTATTGCTAGGTACTATTCTTAAGCTTTTATAGCTATATCCTTCAAAGACTTCCAGTCTTTTAGACCCTTTATCTTTAAATCTTATCATAGGTATAGGCTTGCATTTCTTCGATAAAGTCATCCTCAAAATCATGCCTCCTTTTCCTCCTAGCTAGATCTCGAAGCATTTCCCAACATGCATTGGCTTTGCTATCTCATAGATGGGTGCTACAAGCCTAGTTTTAGCATTAGGTGCTATAAAAGCTACCATCCCACAAATTACAGCTAAAATCCTTTCCTGAAACTCCAACAAACATCTATCTAATCTTCAAACTAAGTCATCCATCACTATTGAAGGTCCAATAGGAGTAATATTCACCTTTTCCCTCAATAACGGAAACCTTGCAGTAGTATCATCTATAACTCTCCCAATCTCATTCACTTTATCGTTTGCCATTCCTCAACTTATTTCCTGACTGATTTATAACAACCAGCTTATACCCAACTCAAAATTAACTTATGAACCTAAATCTAAACTTTAATTTCACCTCAGTAATCTAAATATAGATCTCCAAACTAGGCACCTATCCAATCCTCTAGACTAGCTAGATGAGTCTATGATGGCTTTAGGAATCAGAAGCTAGGAGTGATGCATAGGTATAGTATATATGTGATGTATGAATGCACTGTATGATTTTGTTAGACGTCAATCACAACCATACACAATCATAACAAATAACCTGCCAACCTTATCACTTTTACACAAGAGGTCATATGAAATTTTTCCTAGGTGGGCTTCATCCCATTGGTCATCAGGGAACCGAATGAGCATATATGGCATATGGTAGAAAATCGACAACATAACCTTTCTTAATTAAAAGCATATGCATATAGGTTTTGACCATTATGCACTTTGATTAACTCATAAAAATTAGGTTAGGCCAATTGAGTCATGGTAGCCTTTGATCAGTACATGGGCTCGAGTCAAGGGTGATAAAACATAAAGGCTACTCAGGTATGGTCCATACCAATAAGTCTAGCTCATCACGAGCATAACGATTGATGGACAATCATTTTATATACCATTTGGTACTAGACTTGGCCTAGTGGATTTCCTTGACACTTTCTTAGATTGAGTGAACATAAGGCATGCTTCAAGATAGCACAAGGCTAAAAAGGGATGCATAACTTGATATTAAGGCTTTAAGATGTATGCAAGAAATGCAATATAAAATGGAGGTAGGATTACAGCCAAAACTAGATTATAAAGAACTTAACCAAGATATTTTTCAGTGTAAGGTCCCTTTAATCCCTAGTGGAGCCACCACTGTGATGTGTACCAAAATCAACACTTGATTCCTATTAGATTTTTAAAAACCCACTTTTAGGGTACAAGATACGAAGATGCTCACTTAGCTCAAAAATTGACCACTTCACCATAAAGAGGGATCAAGACTAGCTTATGGCTAGTGGTCAACCCCTGAAGGCATCTACTAGTAGACCTAAAAATGCAGGTATCATAGAGTCACTACCCGATAGAATATTAGAAAAGTTAATCTCAAGCTTTTGATGCCTAAACAGAAATTGGTGTTCGGGATATCACTATTATTAGGCATCTTGGTTAAATGTTGTTTTATAATTGAGTTTTAAATTTAATACACTCTCCTCTTTCACACAATGCAAATGACAGAAAATAAGTAAACATTTCAATCAATTAATAAAGTAGTAAAAAGCAATAAAATAAACCTACTTAATTATTACATAAGCAAATCATCCTCAACAAAATAATATAAAATGAAGTAACATATATAAAATGGGAAATTAATTGAATTGGAAACAGTGGTTCCCTTATACATTTAAAAAAAAAACTTTTATTTTGTGTGAATTTTTGGATCCAAGATCGTATACCAATCCATATTTTTATAGGAAAACCCAATTGATTCGATAGAAAATATTTTAGCATCTTATTATCTTATCATGGACAAAAATCATTTTTTACTAGCTATTACATTCTCAAAAAATGATACATCAAAAATAGAATAACAAATAATGTCAAAAACAAAATAATAAATGAAATAAAACCATAGCAAATGAATAAAATGAACTAATTGAGGTTCCAAGAAGCAAAAGAGATAACCACTTACGAGCATGACTTCCCATGCAAAAAAAAAATCCTTTGAAGTCAATTAACATTAAACAACTGAAAGAAAATCACAAAAGATAAAAAAATATTAGTAAAGCATCTATAATAAAATAAATAAATTAACACAAATGAATATCATCACGAATAATTACAGATTTAATTCTGCAAAAATAATTTTAGGTGTCAAATCATGTTATACGGTATCTAAATCACACGAAATATTAAATAAATATGATGAAAGAAAAAGTGAAATATATTAAATGTTAGAGAGTAAGCCCTAGACCCCATGTAATAGGGATGTTTTTCATATGTATGAAATTTATATTCAAAATAAAAGGCATCATTCATTTATTAATGCTATGTTCGAATACATGAGTTTGTAAATCTTAAATTAATAAATGAAGTCCTAGATATTATAAACACAGTGAAAAGGCAATCATGAAGGTGTTCATGATGTGGGATATCTATTGCATGCAAATGTCTTAATATCTAAATATCCCTAGTCATAGAATTAACAAGATAGGACATTGTTAATTTGGACAGACTAGCACATGTTATGCTTCTTGAGTGGTTCAAGCAGTGGTTCTCATAACTGTGATTATGGAAGATAATCAAAGCTAACATGTGGATGCTTGTTAGAAGAACAAGTTAATTGGAGACCTGCATAGAGAATCCTCACATGGATATTAAATCTATGTCAGTGAGGAATCTCTTCATAGCGGTTGTGCAAGTATCCTTAGACTTGAGATCACCAAAGTTATCTTAAGTAGCAAGTGGTATACTTTGACTCCATAACTGATTACTTCCAACTGGGAGTGAACATAGTTAGGAGATTAGGTATATCATGACCTACTTGAAGATAGTTGAGCGATTGACAAAGAATTCACCATCCCAGATTTAATAAGGGAAGTTATCTCGCATGATTCTATAATTGCCTTGTTCAGAGAATCTCTGGCCAGAGTAATATGCCGAGATGGATGGAGATCCATGAAGGGAATTTTAGGAACAATGGTTAAATTAATAGAACATACATAATTAGATTTATATGAGTTGACAGAAATCCATACTCAGAATGTAATTGAGATAAGAGTGGTGAAAGGAGTAATTGCATGGTAACTGTTTCTATGGAAGGGTACAGTCAAACCACATGACTTTCCTGACATTTGGGTAGTCATGATGCCTAGCTAGAGGCCAATCAAGACTTGTATAATGATGTATCAAAATATCAATACAGATTGATAAAATGATTTAAAGGAGTTTAAATCATGTGATTTTTGGATAAAACTCACAATTACATATTATACTACCAACATGGACAGGAACCCAATAGTTCACACACATAGAGAGAAAAGGGTAAAATGGTAAAATTACAAGGATAATAATATTTGATATTATTATGAAGGTAGAGAAGTGAATAAGATAATAATTAATTAAAGAGTTTAATTAATTATGATCAAATAAAATTGTCCGCGGAACTTTTGAGAAATGTTCTGCAAAATTAGACCTAATTGAAATAATGTATTTTATGATTAATTATTATTATCTTATAAGTGTTATAAGACTACTATAAGTGTTATAGGACTGATATAATAATTAATAGGTCCATTGGAAAAATTATAAAGGGCCAAAGGAATGAAGAAGTTGGAGGAAGCCCTCCAGAAAAGGGCCACACGCCAACTCCATACAGAAGGCCTTAGAGTGCTTTTTCTTGGACCAAATTAATTTATATAGTTACATAAGTGTTATGGAACTCCTATATTTAAATTGGTTAGATTTGGAATCCATTTGGGTATTTAAATTCAATTAGATGCACAAAGGGCCTAGTTTGTGGATTTTGTGTATAGACTTTTATGAAAAGGATTAAATTGGATTTAATTAAGACCAAATGATTATAATTAATTCCAGAGGCCCAATTAATAATTCTCTAGCAATTTTAAAGAGTCCAATCTCATTAAGGAGTTGGAATTTTAACCTAACTATAAAAGGCCAACTAATGAGAATTAGGGTTAAGTGATTAAAACAAAAAGAAAGTCTTTTTCTCTAATCTCTCTCCCCTTTTTTATGCCAACTCCTAAGCTAGCTCTTGGGAATTTCGGCCAGCCCTAGTTAAACACCAATTTATTGGTTCAATTTACCCCTCTCTAGTGTGGATTACTCATTGGAGGTGTTCGATTTTGGACACTGTGGTTTGCGACAACCCGGTGCGAAGTAAAATCAATTGTTGAACAAAAATCAAAGGTGATTTTTCTTATTCTCATATAGTTATATTGTGTATTCATGGCAAGATCAGATCTAATGGTTGAAAAAATTTTAAAATTCCGCTCATGTATGTGATGCATGTAACCGTTAAATTCCAACATGAAATACATAAAAAATACCAAAAAATACACTTTCAGATGCCTAAAATAGATGAAGGATGTCCATAAGGGAATAGGAGGAAGGAATGAGACGAAAGGACCGAGATGTCCATCTATCATCCCTTCTTCCCATTTATCACCTTTGGATTGAACCATAATCATTATTTCATGGAAAAAAATTATGCAAAGAATATTTATGACCTAAATCATGTAATAGCATGCTATAACAACAAATAACAAATAAAATACATGAGGGATATACATTTTAATAATCAAAGAAACCAAACATCAAGCTTTATATTTACAACAATGGAGGAAGTCATGTTCAACACACTATTAACATGGCAGTTCAGCTCAGATTCATGAACTAAAACTTCTCATATTAACATGTATATTCTTCATATAAAATAACAAATAAAGCATGCTAATAAGCATCAAAGAATAAAGTGATTATATCATTTGAATTTCAGAGAGAGAAGAATAAAAAGGGAGCCTAATATATTACCTTTATAAGATATTCTAACTCTATGGTGATTATAGTCCAAATCTCTTCTCCAATTCGTGATTCTTTTCAAAAATAAAATTTAGAATTCATTTATGTGTGGTGTGTGTTTTAGCAACGATTGTTAGAACACAAGGATTCAGAGAGGGAAAGAAACTATTCTTCTTCTCTAATGGTGGCTCCCCAAAAAAATGATTCCTCCTCTTTTTGGAAAACCTTAAGATTAAGATCTCATATCAATGTAAGAATTTAAGTTGAAGTCCAACTCAAATCCCTCCAAAATTAGAGCTAAGATCCTACAAATCTAAGGCAAATCATTAAGGAAAAAATTTCCTTTAGAAAATCTAAAAATATGGGAAAACTGGTATGTGAGTGAGGTTTGGGTGTCTTTCATCACTAAACCCTAAATTTTCCAAAAAATACCTTCTAAATGGACCACTAGAGAGAAAGGGATCCACATATGAGTGTCTCTCATGTGATAGATGGCTGTCTGTCACCATTGGAAGCCATGCCTAAGGTTTTTATGCACATTTCATTAAAAAATTTGAAATATTTTGGAAATACTTAGAAAATCATGAAAAAATTTTAATCAAATTTCTCACAATCGAAGCCTTAGGATCCTAACCTATCAATAAGAATATGCTATTTGCTCATCATCATGTAACCCTGATCTAGGCAACCTCAGGTCACAGTGTCTAGTCAATTCATCCAGGACTTTGTAGCCATTCTTTCGTAAATAGTGCCTATATTCTTTATTTTGAATGGCATGACCTAATAAACATATGTACCCCACTCAGTGATGAATGTTGTCTTTATTCTATCCACAATCTTGTTCAAACTCTTGTTGTATCTAGCAAATCCATCCATAAAATTATACATTGTGCATGCAGCTACACTTTCCACTAAAATGTATATGTGAGGAAGCAGAAAGTCATCCTTTGGATAAGCTTTATTCAGATCTCTATAATCTACATAGACTCTGACTCTTTCATCTTTCTCAATCACAAGAACCACATTTGCTAATCATGTAGGATATTGGACTTCCATTATAAACTTTTCCTCTATTTGCTTTTTTACATATTCTTAAACATTTTCTACCAACTTTGATTTAAACCTTTTGAGTTGCTACTTGATAAGCTTATATCTAGGATAGGTAGGAATGGTATACTTAGAAACTTCTCAATTAGTTCCTATCATGTCTTCATAAGTCTAGGTAAAAACTCTTTAATATATTTGTAATATTCTCCCAAATTCTTTTCTCTCATCAGGGTAACATCAGATGTTATCAAGATTTCATTTGGATATTTAGGAGTACCAAAATTTAATTGAGTAGTATTTATTAAATTGATGCCAAATATAAATGATTTCTGATCATCATCATGAGAAATGAAATCATGCAAAACATCACATAAGTAAGCAAAGTAATTCAAATTATTAATATAAGAGAAGCTACATGCATCATCATTAAAGAGTTGATGTACAAAAAGTAAATCTAAAAAAGCATCCTCATCTATATTCGATGAATTTGGTGAAAAATATGAGCCTTTCCTATCTTTTGCATTCAGCGGAGCCTCTCCATCTACTTTTATAATAGTCTCTACAACATCCTCCCTTAACTTAAGCACTAGAATTTCAAATTCGAATTTCTCTTTTCCTTTGACTCTAAAAGCTCATAACTTTGGCATCATAATCTCCTTAGCGACATCATATCCCATTCAAATAGCTTAACAATAATTTCTCTATCCCAAACCCCCTAGCAGGCTTGATTGTTTCGCAAGCATAGTTAAAAATATAATTGAACATGTCAAAACCAGGGATAACCTTCCCCTTAATAAGCATAGGTTCAATCTCACTACATTACTGAGGTATAATATATTCAAGCATAAAGCTATCAAGAAAGTGTGGGATGCCTTTTGGCTCTGGCATAATACTCTTTTTAACATCAGACTTACTATAGCCTAATCCCCTTCAACTCTTCTATCTTGTTGTAATAATTGATTCACTTAGACCCTATAAATCTCTACCAAGCCCAGTTCATGACAAGAAGTTAATTTTCTTCATCCTACTCACCACTTGAGGAGTTAATTCCTATTCACCCTTATCATTAGCATTGATAATAGTCACATTAAACCCACTAAATGGTTGGTTCACTATACCCAGAACATAAACTTAATTTTCCCTTGTAGTCTTTATAGTAACCAATTTACCTTAAAAAGAGATCTTGATCATTTGGTGAAGAGTAGATGGAACTCTTCCCAACTTATGAAACTAAGGTCTTACCGACAACATAAATAAATTAACCGGTGTTAGTAATATTACAAATTCTACCCCTGTGTCAATTAGCCATATCTTCACACCAACATTGAAAGTACATGCTATTTGTCTTTGGAAATTATCATAAGCTGTGACAACCAAATCAGACTTACTTAGCATTGACTCACTTAATCAAAAAGTAGAAAGTGCTATAAGTATGCATACATTGATAGAGGATCCATCATCCACCATCACATAGGTTGTATGTTTACCATTAGCCTGGGCCTTTATACAAAGGGCAATTATGCTCTCTACCTTTAATGAGCAAATCTCCATTTGTATACATAATATTCTCCGATGATTTTCCCCTAACCAAGCCTAATAACTTTAAAGGTAATATAGTGGTAGCTATAGTTGACTCACACGAGGCCTCCACCATTTTCTTGCTAGAGGAGGGTGACTTCCTAAGCAAATCCCGAATAAAGATCTAGGCAGGTGTTTTCCTCAACTGCTTAAGGATCTAGTCCTCCTTTTATTCCTTTCCTGTAAATAAAAGCTAAGGATATTGTTGCCTCTCTACTTATAATACTTCCAAGCCACTTCTAGTGATCATCTTTACCTTTTGCTTCTCTTCTTTATTCTCAGAATCCTATAGGTTTATAACGTTAGCACCCTCTTCATCCTCACTAAGTGACTTCCAACAATCAATTACACATATTAATGGCTTACTTCCCTCTTCTACTTCTGATTGTGCAGGATGGGCAATGGTCAAATACTCATTGCCATATAGGTCACATAGTACTTACCATTCTAGTAGACTTGACCAAAGTATTAACATTGGCGGTGGAACTATATTACAATTTACTATCTTTTCCTTACTCATTTTTAGTGATCTATTTACTATTAATAAGATCCTAAATTCTATCTCTTAAACTCCTGTAATGATTAATGAGATGTCTTGTATGCTAATGATAGGCATAATATTGATTGGCTCGATGATTGAGTTGACTTTGACTCCTAGCAGGCTTAGTTGGTAATTGCTATAATTTTTCTGCTTTTACAAATTGATCATGTACCTATGGTAAAGACCTACCCAGGTTTGAATAATACATTTGAGTTACCTTAGTGGTAGACACCTCAGCTATTTTAATAATAGTACCTATGCCACCAATTTTACCTGTCATACCTCCACACCTTTGACGACCAGAATTGAAACACGTACTATCGATATAACTTGCTTTCTTTGCTAAGTACTTACCCTTAGCTTCAATAGTAATATCTTTTAAAGACTCCCAATCCTTTATACCCTTAATCTTTAGACCATATCTTAGATATGGGCTAACATTTCTAATAAAAAGCCTAATCTGATTAGCTGTATTGGGCTTTTTTTTCATTTCCATTACTCTATTCCTCCACCTTATCAAATACTTATAGAAGGACTCTTTCTATTTCTATAGCAACAACTCGAGATCTTTTAAGGCAACTTCAATTCTGGTGCTACAATCATACTACCGCATAAACTCTTATGTTAGTCTATCCCAATCCTCCTTAATGTGTCTATCTAGGCCATGATATCAATCAATGGTACTGCCTATCAAACTAAAGTGAAGCATTTGACCTTCTACCATTTTGTGAGAGTATTACCCTTAATAACCAAAGTGTACTATTTCACGTAGGTAGATGGATCAGAAGTACCATTAAACTTAGGCAAATCAAGCATCTTGAACCATTGAGGAAGTACATCCTTACTCTCTAGATCCCTATCTTCTAGATTGACCTTTTTTCCAGCTAACAATACACAAGCAATAACTTCTATCTTCTTCTCTATTTTCTTTAAGATTGGATCCTCTATTCTAGGTGGCTTACTCCTTGAGACTTATGTCACTACTATCTCTTCCTTCTTCTTAAAAATTAAATCCTCCTCATAAGTAACACCTTTATCTTTTTACTATTTAAAAAGCAGAACTATCGAGATAATTCCCTTTAATTTAGCCATTAAGGAAGTTTGTACAGCAGCAGTAACATCTAAATTGCCTCAAATAACAATAAATTCTTTATATATGGTGATAACTGCTAATGTTTGTTAGCCAACAGGCTACACTAGAAAGTTCATCATTTTAATCATGTCCCTCATCCTTATTTTGAATTCATCTAGTCTTCTACCTAGTTCCTAACTATCAATAACTCTTATTTATGTTGGATCTATCATTTTTGTGTTTTTTGAAGCTAGCCTAAATATCTCTACCAAACCTAAATTAGTCTTTGATTTTGAGGTTTCTGATGGAGGTTCCCTTATAAAATGCTAGTTGAGACCCCTAATCCACTTGAATGACTCTCTAATGGCTTCAATGACCTAAAATATCCCTTTCAAGAGTGCTCAGATCTTCCAACTTGACCAAGAGATCAATGTCATTCAATTATATATCAAACAATGCAGTTATTGCTTCACTCAAAGTAAATTTCCAAAAAACTCAGGCTCAAAGCTCAACCAGTGAGCGCTCATCTTCCCATATTATAGGAACTTTGCTGAAATGATAAGTCAACCCTTAAAGCACTTAGATGACTTTGTAATGGTTGAAAGGAATAACTCATTAGCATGATGTATGATTGTGCATGTAATGCATGGTCATGTTGTGCTTTATTCGTAAAACACAAGCTTAAGTAGAAAGGAAACCTTCCAACCTTATTACTTCCACACAGGTAATCATATGGTTTCTCTCCTAGTTAGGTTTAGGTCAAAGGTTAATAAGGTACCCAATGAACACGTACAATGCACGGTGAGAAAACCAGCAACATAACGTCTCTATATTTAAAGCACAGGCAGATGGATTTTGGCCATTATGTATTTAAATAATCCATATAAACTAAAATGTACAAATCAAAGCATGAAACCCTTTAATGAGTTAACATTTAACTTATTAGGATCTATTCAATACATATGGCCCACATCACATGTGAGGACCTAATCTTAACCTTGATAGAAATTATGTTTGATCATATGAGTTTGCATGCTAAAGTAATGTTTATATTGTTCTAGACACCTTAGAATAAAGTTTCAAGAAGGATAATATGGTAATTTCAGTGAAATGATTAAATAGGGGGATAATTGATTGATAAAAGTGGTGTTAGGTAAGAATTATAATTTAAGATTATTTTAGGGTCAATGAAAAAATTAAAAAGTTTGAAGGGGTTAGCTTTGAGAGAGAAATTGAGAAAGGTGTTAAATGGTAATTTTTTGTCTTATAGAGGCTTCCTCACATGCTTGATTATTAATATCACTATCTATTATAAGGAAAACCCTCTCTCTCTCACTTTCTTTGAGTCTGGAACTGGGTTTTAGTCAGAGGAATTTCCCCCTTCAATCTTTTCTGTTAATGAAAGATTTCATGGAAGCAAGAAAGAAAATTTAGTGTTTTTATATGGTTTGTTGTAGCAAACACAAGCAAGGATAAGGGCCAAGCAGTCTTGAAGGAGTGAAGAAGTCACGGTGCTTAGGTATAAGAATACTATTTGGTTTCGTTGTGTATAAGGTTATCTGTAGATGGATCTATAGACATTGGGGTTATGTGAATTGGATTCTTAAAAATCAGTGAAACCCTCAATTTAGGGTTGAGCTAATTAAGTAGTGATGAGCTTTAAGATGACTTTTCAGAGGTTGATTTGGCTCACTAAGCATTTTTATTTTAATTTGATCTAGTAATCGGATTTGTTCATATTGTTGATGTTTGCGCATGGCCATGCAAGGCTAGAAGCCTTGTGGTGCGCGGTTGTACAAGGCTTCCAGCCTTATGGTATGCAGCCATGCAGGGTTTCTTACCCTGTGTTTCATGCCCATTAAAGGTATATCCGTATATGATGCACGACCAATTGACACTTCACTGCTCTTCACTTCAATAACTTATAAACTCACTTAGATTATCTAATTAAATGTCTTCACATTATTTTTTGACTAAACCGTACTCCTAGTAGAGAAAATTAACCCTTTAATGCAATCTAATTGACACACATTTAATGAGTATTTTTTTAAAAGTAAATGTGACTATTTTCTGCCATGTCTTTACTGTTAAGCCTTAACTATCAAGGTAAAAAGTGATCATAGCAAGTTTATCAAGTAAGGGCTAATGGCAACTTATTTAGAATTATGACTCTAAGTGTCTTAATGTTGTGATTGCATTAAATTGCCATATATATATATGTATGTATGTTTATGTGAAGTTCATTAACATTTGATCTTAAACGAGTTTAAATTCACTGTATATGAACTATGAGTTGTGATAACAAATGTTGATACCATTATATGAATATGGAATGTGAATTCATACATGAATTGTGGTTATAGTAAATATTTTACTGTGTAATGAGGACCATGATGAATCAAATATTCTTAAAAATGGTTAAGCCCTATGGGTCTTAGTTCAACTATGGATTAAATAGGCATGCCTAAAGGGATATAGTTGCAGTTGCCATAGTTAACCCCATTTGGGTCCATTGTTTGTTCCTTTAATGGAAAAATAGTATGGCCCCTTTGTGTCCATTGTTTGATATCTTCGAATATCCATTGTTTGATACCTTCAGGTATCCATTGCTTCTGTTATCTACCCTTTGAACTAGCACTTAGGCAAGATATTAAAGTTCTGGGAGGTGTTCGAAATAAGAGATACATTTATCAATTTCTTCTTCAATATAATGTAATGCATGGTGAATGATGTATTACAATTTTTCAACTTCTTTTCCATTTGGCTATAGATTGTTAATATGAAATGAAGTAATGATAAAATTATGTTGATATTCTTATTGCAATGCTAGTGTGAAGATGTTTATGGTCAACCATGTTATTTTTGAATGTTATCTCCCCGTTAAGCTTTAGAGCTTAACACGAGTTATTTTATATCCTCGTAGGTTTGTTTGGAAGTCGCTCATGGACTTAATTATGCATCAATTGGCCAACAAGTATTTGTCCAAATTTTTTATGTAGGACATTATGTGGATAATTCCTTTTTATCCAGTCTTATATTTTTCCATGATTTAATTCAGGAATTTTAATATGAAAGACTGTAAAATTTACTTAATTGCCTTTACTTGCATGTATTTCTAGATTGTGGGTGGCTAGAATATGATTAAATATGATTATTTTTGCATGAAATTCCAGGTTAACCTATGGGTTACGCATGCACCAGATATGTATATGTTAATAGGCTTTGTGCACTTGTTAAGGTTTTTGAAGTGGAACTTCAAATGATCATGAGTAAGGTAACACCTAAATTATATACATGATGGTTAAATTGATGAAACACTAGTGTGAATAATATTTTTTAGAAGGCAGGATAACATGATATGATGCGCACAGGAATGTTAGGTGCAATATTAAGGTTAGAACTTAAAGTTAGGGTGTAAAAATTTGTGGTATCAAAGAGCCTAGGTTTAGTCTTTTCTAGGCAATAGAGGTCTAAAAATTTTTAGTATGGTATAGTGTCTTGTTGGTCTAATGCAATAGTCATTATTTTCATATAGATCGAAGATGGATGATTTTAGAGATGCTACTGAAGAATCAGCAGAAAGTTATTTACCAGCTGCAACGGGTTCCTCTAATATGAGATCTTTATCGTCCAATCAAAATGAGATCTTTACTGCTATTCCTGGAGAAGCATTACTGAAAATTTCTCTGTATATGGCTCAAATTCGAAAAAGGATGATGACACCTCAAGCCCCAATCTCGGAAGTTAGAAAATATGGTGGGGAAGAATTTTAGGGTACCACGTTGGAGCTATCCGAGAAAACTGAATTATGGCTAGAAAGGATGGAGAGGATTTTAGACGATATTCTTTGTCCTGCTCATTATAAGGTATTGTGTGATGTATCCTTACTTCAAGAACCAGCATACGATTCGTGGAAGCTAGTACTTGAACAACCTCTTTTGCTAGATCCTCTTGCTCGGGGATTCTTTGAAACTGAATTTAAAAATATATATGTTACTAATGCCTATAAAGAGGAGAAGAGATAATTTTTGATGTTAAAATAGAGAGTTATATCTATGGCAGAGCATGAGAACGAATTCAGCCAGCTGTACAAATGTGTTCCCAAAAAGATGTTGACTGATGCTTTTAAGAGTAGCCAATTTGAGGATGGACTGAATCACCATATTAGGGAGAAAATGATAGGGGCTATATCTCTTTAGAATGTGAACTTTCATCAACTAGGTACAGCCGCTATGAAGGTGGAAAAGCACGATTCAGTTAAAAGAGAAATAGAGCAGAAAGGGAGCAGGCCTAAATGTGGATGGTCTACCGAAAAGAGGTTTAAATGAGCACCAAATTCCCCACAAGCTGGGGAAATGTACCAACCTACTAGCAAAGTGAAGGGGTAAGGATCTTCAGTAGTGTCCAAGTCAAGTCAACATACCCCATCAGAGCATAAAGGGGGTCAACCATCTGAGTGCCCTTATTATTTAAGGTAGCATTAGGCTCCATGAAGAAAAGAATCAAGAGCATGTTATAATTGTGATGCTACTAACCACTATATAGCTAATTACCCTTCAAAGCAGGCACAAGGCTCTACATAGCAAGGTAGAAGAGGAGCTTCGAATATATTTTTGGCTGCTAGCATCGGAAGCAGAGGTAGGGGGCAAGATGGTTTTGGTCGCCATGGATCCCAGTTTCGTAATATATTCGAGTCGATTGATAGACCTGTTGCACCAAATATTGCATGGTGGGCTTATTCCATGAATGTCCCAGAGGACCAAGATGATCCTAAAATCATAGTTGGTATTTTCTCCCTTTTTGATTCTAATATTCATGTACTCATTGATCCTGGATCCACTCATTCATATGTTTCCATTGAGAGTATGAGTAGGAGTGTGTCTAAGGCATATCAGGTGGAATATGATTTATGTTTACCTAGTCTATTAGAGCATAATGTTTTTGTGAATAAAATGTTCCCTAATTATGCCATCTTGATACAAGGAAAAGAATTTTTAGCCAATCTTATAGAATTGCCTTTTTGAGAATTCGATGTTATTTTAGGCATGGACTGGTTGTCTAAGCTTCATGAATTGGTGAATTACGAGGCTAAAACAGTAACTCTTAGTGATGAGCATGGTAATGAGACAATGGTTGCTAATATTTCGACATAACCTTTGGCTAATATAATATTTTCCATACAATGACATATTAGTGGTGAATCGATTTTTTGATGTGTTTCCTGAAGACTTACCTGGTCTTCCCCCTGAGAGAGCTATGGAATTATCTATAGAGGTTTTTTCTAGTATAGCACCCAGTTTAAGAGCCTACTACAGTATTGCTTCAAAGGAATTAAAAGAGTTGAAGGTGCAGTTATAAGAACTACTTGATAAGGGTTTTATTAGGCCTTGTGTATCACTATAGGGATCACCGGTCCTACTTGTTAAGAAAAAGGATGGTTCTATTAAGATGTACATTGACTATGGACAGTTAAATAAAGTGACCATGAAAAATAAGTATCTGTTGCCTCAAAATTTGTTTGATCAGTTGAAAGGTGTAGGAGTATTTTCAAGGATTGACCTAAGATCTGGATATTACCAACTCCAAGTTAGGGATGTAAATGTTCCAAAAGTGGCATTTAGAATTGGATATGGACATTATGAGTTTCTAGTAATGCCATTGGGGTTAGCGAACACACCAATCATATTTATGGATTTGATGAACATGATGTTTAGACCATATTTGGAACAGTTCATGGCAGTTTTTATTGATGACATATTGGTCTATTCTAAGAATGAAGAAGAGCATGCTGACTATTTAAAAATTATTCTACATACTTTAAGGGAGAATCTGCTAAATTGAGCAAGTGTGTGTTCTAGCTAACAGAGATTTCTTTCCTTGGCCATGTAGTGTCTTCGCAAGGCTATAGAGTTGATCCAGCAAAAATTAAGGCTATTATCAATTAGAGATTGCCTTAGAGTGCACTTGAAGTGAGAAGTTTCTTGGGATTGGCAGGTTACTATCGTTGCTTTGTAAAAGGGTTTTCAGTTATTGCATCTCCACTTACTAAGCTATTAAGGAAGAATGTTAAATTTGAATGGACTGCCCGATGTGAGACAAGTTTTGATCAGATAAAAAGTATACTAAAAAAAACTCTGATCTTGACTCAACCAGTCTCTGGAAAGGAGTATGTGGCATATAGTGATGCCTCTAGAGTTGGGTTGGGTTGTGTTTTGATGCAAGATGGTAGAATGGTGGCTTATGCTTTCACCAACTTAAACTACACAACCAAAATTATCTAACACATGATTTATAGTTGGCAGTAATAGTTTTCACCTTAAAGATTTTGTGACATTACTTATATAGTGAAAGATGTAGAATATACACATACCATAAAAGCCTTAAGTATCTACTTACTCAAAAGGAACTCAACTTGAGACAGTAAAGATGGTTCGAACTGTTTAAAGACTATGATTGTATCGTAGACTACAATCCGGGTAAGGCTAATGTCGTAGCGGATGCTTTTAGTATAGTGATGATGACATCTATGGTGTTACAACGGGGTAGATAGAGGTTTGCTTTAGATGGTGCTTTAGTTGCCTTATGTACGGCATGCTATAATGGATGCATAGAAAAATGATAAGAAGTTAAAAAAAGTTATACAATCTATGCATGATAGGGAGCAATTTAGGTACTCAATAAAAAAAGGGAAGTTTTCACTACAAGGTTAGATTATGTGTTCTAGATGATAGAGAATTAAAAATAACCTTGTTGCATAAAGCTCACAACAATATATTTACTATGTATCCTGGGAGATCAAAGATGTATCAGGATCATAAATGATGTTATTGGCAGTCGGGTGTAAAGAAGGATGTGGTCGATTATGTCTCTAAGTGCTTTACTTGTCAATAAGTTAAAGCCGAGCATCAACTTGCTTCTGGATTGCTAAATCCCATTCTGATTCCACAGTGGAAGTGGAAAGATATTACTATGGATTTTGTGACCAGACTACCTTCTATATAGAGAAAGCATAATCCAGTTTGGCTAATTGTTGATAATTTAACTAAGTCGGCTCATTTCTTGCCGACTAGAATGGATTATTCCATGAACCAATTGGAATAATTGTACGTAAAGGAGATCGTTTGACTTCATGGGATTCCAGTATCTATAATATTAGATCGAGATCCTAGATTCACCTCTAGATTCTGTTAGAGTTTGTAGAAGTCCCTAGGAACATGGTTAAAGTTCAGTACAGCTTTTCATCCTTAGATGGATGGACTATCAGAAGGGGTTATACGAGTCTTAGAAGAATTGCTAAGGGGTTGTGTTTTGAATTTTTTTGGTAGTTGGGAAAAATATCTAGCCTTGATAGAGTTTACATATAATAACAATTATCAAACTAGTCTTGGTATAGATCCATACAAAACCTTATATGGTCAAAGTTGCAGGACCCCGATATGTTGGATTGAGTTTATTGAACGCAAGATTGTTGGGCCATACCTAGTTAAAGATACCAAAGAAAAAGTTCAAGTTATTAAGCAGAGATTGAAAGAAGCAAGTGACAAGAAAAGATCTTACTCATATTTCAAAAGAAACGATGTCGTATATCAAGTTAGGGGTAGGGTATTAATAAAAGTGTCACCTTGGAGGAAAGTATTGCCATTTGGATAGAAAGGAAAATTGATTCCAAGATTCATTGGTCCCTATGAAATTCTGCAACAGGTTGGCCCAATGGCATGCAGATTAGCACTTTCTATAAAATTATTGAAGCTACATGAAGTGTTCCTTATTTCTATACTTCAAAGGTATCGTTCAAATGAATCCCATGTATTGCAAGCGCAAGACATACAAGTTCAGATGAATTTTACCTATAATGAAGAGCCTAAAGAGATTCTAGCTAGGGAAATCCGTGACATACCTATACTAGCATTTCACGTGTCCACATATACGCATACATATATATGCATCTTACATCATGGCATTACATGTTTTCATTTCTTATACTTGTTCACATAATGAGTCAACCATTCATTAGAGCAGGGTTAAATCAAATATAAAACATTGACTTACATAGCTCACAGTAGTTCTCAGTGATGTACCTTGTTTTTTTTTTGCCATAAGCAGCTTCCATACACAATCGTATTTCACATCAATATATATATATATATATATATATATCATGTTAAACAACACTTACGCAACATAATTCATATAGTAAAATAAGTAAGTTCTCTCTCATAGCTTAGGGTCAACACTTATTCATCTTTAATCCCTTTTAACTCACTTTTATAGTCTATTAGATTAGATTATAGACAAAAAGGTGATTTTCCTTAATGTCATCACATATACACTAATCATCTTACTTGTACTTTCTATCATATAACATTCTAAGCCCAGATAAGTTTATATAAAATTATTTTATCATAATCATTAAAACACTACCTGTTCACTTACGGTGTTCATATTTTGCCACAGGGCATGAATTGATAAATAAGTAAGTTTTCTTACATCATAGTTCATCATTAAATTTCCATCATTAATTTCTATTTTAGCTTAATGCATAATCAACTTCTGTAGTTCCACATTTGAGTGTCAATTTATAATTCATCCATTTTAACTTAGTCATGCACATTGCAACTATTTTTTAATGTTACTAGATCATAACATGGTAATCTATTGCCATTGTAAAAAAAACATTAATATATATGGTAATTGGGCAAAGTCGGTTACTTCGATTGAGTTGGTACCAATACCAACTTCATAGGACACATTAAATAGCATATAAATTTTAGAGTCATTAGGTTACTTCTTAATGTCCTTAATCATATGCTTATTAGATTGTCTCCTCCTCTTGTTAGTTATGTGTCCGAATGGCACCAATTATACATTCTTAACACTCAAATTCAGTTAATAGCCCTTCATGTAGTCACACCTTTCTAAACTATATATTTATTTTAAATCTTAGCATTAAAAGACTTTTAGAACTATAATAATTCATGGGTAATCAATTAACATGCCATCTATCACTTGTATGCCCAACTATTTTTAACCTTTCTCATTACTAGCTCAATTCCTCCTTATTATATCACTATCTTATAAACATGGCTATACAATATTGTGCTCTTGGGGTGGAAAAGAACCTTTGAAAAAAAATAGAGTGTACAAGTGGCCGTGCATCTGAGGAAGGATGGCCATAAGTGATCGTGCACTTCCATGAAGAAAGTGGGTGAGTGGCAATGCATGGCATTAAGGAAATCCATGCTTGGCCATATACATCAAAGGGCAAAACAATGAGTGGCCATTCATGGCATTAAAGCAATCCATGATTGGCCATGTATGGAGAAGAATAACAACATGATTGGCTATGCATTCTCAAGAATAGAAACATAATTGGCCGTGCATCAAAGGAAGAAGAAACATAATTGGTGGTGCTTTGATGGAAGAAGAAACACAATTGGCCATGCATTCACAAAGAAGAAAAAGTGCTTGGCCATGCATTCACAAAGAAAAAGGAGTGCTTGGTCGTGCATATCAAAGGCAAAAGGACATGCTTGGCCATGTATGAGAAGATAACAAGAATCCCAGAACCCAAATAATGTAGAACATGAATTTAAATTTTAGATCTCATTTCTCCCACTTACTTAAATGATTATTTAAGTTTCAAATCTTATTATACTCATCAAAACTGACTAGATTGAATCCTTAATCTCATTAAGAAAACACATACAACAAAAGAGGGAAAACATATACAGTAACAACTTAAAACAGATCCCATACCTAATATTCAAGCTTCATTTCCTTCAAAATCCATTGATCTAGCCCTCTCTCTTTCTTTTCCTTATGCATAAAGACAACAAGCATAACTTATCATCTCTCTACAACCCTAAGATCATAAATCAAACATAAAAGAATAGATCTATGAAAGGAAAAACATTACCTTCATGCTGAAACACCAAAACCTATATTTTCTTTTCTTTATCCCATAACCATAGAGAGAGAGAGAGACCCCTAAAATGCCAATATTCACATCTATAAGAATCCCAAAATAATTGAGTGGGATAAATATCTTTCAAAAAAATTCCAAAAATACCCTTATGCACTTTAATCTTTTAAATTTCTTTTTCTTACAATATAACCCCAAGGCTTCTAATTTACTTTCAATTACATACTTCCTTAAAATTACAACTTACCCATATTCCATTACATACATGATGAAATTACCAAAATACCCCTATTGGGACTTAACCTCGATAATTGCAAAATAATCAAATTTTGCCTTAATTAACGGTAATCCTCATTAATTAACAATAATTCAATTAGGGTTATGATTGGGGCCTCATAATTCTCTCCCTCTTAAAAGAATTTTGTATTTGAAATTCAAAACTGGTAATCTTTATCTTTATTGCTAGCAATTATTAACTGTGCTTTAGCTATAAGCAACTGTAACCATAAGCATTCTCTATATCCACAATAAAGTCATCATATATAATCATTTATATCTGCCTTCAATTTCCAGATACTCTTATGCTCGTTATATTTCCTATCAATTTTTCCTTTTAGCTATGCAATGTGTTAATGACCTCATGTAGGCACTAGAATACCAATAGGTATTCTCATAAACTATACATATCTTATCCCATCCCGATACAAGGAAACATGCTCAATTGCCCAAGCTGATTAGGAAAATCATGACGATCACATACAGAGCATCTTAATGATCTCAGCATCTTGCATGCTTAACAATGCCAAAACTCAAATTCTCTTTTTATCATATAAACTTTTCCTCAAATAACTTATTAAAAAATCTCAACATACTTATAATAACTCGTGAGCTAATCCTACCTAGGAAATAAGTCACATGACCTCCTATAAGGGAGTAATAAATTTGGAAGGATTTTTCTTTCTTTTGTATGTGTTTGCATATGATGTTGATAACTTTGATTTATAACTATGTTTTTAGTATATTTTTAGGTTTGTTTAGTAGGTTTTACTAATAAAATGTTTACGTTTATTATTAAAGTGTGAATGTTTTGAGTTGAGTGCATTTAAGCTTGTTTTTTATGTTTTTGCATGTTTTTTTTTGAAAAAAAAAATCAAATTTACCTGGCAAGGATGAAGAAGTTCCTCATCGGGTTGCTTAATCAAAATTTCATATCACTCTAGTAGCAAACTAGTCAGCAGCAAAGGAAATTGATCCGTACTAAGTTTTTATTAAAGTTTATCCAGAGGCCAACAACTCGATAGGGATAAAAATTAATCACTATAATGTTACTCATCTTTCCTTGAAAAAAATAATTAGCTCGATAGCAACACTCTAGCATCCCCATCGATTGCCTTTTGATCCCAGTCTTCTCCATTCAACCCGGTAGGGTCAACAGGCCTTCTCCATCAAGTTCCTTATGTTGATTATCAATAAAGGAAGTTTTGAGTAGTTTTTTTGTAGTTGGATTCTTAGAATTTTGGGTATTATAGCATTCTAAATATAGAATTTAGGGGGTTAGTTAGTTTTACTTCATAATTAAACCTAGTTTTCTCTTCTTTTTTTAAATTAGGTAGTTTAATTCTCTTAGGGTTTTTCTGTAAGGACCCAAAATAGGCCCTAGTAGAATTCAAGGGCAATTACATATTATTAAAGTCTAATTGAGCATTATTTGATGAATTATTAAGAGTTAATATATTAATTGAGGCAAAAATATTATTAAGTTATCAATAATTATGTGATAAATGTGTAAATTATATGGTATAAATTTTATAAGGTCATAATTAAATTATTATTGTTGGTTTAATAATATTCAAGGGCGTAATTGAAGTAAAAAGTATTAATCTGGGGTAAATTTGTAATTACGGCATCTTTAGTGGCAAATGTGAATAAATAAATAATTGAGAGGCCAATTTAAGGAAAGGAATAAATGGTGGGGTTAATTTATGGAATAGATTAAATGGTGGAGACAAAATATAACATGCAAAGAATTGGATGTTATTAATGTGACATGCAAATTCTTGAGGGATTAAAGAGGACATTTACCATAGTATTATATATAGAATAATCTTAGTGGCTGGAAAGGGAAAATTGAGATGGTGGAGAGTGGTGTGGTCGGCATGTGTGAGAGGAGAAAAACTAGAAATTAATTCCATTCATTTCCTTTGAAGGTCTTTGAATCTTCAAGTAATTTAAGTGACAATTCTTGATGGTTAATTAAGGCAATTAAGTGCATAACTCTAAGGTAAGTGGTTTCTATTGAATTTTATCTTCTTCTTCTTCTTCTCATATTGGTGGAGATAAATGATGAACAAGTGCTGGAAATGGTGGATTGGGGATGATTTGTGTTGTTGTAGTTAAAGGAGGAGATAGAAAGGATAAATGGAAAGACATTACAAGGGATTGAAAGCTTGGGTTTGATAGGGGTCGGCTAAGGTATGGGATGGTACTTACCTTGCATGCATGTGAATGTTGATTATATCATCAAGGTGCATATGTGTGTTAGATGGAATAAATGGGATGAGATATGAATTTAGAATTTGTTACAATAGGTTTTACATGAAGATTGCTGGAATTATTGACTGTAATTTTATCTATAAAAATGAGTTAGGGACCTTAATTTGAAGCAATAATAATCTTGATTGTTCCATATGAAATATAGGTATAAAAGTGTAGTTAAAAAATGGCATTAATTTTGCCCCTAATTTATCCCTACATTGATTGAATATTAGATGCATCTTTGATTCCGATTTTGAATAGCTTGGGGTAAAAACCTCATAATTGATTGTACAATGATCATAATGACATGAAGTCAATTCCTACTTAAAATAGACTTCAAAACCTACAATTTATGTGAAGAAATCAAAGTCAAATAATGCCTAGAACATTGCCTAATTTTCACTTGAAAATCGGAAATTCTATGTTGACTACTATGATGAACAGTCTTTAGTAATTTCAATATATCTCGAGTTATAGAAAGGATATTGCAAATATTTTTGATGTTATAGAAACTATAAAGGTATATATACAACTTTTTAGAAGGAAACTTTTTCTAAAAAGGCTGTTTACTATGTCAAAAATGAAGTACAAGATTAAGTTTTTAAGCAGTTTGCAGGATTTTGGAAACAGGGTGAAAAACTCGTATGGCCAAGCATACTGTCGCGAGCGCGACACTTGCCACGAGCGCGACATCATGATTTTGGCCCATAACTATGCTTTTTATTCCCCTTTATCAGTATATTATGCTACCCCTATGTGTTGCACATATGACTGAACAAAATAGGCCTTGAATGCAAGTATTCGAGAGCTATAAACTCATGTGTATATAGATTTGTATCAAAGGATATATATATGGATTTGCATGATTTGTATCTTTTACATTGAAAATTGTCTATGAATGTATACCTATGCATCATGGAAATTGTACATTAATAGTTAATTTATGGCACCATGAATAATTATGAAATTATTGTTAATCATATATGTGTATGATAATATGATTGTGATATGATGTGTTGTTTAAAGATCATATGTTTAAGTATAAGTTCATGATGAAAGTTTAATGTATGTGCCATATGGAAACATATTAATAGCATATGATTGATGAGTGATTGACGTATATATATTGATAATCATGCTTATCAGAACAAGCTTATTAGATGCGAATGTACTAGAGGTATGTACAATCTATGATTACATTTATGAGTGCATGAGCATGTAATTGTCCTATGAGATAGAAAATGATTAAATGTCACTTAATAGGTGAGATTATATACATGTACAAATGGTATACTATAAGTACAGCTTTGAAGTATGAAATGAACATGAATATAGTATTGCCTGCAATAGAGTTCAAATGTGAATATAAATACATGAATGATAGTTAATATTAAAAATGCTATCCATGAATGTTCATTTGGTGCTGGGGTTTATGAACTAAGAAAATAAAAACATGTCATGTTATATGTATTTATGTGTAAAGATGATGGTACCTAGTTGTATACATACCGATGAACCTAAGGCTACTAAATCTAGTTGTATGACTGGCCTTTAATTGGTTGATATATATATATATATATATAAGTCTAGATGATTCTACATGATTCCTATGGATTTCTTCAAAATTACTATAGTACATATAGTTTGAAATGTTAACTTTGCTTGTATGAAGAAGTAATGTGATTAGTAGAATATATGTGTGCATATAAACATATATGCATGTATGATCTTACATGGTTGGGTTCAAAGCTTGAAAACTATTTTAGAGTAATGATTCAAATAATATTTTTAAAGTGAAATGTATAACTATGTCTTTGCTTAATTGAAATGACATAATTAAGCATATGTGTTATCACATGTTGGCATGCGAAAATACAAATCTACAGTGCTATAGACTCAATTATAGAAATCTTATTAAAGCATATAATGGAATTATATAAGTATAGTCTTGACATGCAGAAAAGTTACACATGATTGTGTATATGAATACATTGATTACAGTTATACCAGAGTATACATGTGCATATAAGAATATGAATGAATAAAGAAAAGATAAATTAAAGAGATTGTTCTGCCTGCTTTGAGTCTAGGAAGTGGATAGATAGGCATGCCTATAAGGGTAACTTGCAGTTGCTTTTGAACATTTTGACCTCTTTAGGTCCACTTGAATTTAAAAGTATAGTGACCCTATTTGGGTTTAAAAGTTAAAGTTAATTTAACAACCCTCGTGTGGGTTGTAGCCGACCCCGTTTGGGTCCGCTTGACCGGTCCATGTTATTTGATTGACCCCGTTTGGGTCCATGTTATTTGATTGACCCCATTTGGGTCCATGTTATTTGATTGACCCCGTTTGGGTCCATGTTATTTGATTGACCCCATTTGGGTCCATGTTATTTGATTGACCCCGTTTGGGTCCATGTTATTTGTTCGACCTTGTTTGGGTCCACCGATTTATCATACAGTTTTATCCCTACAAGGGATTATCGTTTAATACCTCCGGGTATCTCTTTGGTGCCTTCGGGTGACCTAGTACCTTCGGGTACCACCGTATAACCCGTTATCCACTCTTTAGAATAGTACAAGCTTTATTATCAAGGTTAAGAAAAGTTTAATAAGGCATGCAAATTCTTAGTTGACTTTGTACTATTCTACATATGAAATTCCTTTTGTTGCATACAAAATCCAAGTCTAAAAGAATGCTCAATATACATATGTATCTATACTGCTAGTACAAAAACAAATTGCATGTTAATTGCTAAATGCTCTCTATATATATGTGTCCTTTATTCTTATATGTATTACATTGTATGATTTCTATAAGCGAATTTAAATGTTTAATTTCTTTCATTTCTTGAAATAAATCATTGTTACATTTGAAGCATGTTGGATGCTTGTTGACGATCACTGTGAGTGGTCGTCTATCATGATTTAGTTCCCCACTAAGCTTTATAGCTTAGCACGGGTGTTTCATCCGTGTAGGTTGCAAGGTTAAGACTTTCTCTCAGGATTGATATCTGTAGCTGGCTGGCCAACACAAGTCTTTGAAGATTATAAAGTATATAGTTGTCTTTTTATTCCTTTTTGTATTTCAAAGGTTTTATGTTGTGTTGGAAATCTTGTAAAAGTACAACTATTTTGTAAGATGTTATTAGCAGTTATATTTTTGGTACAGAGACTCTAATGTATATTGTGAAGTTTTAATAGTTTAGCACTCTTATGGATTAAGTATGAATATCAGTTCTCTATATAGTTGATATATGTTTATGTTACACAGCAGAACATGTGTAATGAGATGAATAAAGTGATATGTATAGATTATAGAATAAGGGTGCTACATTTCAAGCTTTCCTTTGCTACTTCTGAAGATATCAAGAGAAAGTTTAATTTTTTATGAGTATAGTATTTATTTATTTTAATTTTTCATTCATTTCAATCATGAACAATGAGTAAATCTCTACTTTTTTCAAGGGAAACTTGAACTCTCATTTTTTCTATTGTAATGACTTTGAACTAAGCTTAATTTCAATACAATTTCCTTTTCTCTTTATTCCTATTACAAATTCTATCTTTGGTTTTTGTTGAATTGATGTTTAATTTTTTGAATAGATGATTGAATGTGAATTTATGCATTTTTTAACTTATTCTATTCATGTCAATATATTATTGTGTTCTGAAAATTGAGGCAAGAATTTGTTATTCATGAGTTAATTAAATTTAAGAATCTGAATTAAGAATAAGTTGGAATTTGTGTCTTGGAAGAGGATTTAAAAAAAGTTTAGGAGTTTAAAACTAGATTTGTATGCTAGGTAGTAGATTGTTCATAAATTGAGGATTTAATATTCTAAAATGATATCCTAAATAAGATGTATATTTTGAACTAGTTTTCCATAGCCACTTGTGTTATCTTGAATTAAGTCATTATTAATAAAAGGTGAGGATGATAATCCCTCAGTATAAGTGTTTCAGTTATTGATCTTTATCATTTGTTAAATTTTATTCTGTAGTTAGTTTATTTTAGTTTCATTTTAGCTTTGAGTTGCTTAGTTTTTAATTTTAGTTCAGTTAATTTAAAATCACTTTAAAAAATTAGGAAATTCTTTCACACATTATTTATTATAAAATCTGAAATACACAATCTCTAGGGTATGATATTAAAGGGTCTTAATTTGATTTTTTTAAATTACTTAATTGATCTAGTACACTTGCTAGATGTCATTTAAATTTTTTGGACTGTTGCCAAATATTGGCATTTATTTTAAGTTTTACAATAAATTTTGTGTGTTACTCTTCTTCTCTTTCTTATTCCTTATTCTTTTATTTATTTATTCTTCTATTCTTTTTTTATGTCAGTAGTGCATAGTAAGAGACAACCCTATTTTACCTATTAACCTCGAGATTGAGAGGATATTGCATAAAAGAGGCAATAATAATGAGATAACATGAATCCGCAGGATAAGCCATGTGATGGCCCACTTCTCAACAATCAACCACCTTTGCTCGGAGGGCAAGTCATTCAAAATTAGCTATAACATAACCAAAAGCAAGTCCAAAGGAATGGGCTAAGACCAAGGACTATTAGGGACTATGGCACTTCTAGGTGGAATGAGGAGCATAGGAATATCATGCTACCTCAAAATAACTATTTTGAGCTGAACCCTACCACTATCACAATGGTCGAAAAGAATTTGCTCTCGAGTTTCGGATATTTAAGATCCAGCCCTGCATAAGGACATTTTTCTGGAGATAAGTGATATAGGAAAAATTTCATATGTGTTTATGGATGTTATCTAACTAAATTTATTTCCATGTACACTTATTGGTAAGGCATGGGATTGGTTGCAAAATGTTGCTAATGTAGTCTATAAGATCCTAATAGCAGATGCAGGAGAAGTTTTTAGTCAGATTTTTCCCATTAACCAAGATGGCTACCATTGGGAATAATATTTATAATTTCCAGTAGCTTTATGAGGAACCATTTCATAAGGCTTGGCAGAGATTTAGGAGACTCTTAAAGAGTTACCCCTAGTAAGAAATTTCTCTGCATTAACTGATGTTCACTTTTGATGCAGTGGTCAATCAATCAATATGATCTCTACAGGATATAGCTTTAGGTGAAAGTTTTATGAATAAGATACTGGAGGAAGCTTTCCTACTCCTAGATGAGATGGCTATACATAATGTCCAATGGGCAAATACAAGAACTAAATAGAAAAAATAAAGAGTATATAGTGTAGATAAGGGCGATGCTCAAGGCTGAAATAAAACTACTAAATAAGGAATTAAGTGTTTTAAAGGAGCAAAAGGTGTCAGCCTTGTCTCAATGCTGCAATACTTATGGAGGTACATATGCTATATCAAAAAGTAAGGTTAAAGATATTAAAGGTTCAACTATTGAGGATCTCAATGCTGTAAACCCAACTAGCAATACATATAATCCTAGTTGGAGAAATCATCCTAACTTTTCATAGAGATAGGGGAATCATGATTATACTTCTAACACCTAACCTAGAGCTCCCTTCAATAAAAAAATATCCCATAATGCCAATAACCACCAACCATATCAAGCACCAACCCAAACACACTTCCCATATACCTACCAAGCTCCACCTTACCAACCACCTAGATTCTAGCAAAGACCTCACCTTACACAATATAGGAAACCTAGCTTATAAGAGATGTTTACCAATTTCATAACTATATAGTCTACCTTAAATCTAGTCAAGATGCTAGATGAAAATTTCAAGATATTTTGATGAGAAATCAAGATGCCTCAATCAAAATTTTGAAAATCTAGTGGAAAAACTTGCTAATTCACTTTCTAATGCAAATTATGGTACATTTTAGTCTAATGTGGACTGCTATCCTAAAAAAAGGCAAAGGCTATCACTTTGAGGAGTGGAAAGAGATAAAAGAGGCATAAAATGATAAAATTTTTAAAAATGGTGAAACCGATAATGGAGGTAAATATTCATGAACCCAATCTTATTAGTGAAGTACCTAATATTTTTTAACAAGGTAAAAGTGATCAAAAATTTTATGTAACTAGTATTTTTGAGTTTAAGTTACCTTATCCTTCTCTAGCTAAGAGAGGAAGCAAAATGAACAATTGGTTAGATTTCTTGACATGTTTAAAAAGTTACATGTGTATTTACCTTTCGTTGAAGCTTTATACATATGCTAAAATATGTTAAGTTTATGAAAGAGCTATGTTATAATAAGAATAAGTTAAAGGGTATGGTTACAATACAATTGTCCAAAATTTGTAATGCAATCTTAGTGAATAAATTTCTTAAAAATATAGAAGATCTAGGTAGTTTCACTTTGCCATATGAGTTAGGAGGGAATTTTTTTGGTCATATTTCATGTGACTTAGGTGCTACCACAAATTTGATGCCTTACTTTATTTGTAGGAAATTGAACTTCAGAGATATCAAAAAGAGTTTTCACATTGTATAGGCATAGTTTTGAGAGTTGTGTAGCCAATCTTACTTTAGTATTGGAGAGATGTAATGAGACTAACCTTATTATTAATTGGGAAAGTTGTCATTTTATGGTGAGAGAATGTATTGTACTAGGACATAAAATTTTTGACAAAGGAATTGAGGTTGATAAAGCTAAAGTGGATTTTACTTAAAAACTTCCTCCTGCTACTAGTGTTAAAGGAATGAGAAGTTTTCTTGATCATGCCAAATTTTGTAATAGGTTCATTAAGGATTTTTCCAAAATTGCAAAATTGCTTTCAAATTTTATAAATTTAAGATATTGCATTTAAATTTGATGATGAATGTTTGTGAGCTTTAAATTTTTTAAAACAAATGTTAATTATGGCACTAGTAATTTTATCACTGGATTGGAGTTCACTATTCTTGATTATGTGTGATGTTAGTGATTATACAATGGGAGCAATTTTGGGCCAAAAAAGGAGGTTTTTCATGCCATTTACTAAAAAATTTACACACTCTCGAATGCATAAGTGAACTATACTGCCACCAAAAAGAAATTATTGGCAATCGTGTTCTCCTTTAAAAAATTTAAGCCATAGATTATTTGTTCAAAAGTCACTATTTTGTTTGACAATACGGCTCTTCAACATCTCTTTCTAAAAAAAATCTAATTCAAGATTGAAAAAATGGATTATGTTACTTTCAATAATTTGATGTATAGATCAAACATAAGAAAAGAGCAAAAAATTTTATAGCTAACCATTTATCGCTTTTAGATCATACTTATATGGAGAAAGGGGAAATTTCTAATTTATCTCTAGATAAACAAATATGTGTTGTTTATTCTCATGTAATTTCAATCCCTTGGTTCACTAACATTGCTAATTACCTTGCAGGGTGTTATCTTCTAAAAGATTACACTTGGTAGTAAAAGAAGAAGTTGAAGGTGGATGCAAGACATTACTTATGGAATAATTTATTCCTATTCAAATTATATCTTAATCAAGTACTAGAAAGATGCATTCCGAAGGAGAAATAAGTAGATATCATGAGATTATATCATAGAGGAGAGGTTGGAGGTCACTAATAATTGAATCATATAAAAGTCAATAATATCATATAGGAGAGGTTGGAGGTCACTAATAAGCGAAAATTTTACAATCATATTTATTTTAGCCCTCCATCTTTACTAATGTTAAGTCTTTTATATCCTCATGTGATAGAAGTCAACGTGTCTATAAAATTTCAAAATATGATGAGATGCCCATTAGCAATGTCTTAGAAGTAGAAATTCTTTATGTTTTGGGATTTGACTTTATGGGACCATATCTAAACTCTTTCAAATTTGAGTATATCTTAGTTGTTATTGGTTATGTTAGTAAATAGGTAGAACTAATAGCTACTAGGACATGTGACTCTCAAGTGGTGCTTGAATTCCTTAGGAGGAATATTTTTTTGTTCGGGGCATTAAGGGCTATTATTAGCGATAAGAGCAAGAATTTCATTAATCTTTAATTCAAATCTTTGCTTCAAAATTTAGTGTTAAGCAAAAATTACAATCTCATACCATCCTAAAGCAAATAGGCAAGTAGCGATGTCAAAGAGGGAGTTAAAATCAATCTTGGAGAAGACAGTTAATAATACTAGGAAAGACTAGTCTTAAAAGCTAGAAGAGGCTCTTTGGACTTTAGAACTGCATTTTAGGCCCCTATAGGCATGTCTCCATTCATACTTATTTTTAGAAAAGAGTACCATTTGATAATTGAATTAGAGTATAAAATAGATTATGCCACCAAGTTTCTTAATTTTGATCAGAGATGTGCAGATGCAAACAGATGCTTGCAGCTCTATTAACTTTGGAATTTTGACTCTGGTCATATGAATTTGTTCCAAGAATGGTAGTTTTTCTTTACAATTGTGGGTTGAGATTATTCCCAGGAAAGCTAAAGTCTAGATGGCTTGGACCATACCCACTAGTTGCAAGCTACGAATTCTAGGTTGTAACTATGAAGAGTCCAAAGAATTATCACGGATATAAGTTTAACAGTGATCAATTGAAGCCTTATGATGTTGCTCAAGTGGAGGTTGCTAAGGCAATTTTAATTTTTCAAGACAAGTAAGGTGATTTTAAAGTCTAGCTGAAGACTTTATGAATTCAGAACTACAGTTTTATTGTGTTCTTTATTTTGATGGTGTGTTTTTGTTTTGTGTTGTTTCATTATCTTTTTGTGTGTTATATTTTTCATGGACCTAAGGTTAAGTTGTTATTATTGAGTGCATAAAGTGGATGTTAAATGCCAAATTTTAGGTAACATATTTACTATCAATTCTCTTAGCACAATGAGAGTATGAGCTCAAGGTATACTAAGTTATGCTTGTAATTTTTAAATAGTTTGGACATTATTTCTAAATTATATTATACGTTTTAATTAAGTTTTGAGGTGTTAAAATGGGGAAATAATTTTTAATGAGGAAATAGGGCAGATTTTACAAATTGATAGTTGTCATTTTGTTCTGTGATAATCAATTGGGTAAGGAGTTGATCCATCCCTACCGAATCCATTGTCCATTTTACCCCAATAGCTTAAAACATCGTAGGAAGGACACCCTTGCATATCGAGTTACCTGTTCCATTTAAAACAAAACCAAACAACTTAGTAGGGATAAAAATCATCCCCACTGAGTCCTTTGTGCCATCCAAGGCAGTTCTTATACTTCCTCATTGAGACACCAATAATCCCCATTGAGTTCCTTAGGCTCCTAATGGGTTATTTAAAATTTCTCTGTTTTTTGCTTTTTTTTTTACATGCTTCACTACACTTTCACTCTCCCACTATTCTTCTTCTTCATTTTGGCACATCCACAATAACCCAAGTAAGTTTTTGATACCATATAAAATGGTATATTATTTAATGCATATTCTCTTCCATTTAGGTAGATAAGTATGTTAAATTATTTATATTTTATGTATTTTTGTCTATTTTATGTGTTTATTTGCATTGTAGGGTAATTTGGGTGCAAAAATGAAGAAAGATCAAACAAGTCGTGATGCAGTGCATGACTCACAACTAGGCTCACGAGTCACACACAGGTTCACAGCTCACACACTTCACGAGTCACAGAAAAGCTCACGAGTCACACACAAGTTCATGAGTCAGTAGGAATGTCACAAGACGGAGGGAAGATCACGAGTAAAGAAGGCTTGATGGAATTCACAACTCGTGAAGGCATTCACGAGTCAAACAAAGTACTTGTTCTCAAATGATGCCACCTTTTTGCACCCGATCCTTCAGCCAACCATCAGGACTTTTCACGGCATCTTTCCATGATTGACAACTATTCTGAAGGGACATATCTGTAGACTTAATCTCTATAAATAGGGATCCAAGATGCTGAAAGAGAGGGAGATCAATCAATATTTTAGTTTTTAGAAATATAGTTATTATTTTGGATAAACATTTTTACTTAGCTTTTATTAGATGATTATAAAGGGACATAGCCAAAATAACAAGGGATAAGTTTCTTTCTCTTGTTTATCTTTAATTCAAATATGTATTTGGCTAGTTTCCTTTATACATTATAAATATGTACTAGTATTTGTTTAAGACATGTTTATTCTTACAATGAATGAAGTATGATTTACATCCATTTGTGTGCTTTGATTTGCTATGTATGATTGGCCACCATATTTGGCATGTTAGTCAATTTGTTTGCAATGAGAGTTGGAATTCTTTGATGGAAAAACAAATGAATGTACTTGAAGCATTGAATTCACTTAGAGATAAGGAATTCACTTTGAGGGGTTAAAGAATTGGCATAGAGCTTCATAATTTTTGTTTATCTCTATAATGACATGAGAGTGCTTATAGACTCTAAATGAAAACATCTTTACTGACAACGAGAGTTGCTTTAAAGAATCTTTGCTAAATTCTCCAGTCACTTTATTTATATAATTATCTAGAACTTGTTCTTAAATGAATTACTATTTCATATTTCGAATGTATGTTCATACCATCATTTAAGTCATTTTTAATTCAAATTAATTTAATCTATACAGAGTAGTTTAGATATTTAATTAAATATATAATTTCCATTTTATTCATTGCCTATCCATTTACTCTTTGTGGTTTCAATATAAAATTTACCCCGTTCCCTTTGGAACGATACCCTACTCATCCTATACACAGTCTAGTGAGACTAAGGGTTCAAATAAATCTCCATTAGATTTTGGCGCCATTGTTGGGGAACAACTTAAATGAATTTTTATTGATTGATACAAAAGAGTGGATGCTTTAGGATTATATGATATATATTAGTTATTTGATGTATGAATTTTTATATTGTGTTTGTTGTATTCTTTGTAATTAAAGTTTTTGTAATGATCTTAGACCAAAAGTATTTGTGATTTTAATAGTTAATTTATTAAATTCATTTCTTGCACAATAATCTTTCTATTTAGGAATAGTTTTTTTTAGTTTAGATTTTATTTGTTCTTTGGATTATTCCTGGTTATATTTTAAGTATTTTATCATTTTCATTTTTCTTGTATTATTTCTCCTCTGTCTTTTTAAAATTTGGATTGAGATTGGTCAAAATTTACAGAAAAGTTGCAGCAAAGGGAAGCTTCACGAGTCGTGAACATGTTACCAAGTTGTGCATAAAATTATCGATTCGAGAAAAGCTTCACAAGTAACACAGAAAGGAATTCTTCACGAGTCGTGAATGTTGGTTTTACTCGTGAACCCTTTTACATCTGCCGAATAATCCAATTTTTCACAAGTCATGAAGTTGTGTCCGACTCGTGAACATGTGAAAATATGCCTAACTTCTATTCTTCTATTATTTGGTATCTTCGCCTCCACCTTCACCATGATCTTGAGGGGAGTTTTCTTTCCTCTATCATTTAGTTTATTTCTTTTTTTTTTTTGTTTCTTCACATTGAGGACAATGTGTGTTCTAAGTGTGGGGGAGCATATGTTGTGTGTTGCATGTTTCGTTTCACATTGTTATTTTTTGTTTGGGTGTGTATCTTTTTCTTTATTTAGACTAACCTTTTTCGTAAGTTTTATTAGAAGTATTGCTCATATTGTATATAATATAGGTTGTTATGAAGAGTCATTTGCCTTTTGTGCTCATTTGATTAGTTTTTCAAAGCTTTTGGCATGTATTTTATGTTTTCAAGTTATCTATTTTTACTTCTTTCAAAATTTTAGGTTATTTAGTCTCTTTACTAACTATGATTTAAGGGGTATTTTGGTAATTATGTACATATGTAATAGAGTATAGTTAAATTATAAGGAAGGAGGCAATTGAATTAAATTATAAATTTTGGGATTAAAATGTAAAAAATATAATTTATTAAGGGTTAAAGTGTATAAGGGTAATTTTGGAAAGTCCTTTAGTGAGATATTTACCCCGCTCAATCATTTAAACCTTCTTGGGAAAGGTACAGATCAGCTTAAGGATAGAGAAGGAAGAGGCAATCTTTCTCTCTCTCTCTCTCTTTGGTTACGGATTGAAAAAAATGAAAGCTTAGGGTTTATGAGTAAGCATCTTAAAGGTAATGTTTCCTCCACCTATATATCTTTATTCTCTTCTTTCTTTAATATGATTTCTAAATATGGGGGATTAAGAAATCCTATTATTGCCACTATGTGTAAGAGGAAGAAAGAAATCATCAGTAAAAGAGCTGGATCAAGAGGGTTGAAGGAGGAAATGAAGCTTCAATAACAGATATGGGAATATTGTGATGATTGCATATTGTATATAGTTGCCTCTATAATAAGAAAGTGATTGATCCGATAAGATTAGGGTTGTTTGAGAATAGTGATGAAACCAATAGTTTCTAGATGACTAGTTGATATATGTTAAAGATAAAAGGAGTTGGAGAGATTTAATAGCTTAGTGAGTATTGTTGTAAGATGTTAGGATAAGATCTTCAGTTTAAGTGTTTGATCCTTATAAACGGGATTTTTATTTTTAGCAGAGATCTGGTGCATGGCCGCTCATGGTTCTTGTTCTTCTATTACATGGCCGTGTATGGTTCCTCTTCTTCTATTGTATGGCCTTCCTTCTTTCCTTGCATGGCCATACATGGCCTTCTTTATTTCCTTGCATGGCCGTATATGGGCTTTTTTCTTCTCTTGCACATCCAAGCATGGCCTTTCTTCTTCTATTGCATGGCCTTTGTTCTTCTCTTGCACGGCCAAGTGGCCTTATGTTTTTGCAGTGCATGGCCAAGTGGTCTTCTATTCTTTGAAGTGTATGGCCAAGTGGCCTTCTGTCCTTTGCAAGGCATAGACAAGTGCCCTTGTTCTTCATACATTGTACGACCAAGCATGGCCTTTCCTCTCTCAGTGCATTGTTACCTATACTCCCTCTAACCATCTTCACTCATTCACCCAAATAATAAATCACTTATAAATCACGAACATGGTATTATATAGTCTATACACTTATTAAGAGAGCCATATAATTGTGGTGAATTAAGCTAATAGTGAGTAATGTTGATGATAATTATTTATTAAAGTGGTGGTTAATATGCTATCTAATTTTTGATGGATTAATAGATTTGTGAAGTCTTCCCAATGCTAAAGTTTAGAAAGATATAGTTAGAAAGGTATGGCTATAAGATGGGGTGTTATCAAAATTTGAATGACATGAATGTTATTATAAGAGGAAGTAGATTGAATTAAGTTGTAAGTCACCTAAAGCCACCAATATGCTATTTAGGCATGGTGAGTTAATTAGAGAATCCCAATATATATATATGTATATAGAAAGAGTGAGATGGTTTTAGAGTAATAAAACCCACAGAGTTAAGGTATGGAGTTCACTTGAAAGCTGATTTAGAGAGATTTGCATATGGAAATGATAATATGAATAGTTTTTCTATAGTGTATTTTAGTGCATATCGAGCATGGAACTAAGGAGAGTAAGAGGCAACATAGTAATCTAAATATTATATGTTATTTAATGTGTCCTACATAGTTTGGTACAAGGTATGTACCTTATCAAAGAAAATTGTTTTGCTCAAATGTTATACACTGATATTTCTTTACAATGGCATGAAAATACTATGATATAGCCTCCTAAAAATAAGAAGATAGTTGCAATGTTACATGTCCATGTTAAAAGAGATGGGATATTACATTTTATGTTTAGTTATGAAACTATAGAAGTTTGGATATGCTTTTAACCATAATGGAGAGTATTGATTAGCCTTGATGTAAGACCCTTAGTTTACTTATAATTTTCCCTACATTGTCTTTTGATCTTTGATGGGGATTTAATTGAACCCTTAGTCTCACTAGACTGCGTATAGTATGAGTAGGGTATCATTCCAAAGGGAACAGAGTAAATTTTATATTGATGTAACAACAAGTAAAATGGATAGGTAACGATTTCAATTAAAATCATGCAATTAATGTAAAATACTAAACTACTTAAAATATATTAAGTTAATTTTGGATAATAGATTACTTAAAAGATGGGATGGACATACATTATAACCAAATAAACAAGTTCATCTTTGAATTAATTATCAATTGTATGAATGATATGAATGGAGAATTTAGCCAAGATTCTTTAAAGCAATTCTCTTTGTCAATAAAGAATGTTCTTACTTAGAGTCTATAAGCATTCTCATGTCATTATAGAGATAAATAAAAACCATGAAGTTCTATGCCAATTCTTTAACCCCTTAAAGTGAATTCCTTATCTCTAAGTGAATTCAATGCTTCAAGTAAATTCATTTAACTTTCCATCAAAGAATTCCAACTCTCATTGTGAATTAAATGACTAACATACTTAATATGGTGATCAAGCATACTAAGCAAATCAAAGCACTTAAACGAACTTAAATCATACTTCATACATAAATAAAATAAACATTCAATAGACAAAGATAAGTAGATGAATAACAACTTAAATTAAATAGTTATAATGTATCAAAAGAACTTAGCCATAAACAAAATTACAATAAAGATGAAATAAGAGACAAGAAAACATCACTCCCCAGGGTTTACTTTCTATTTTGACCTTCTGATAAATCTCTTATTCCTTTGGCTTTGCTCTTTTGTCATCCTTTGAAAACTAAGTAAAAAGAAAAATCCAAAACAACTAAAAAATGTTCTTAAGAAAAACAGTAAAGGAATTCTTTAATTTTTCATCATCTCTCTCCCTCTAGAGTTTTTCTCCCATCTATATAGGGCTTGACTCTACAGATATGTCCCTTGATAAGTCACAGAAGGTTGCTCTAAAAGGACATAACGTTTGCCTGAAAATTCGGGTGCAACAGTCATGACGTTTGAGAAACAGTTTTCTTGTCCGACTGGTGAACACCCTCACGAGTCGTGATCTTTAGCTATTCTTCTGGACTCGTGATTTCTTGCTTTAGTCGTGATTTGTGCTGCTCTCCTTACTGAGTCGTGACTACCTTCACAACTCGTGAACTACTGCTAGGACTCGTGAATGGCTTGCTCTTTCTTCTTCACTCCTTCTCCACTCGTGAGGCTCTTCACTGGTCACACAAAACTATCTGAGTCATGAACCACTTCACTACTTGTGATCTTTTTCTTCAAAAGTTCACCATCTTCTTCCTTTTCGTCACACTTCACCAATTTTAACCTAAAAACAAACATAAACACATAAATTGGACATAAATACATAAAAATACATATAATATTACATACTTAACTACATAAATAAGAGAAAAACACACATAAAAAGATAGACATTTTACATGACATCAATCTTCTCAACATGCACTTGCCGAACCACATCTTCATCCTTGCATCTTCAATACCTATCCCTGCACGCAGTTAAACAACCACGCGCTAAGCAACCTTATCGCTTTATGGTCAATACAACTACACAAAATTTTATTTAAATAATTTATTATTTCTATTACACTTTAATTTTGTGTTATTGTTATGATTTAGTTGCTTTTTTGTTACTGCTCTTTTATATTCCATACTTATTAATTCACCATTGGGACTTGTTAAATTTTACCTATTTTCTTGGAGGTTTACTATATGTAGAATTTTGTTTAATCCTTTTAGCTTTGATTCTAACTGTTTCATTTTTATACAGTCTGCTATTTTCCTTGATTGGCTCTACATTTCACTTGCTTTTACTTGTTACTGTCTCTTTTGTTTTACCCTTTAGCTATTATCTTTTTGGTTGAATATTTCTACCTTTTTATGCTAATTTATTTAGCTTTTCTATTGTTTATTTCGGTTCGTACTTTATAACTCTTTCTATCTTCTTACTTCTATAAACTGTCAACTGTCTGATCTTTGATATTTAAGGTTTTCATATCACATTGACTCGATTTTCATGCATTTCTATTCATTTCCATCTATTAGTTATTGACCCTATTTACACTTGTTACTTAAAGTTTAATTCAATTACTTTTGTCCCATCAGTCTTATTTTATTTTATTTTATTTTATATTTTTTATTGTCCTAGTCTTTTGTTCATTCTATATTATAGTCTTGATGAAGAATTTATTTTCTTTTTATTTTCTACCTCTGCATACTTTATTCATTTGTATATTTTCAATTTTTAATCTGTCTGTATTTCATTACCCGATAGACTTTTCTACTTTTGTTTCCTTGCTTGTGCTTTACCTTTCTTTCTTCACACTTTATTGTTTTTGACTGTTCTGCTTTATACTTTTATCCTTTGTTTTGCATTTTTCCTTTCCTTTATTTATTTATTCATTTATTGTTATTAATATTTACTTAATTCATAGTTTATTTTTGATTATCCTTTATGTCGAATTCAATAATTACCTTATTCATTCCTATTGTACTCTTGTTTATTTAATTTATTTAAATCTTTTATTATTCTAATTACGCCAATTGCATTTCTGGTTCTCAAGTTACCAAGTCTCAAAATAATCTTCCAATAAACAATTATTTTAGAGAGTTAATCTCCGTTTAATTTTCTAACTGGTATACTTTTCTATTTCCTTTTCCTTTACTTCGAATCCATATCTTTTCCTACAATTACATTTATATTCTCTCTTTAATGTTAAACATTCAATTATTTCTGGTTGACTATACAATTACATCTTGGATAGTAATCTTTTATTTATCCAAATGGACTACATTTGACTTTATTTAATCTTGATTAACTTTTCCATTTAATCTCTTTTGGCTTCCTTTATTTCTTAATCTATCTTAGTTGTACAATCTCACCCTAATCCTTATTTTTATTATAAGTTGGAAATTTATATTTTGGCCCCGATTCTTTACGTATAATTTTCATTTTCTCTTTTACTATTTTACCCTTATTTACTATCTCCTTTATTTAATTTATATAATACAAAAAATTTCCTTTGATTCTCTATACTATAAATATTTTCTACTGGATTCCACTTATTTCTTTATCTTAATGGAAAATTACATTTGGATCCCTATAATTCACTCTATTATATTTTATCTTCTTTTAATTTCGATTTTGACCAAATTAACTCCCAATTGACTCCTTTGACTTTTAATTTAATCTAAAGTCATAAATTACAAATTAGTTCCTAAAATTGTTCCTTAAGTGGCAAATTTGCTCTTTGGTCCTGTACTTTTTATTATTTACTATTTTACTCTTTTTGCTTTATTTAGTTTTTTTAACTTTTTTATTATTATATTAATGTGAAAATTTTCGTTGTGCCCTTAACTTATCTATAATTACCTTTTTGTCCCTATTGAACATATTAGTCATAAATTTCGTACTTTTTCCTATTACCTTACATTTCTATTATTCTTTTCGGCCATGTTTACCTTTTTAATCCTTATTTCTTATACAATTCTCGCATTGGCCCCTGTTCAAGTACGTAACATCATTTTTCTCTCTTTTAAATCATTTGTTTATTCCTTTCACTTTATTTCTTTTTTAAATCTTATTTCGACTTTCTCATTTATGTATTGGTCCTTACTTTCTCGCGTAATTATTATTTTATCCTTTCTGACTTTTTGATAATATTTCTTACTTTATTCCTTATTTATTATTCTTTCTGATTCTTTTATTGCATATTTTCTTTCTTTCTCTCCGTTCAGGAACCTAATTACCATTTTACCCTTTTTAAATTTTCTTTTCATATCTTTTCTTATTCTGTTATCTTTATGGCTTTTATTTAACTTACTTAGTTTTTCCTTTTCCATTTTTTTTACTACAATTATTGTCTTGCCCCCAGGTGATGGCCAGTGGAAATTCTTGAACTGGATATACGGGATGAGCACTGTTTTGCTGGATGTGAGGTGGCTACCTTTTGGGTAGCTAACCTCGATACTATCTGAATGTAGAGGAGAGGCCTTTCTATATTGCCTATCTATCTGTATGTATATCTATCTGTTTATCTTTACGAAATTACCGTGATATAAATATCCCTATGGCTAGCCATTATACCCTAGCATCTAGAATTATCCATTGTACACTAAGGGCAACTATTCATTTTATATTATGTTAACTATATACTTTAAATTTTAAGGTACACTTATTATAATTATTTGTATACACATCTTCATTTTTTTATACATTCATTCTTATTACTCATAATTACATAAGTGCACATACATAACAAGTATTAATTAAACATAATGTTTTCACCAAGCATTCCATTCAGCCAACATAAGGAAATCAACATACTTATTATTTTCTTCATGTATTTGATATCATTTATTTTGCTAACATTAAATTATATATGCACATGCCTTTCTTTATTTATTTTACCTTACTTTTTCTTTGTTTCCTATATGATCACTATTATGTTTCATACTCAATTACATATACCTATATTATTTTTATGCCAATTTCATCATAACATATTTAATTACTATTATAGTATTAGAATTACATTTAATATCTCATTAATCATCAAATATCCTTTTATTTCTTTTAGGATCCCATTTGGCCCCATCCAATCTCATGGCTAAATGTTTGATTTCTTTCTTAATTCATACTAATTTATCATTTTACATTATTATCTTAATTTATTTCTCATTATTCCTCAAATATGTATAGTTACATAATACAAAATTCACATTAAAATTAAAGGATTAAATGAAATAGAGTGTAGTTTGTATCCACTCACCTTAATTCTTGCTCTCCATACCATATTCTTCATTTCTCTTATCTTCCTTTATCAAAACACCATCACCTTCCTTATGTTTCCTAAGTAGTCGAATTTCTTTCACAAGGAAACATCAATCAAATTGCTTCCTAAATTTAATATAACATGATAAACATAACCTATATACCTTAATTTAGCTATGTGAGCATTTAAACCAAATTAAAAACCTTGATTTCACATACCTTGATTTTATGATATAAACTTAAATCCTTGATTTGTTTCATTTTTATGGCTCAAAATGAAATTTTGGGGCTGCCATAATGTTGTGAAAGAGCTTAAATATGGTAGGAAAACTTGGATTTAGGGAGAAACTTGGAGAAAATTGAAGAATTAAATAGAAGAATTGGGAGAAGGAAATTCGGCCAAAGAAAGAACTTGAGAGAAATGGAGAGAATCATGGAGATTCAGCAGCACTTTAGCCTATTTATTCATAGGCTAATTGGTTTAATTGATTTAATTAAAATAATTGGGCGTAACTTAAGCCTAAGTTACGTTTTTATGCCCAATTTGCACCATAAAATTATTTCTCTCTTTTCCCATTATCAATTCTTCTTTTAATCAATTTAATAACTTTTTAAAATAATAAATAAGACCTTTACATAAATTTTTAGGCCAATCAGAGTCCCTTTTCAGTCCGATTTACTTTCGCTAATCCAATTTGGGCATTTTCCAGAAACAAATGTTCCACTCATCCAAATATTTTAAAATTTAAACATAAATTTCAAGACATATGCAAAAAATTATGGTTAAAATTTCAGATCATTCAAAGTTCATTTCGATATTGTTCCAATTTTAGAGGAAAATTCTGCTTGTTGAAACCCTAAAAATTCAAAATTTAGAAAAAAATAATTTTTCACTTCCGAAAACTAATTTATACAATTTATAATAGATCTAGAAAGTTTGGTGATTTTTAGAAGTCATTTACTATTTTTAAACTTCCATTGAAACCTTAATCAGCCATTTTCTCGATCCCTCGACCGTTTTTAGAAACTAGTGTTTCCATGATTAGAATGCTTTAATATTTTATTCCACAAGTATTAAGGAGTTCAAAACCATTTAGTTAAATTTTCAATCCATTATGATGTTATTTCAATATGCTTCTGGCTTCGGCAGACTAGACAGCAAGTCCGAAATCTAAAATTCTGAAACTATTGGAAAATTTATTTTCCACTTCTAATATTTTATTTGCATTATTTCTACCATATCCATGTGATTGGAATAATTTTTGGAGGTTGATTAAACCGATCGAACTTTCGATCAACTTTTTCCAAGCATGGCCTTTATTCTTCTCTTTCATGGCCTTTGTTCTTCTCTTGCATGGCCAAGTGGCCTTATATTTTTTGCAGTGCATGGCCAAGTGGCCTTATGTTCTTTGCAGTGCATGGCCAAGTGTCCTTCTGTCCTTTGCAATGCACAGCCAAGTGCCCTTGTTCTTCTTGCAATGCACGGCCAAGCATGGCTCTTCCTCAATGAATGTTGGGAATTAATCGGTTACATACATCACATGTATAAGTAGAATTTACAATTTTTAACTAGTATATCTTATCTTGGCATGAATTTACAATATAAATATGAATGAGAATAAGAAAAATCACCTTTGATTTTTGTTGAACTATTTTTTTCCTTCTCACTGGGTTGTCGCAAACCACAGTGTCCGAAATTGAACACCTCCAATCGTAATCCACACTAGAGAAGGGTCAAATGAACCAAAAACTATGGAATTACAAGGCTGGCAAAAATTCATTGATGCTAGCAAGGAGTGAGGGTGGAGGCTAGGGTTAGAGAAGAAGTGGAGAAGTTTTTTACTTATGAAACTCGTTTAACCCTAATTTCCTTTATCTTGGATTTTTATAGTTAGGTAAAAAATCCAACATTATAATGGGTTTGGGCTCTTTAAAATTGCTGGAGAAATATTAAATGGGCTTCTTGAATTATTAATAATTTATTTGAGCTCAATTAAATCCAATTTAAGTCCATTCATTAAGGACTATGCATAAAACCCATAAACTAAGCCCTTTGTGCATACACTTGGATTTAAACACCCAAATTAATTCCAAATCCATCCAAATTAAATATGTAGGCTCCATAATACATATGAAATATATTTAATTTATTTTAATCCAATAATTAGGGCTCTAGGGCCTTATATTTGGAGTTGGCATGGAACCCATCTTTTGGTGGGTTTCTACGCCAAAACCAATTCTTTTGGGCCTTTTATATTTCTCTAATTAATCTATTAATTATTATATTAGCCCTATAACACTTATAGTCCAATAATAATTAATTATGAAATACAATATTTCAATTAGATCTATTTTGTAAAATATTTCTAAAAAGTTATGCGAACATTTCTATTTGATCATAATTAATTAAACTCTTTAATTAATTATTCTCTTATTCATTTATCTTCTCCCACAATAATATCAAATATTATTATCCTTGTCATTTTATCATTTTATCCTTTACTCTATATGTTTATGATCTATTAGGTTCCTGTCCATATTGGCAGTATAATATGTAATTATGAGTTTTATTCAAAACTCATATGATTTAAACTTCTTTAAATTATTTTATCAATCCCTTATTGATATTTATGAATGCTATTACACAAATCATGAGTGGCCTATATCTAGGCACCATGACTACCAAAATGTCGGGAAAGTCAAGTGATTTGACTATACCCTTGCATAGAAACAGTTACCATGCAACTACTCCTTTCACCACTCTTATCTCAATTGGATTCTGAGTATGGATTTATGTTAACCATATAAATCTAATTATGTATGTTCTATTAATTTAACCATTGTTCCCAAAATGCCCTTTATGGATCCCTATCCATCTTGGCATATTACTCTTGCCAGAGATTCTCTGAACAAGGCAATTATAAAATCATACGAGATAACTTTCCTTAATAATTCTGGGATGATGATCCTTTATCAATTACTCAAATATCTTCAAGTAGTTCATGATATACCCAACCTCCTAACTATGTTCAACCCTTGTTAGAAGTAATCAATTATGGAGTCAAAGTATATCACTTGCTATTTAAGGCATCCTTGGTGATCTCAAGTCTAAGGATACTTACACAACCGCTATGAAGAGTTTCCTCACTGACATAGATTTAATATGCATGTGAGGATTCTCTTTGTAGGTCTCCAATGAACTTATTCTTCTAACAAGAATCCATATGTTAGCTTTGATCATCTCACATAATCATAGTTATGAGAACCACTGCTTGAACTATTCAAGAAGCATAACATATGCTAGTCTATCCGAATTAACAGTGTCCTATCTTTTTAATTCTATGACTAGGGATATTTAGATATCATCATATTTGCATGCAATAGACATCTCATATCATGAAAACTTTCATGATTGCCTTTACACTATGTTTATAATATCTAGGACTTCATTTATTAATTTAAGATATACAAACTCATGTATTTAAACATAGCATTAATAAATGAATTATGCCTTTTATTAAGAATATGAATTCATACATATGAAATACATTCCTTTTACATGGGCTCTGGGGCATACTCTCTAACAGTGCATGGTTACCTATACTCCCTCCAGTCATCTTTACTTATTCAAACAAACAATAAATCACTTATAAATCATAAACATGGTATTATACATTTTATACGCTTATTGAGAGAGCCGCTAATTATGGTGAATTAAGCTAGCAGTGAGTAATATTAATGATAATTATTTATTATAGTGGTGGTTATTATTTTATCTGATTATTAATAGATTAATAGATTTGTGAAGTCTTCCTAATGCTAAAGTTTAGAAAGTTATAATTAGAAAGGTATGACTATAAGATGGGGTGTTATTGAAATTCGAATGATATGAATGTTATTATAAGAGGAAGTAGATTAAATTAAGTTGTAAGTCACCTAAAGCCACCAATATGTTGTTTAGGGCATGGTCACTTAATTGGAGAATCCCAATGTATATATATGTATATAGAAATAGTGAAATGGTTTTAGAGTAAGAAAACCCATGGAGTTAAGGTATGGGGTTCACTTGAAAGCTGCTTTAGAGGGACTTGCATATGGCAATGATAATATGAATAGTTTTGCTAGAATGTGTTTTAGTGCATATCAGGCATGGAACTAAAGAGAGTAAGAGGCAACGTAGTAACCTAAAAATTTTATGCTATTTAATATGCCCTATATAGTTTGGTAAAAGGCATGTACCCTATCAAAGTAAATTGTTTTGCTCAAATGTTATGCACTGATATTTCTTTACACAAGTATGAAAATTCTATGATATAGCCTAGTAACAATAAGAAGATAGTTGCAATGTTATATGTCCAAGTTAAAAGAGATGGGATATTACATTTTACATTTAGTTATGAAACTATAGAAGTTTGGTTATGCTTCAAGTCATAATGGAAAGTATTGATTAACCTTTATGCAAAGGAACATGCTTGCCTGTTTACTCATACCCTATATCATATTATGTAAACACATGCCCGTAAGTAGTGTGCTGACACTTGAGATGGAATATTCTTACACAAACTTACCTGAGTATAAAATGTTATAAGATGAAAAGTACAAGTAAGATGATTGATGCATATATGATCATGTTAGGGTATATAACCTGTTGTCTACTTTCTAATGGACTATAAAAGTGAACTAAGGGGTGAAATAAGAACAAATGTAGACCTTAGGATGAAAATAAATTATTCATCTTATTATATTGATCATAGATGCTTAAGTGTTGTTTAAAGTGATTATGTATTAATGTGAATAACTATGATATTGTATGGAGGCTACTCATGACAAACAGCAACAAGGTATATCATTGAGAACTATCATTGAGTTATGTAAGTTCAATATCTTATAGTTGATGTAACTATGCTATGATAAGTGGTCTTACTCAGCATGTGAACAAGTATGAGTAACAAAAGCATGTATTGCCATGATTCAAGTTGCATATATATATATATATATTTGTGTGTGTGTGTGAGGACATGCATAAAACCCTATGAAGACTTTTAGTAGCAAGAACTACACTTTTGTATTGCCTTATTGGAATCATGCATAATGCTAATTATGATGAGATAGATAAATAAGAGATTATACCTTGTTATTGTTTGCATAATCATGCAACTACTATGATATGGATGAATGAATGTTGATGCAACTATGTGATCATATGACTGGCATCCATGTGTACTGAAGCCTAAAGCTCAATATTGATCAATGATAAGAATAATGTGCATTCTTATATGAATTGTGGCTTTAGGCAAAATGTTGTACAAAGTAAGAAGAATTTGTTGAAAGAAAATGTTCTTAAAAATGGTTAAGCCTGCAAGTCTTAGTTCAGTTGTCGTTTAGATAGGCATGTCTAGATGGATAAAGTTGCAGCTGCCATAGTTTACCCTTTTTATGACTATTGTTTGTTCCTTTAATGGAACCATATCTCAGTCTTTTTGGGTCATCATTTGATATCTTCGGATATCCATTATTTGATACCCTTAGGTATCCATCGTTGATAATAATTGGTATCCATAGCTCCTGTTATCCACCCTTTGAGCTAGTACTTAGGCAGGGTATTATAGATTATAAAAAGTGCATGAAATGAAGAAATACATATATAGATTGCTTCACTTATGCGCTGATGATGAATGGCCTATTATATTGTTTTATCTTAAATTTCTTTTGGGCTATAAATTGTTTCAATGAAATGAAATTCTATGTTTAGTACTATATAGTTGTGATATCTCACAACGACCATAAGGGGTTAAGGTTACCGTGTGGGTGCCGGTGTGAGTCGATTTTGTTGATAGGTGTCAAGGTGAATACATAGGCCCCAAAGTGTACAATATTGTACTAGCAAATGTACAGGCTGTAACATACACACTAAGTTTCATATGCTTTGAAATTTATTAAATGTATGATTATGCTATTGGGACTTTGTCTAGTAATCATGTTATGTAATGCTCGTTCTCTAAAATTATATGAAAATTTGTTAATCTGTATATATAGATATTTGCACATATATATGCATGCTGATAACTCTGACACAACCCAAAGGATAGTGTATGATATAATATGATGTTGTATGATATTTAGTTTGTCGTGCTAAGATAGCATTAAAGAATACATGATTATGAACAAGAATGTTATTTATGAATGTATTCGATACTTAGGATTGTCTGATATAGGTGAGGCAACTATGCCTAACTATGTCTCTTATAGATGTTATCTATAATGGACCCCAGGCAAGGTTAATGGTTCATGGGTATAGATGTTCTATAACATATGCACTCCCTTATTCTTTGATTGAATATTGACTGCATATATTATTTAACCGATGTGATTAAATGCATTAAATTGAAGTTTTGTATTACAAATAATCATGATGTCTAGATGCATAAATAAAAGGATTATGAGGTGCATGAACTATGCTAGTTTAACAAGAAAGAAGTTTAATAATAAAAGTGAATTAAAAAGTCGTAAGAAACTAGGTGAACTCATGTAATGCTCTAGATTATTTTAAGAATAGTATTTATTGTTAAGGTTGAAGACTCTTCCAATATGTTCACTGTGAAATAATTAATATTTAAGACTTATATGTTTTTCCTTAATTGTGAAGGTTGTAATGAATTGATGATATTTTGTAAGAGTTTGACAATAGAGTTTTGTTTCTCCACTAAACTTTATAACTTAACATGAGTTTGTTTATCCATGTAGGTCTCAGGATAAGCTCCATTTTAGATCAATAGTTGTAGTGACCCGACCCACATTAAAGAAAAGATTTGGTAGGTTGTAGTTGCCTTTAAGGTTTTTGCTTAGTAATAAAGGTCATTTATGTTATGTCTCCTTATTTTGAAGTTTGATTTGGTTATATTGTGGCATGTAATTAAGGCCTGTATTATTGTTATTATTATTATTATTATTATTATTATTATTTTTGCCTGATCTTTACTAGGTTTATATTGGTATTGATGATTCTGCATGCCTTATTGATTAGGGTATGACACAATTAGATATTACATGATAAAAATTATAGGTATTGTTCATCAATATTGTTCGTTATTACTGTTCATCAAGGTATTGTTCATGTACTGTTAAAAAAATATTGACATCAGTATAGTAAAAAATTTCATATTTATCGACATTCAGTTGAAATAAAATTGAAAAGATTTGCAATCCAACGAAAAGCTTTGGGGTTTCTTTAAAGCAAAATTAACTAGAACTAGCATGGGTCGGGATAGAGAAATTAGGATTCTAGTTTGGTTTTCTTCCTTACAAGGAGCCAAATTCATGACACTTAGTTCCAGATTCATCATTCTTACACTCTTAGTTATCTTTTTTGTTTAATTGCTTATCTTTTGTTCCATAAATATTTTTTCAATGATAAATTTGCTTCATATTGCTTACTAGCACATAAAAATTGATTATCCACATTGTTTTCGTATTTTTTGTAACATTATGAAAGGTTTTTCTCGAAATTTTTTATGACTCTTCGTGTTTGTCACACTCGTGACAACCATTGAGCTTGCTACAAAGGTAATTTTGCTTTAGAATTTTTGTGAAAACTTTATTTTCTTTGTTTCATTGAATTTCCCTATTTCTTTACTTATGTTTTGCTAGAATACTTCTTGATTATGAAGAACAACTTTATAGTGGGAACAAGAGTGGAAAAAGGTAAGAGTGTGTAAGGATATCAAAGAGGGTAAAAGCAAATGTTGAGTGAAAGATGAGAGAAAAGTGACATTACTTAAATGCAAACACATGAGGGAGTGTTTGTGAGGTATTATCTAATACTTTTTTTGCAGATTTCTACAATGACTGAAGAGACTAACAAGAAGGTAATAACTCTCAAAGAAGTAGCATATTCAGTAAAAGCAATGCATGAAACATTTGAGAGATTTAAAAAAAATGTGAATGATAGGTTAGAATGGTTTGAAGTGAGCACAGTAAGTAATTATAGAAGAATAGACAGGAGGGGTTGATGGATTAATGACAATAAATGTTGAGCTTGATGATTTCGATGAAGAAGAAAAAGTTTGTTCATTGAGGGGATAACGAAGAAGGGAATATATAAGGGATAGCAACTTGAGTTCCATCAAGATGAATATTTCACCTTTTAGAGGTAAGAATAATGCTGAGGAATATCTCAAATGGGAAAGGAAAGTAAAAATGATGTTTGAGTGTCATAATTATTCTAAAGATAAAAGGTTAGATTGGCTGCTTTTAAGTTCTCTAATTGTGCATTAATTTGGTTGTCTAAGTTTAATAAAAATAGGAGGAGGAATGGAGAAATGCCAGTTACCAGTTGGGAAGAGATGAAGAAGATAATGAAGAAAAGGTTCGTGCCTAGTTATTATTATAGAGAAACACATCAACAATTATAAAGGCTCACTTAATGGACTAGATCCGTAGAGAAGTACTGATAAGTGTGAATTATATAATGTTCTTAGTATGCTTTTAAGTGTTTAAGTTACTTAATTTCGTGTTAACTTATAGTTTCAATGTTTATAGTTGTGTTTTATGTGTTAATTTGAATTTTTGGTGTTTTTCAGGGTTAATTTGCAAGAAAAAGGTTTCAATTGCAAAAAGAAAAGAAGATTTGGGCCAAAACTATAAAATTGGGAAATTCATGTTAGTAAAATGTACATGAAGTCCAATAGAAGTTTAAATGGCCATGCATGTGGAAGCCTATTTTCTTGCTTGGCCATGCACTTCTAAATTCCTTTTCCAAGTGGCAGTGCATGTAGGAAGCTAAAAGGTTAATAGGGCATACATTGAAGAATTGAAGCATAAGTGGTCGTGTGTCTCTAGCATTTGAAGAATGAGTGGCCATGCAACACTCCTGGGAAAAGCCATATACGATAGTGCATGGAGAATTAAAGATCATCAAGTGGTCATGCATCCCTAGAAGGAAAGATGCACGACATTGCATTTCATCAAAACAACATTTGCTTAGCCGTGCAATTTGAAGTTCGATGCTGCGAAGGATTTTCCCGTTTAAGAAAAATTCTTTTCCTACTTTAATTTAGAAGGTTAGAAGGCTTTTACAACTTAATTTGCCTATAAATAGAAGACTCTAACATCAAAGGAAGGGGCATCAAGGATCAAATGTTAAGAGCTAGAAGAATTCAATATTTTTTTAGTTTTACGTCATTTTCTATTTTCTTTATTTTTATTATTTTGTTAAAGATTTGTTTTAATTTTTACACATGCATAGTGAGTAGTTTTATTTAACTTTTGCTAAAGGATACTTGAATCCTTAACTCTTTATTGTTATGACTTAGTTTGTGCTTAATTTTAATGCAAGTTTTGATTATTTCTTAGTTTTAAAGCACAGTCTTATCATTATTTAGCTAAAAAGTGGTTGTTAGCTTGTTTAATTATTAATTAATAATTAAATTTTGGTTTGATCATTGATATGCATGTTCTTAGGTTATTTTACGTACGTTAATGCATGATTATATTCTTTACTATATATAAATTTGTTAATTAAGGTAAGTTAAAATTAGGAAAGGTGTAATTAAGAATAGGTGAACGTTGAATTTACTTGAAAAAGAATTTAATAGACATTTAGGAGATTTAACTCAGATCTTTATGCTAAGTGTTAGATTGTTCTTAATAAGACAGTTTTAATGCTTGGAATGATAACCTTAAGTTAAGTTATCTGGTTTTATTCATCTGCGTTCTTTATAATAACTTGTGTTTATCTTGAAATTTAGTCATAATAATATTGGTTAAGGTGGATAGTCTTTTAGTGAAAGTTATTTTTAAATATTGATTTTTACCTCATTTGAATGCTTTCTTTTGTTTTAATTCAAGTTAATTGTTTTACGATCTTTCTTTACTTCAGTTCATTAATTTTAGTTTTTAAAGTTCTGTTTTTAGAGTTTAACATACAACATCAAAACTTTGGGATTTCTTTTCTATCTTTTACACACACATTCTACTTTTAAAATTCAATCATTCACACAAACACAGTTTTCCTTTGGGTTCGATATTAAAGTGTTATTATTATACTTCCCTATATTCCTAGCTAATCCGTACACTTGCTAGACACCAATCAAGTTTTTGGTGCCATTGTCGAGGAAACATTGGCATTTGTTTATTTATCTTGATTTTAAAGTGGATTTTTGTGTTTTTATCTTCTCTTCTTCATCTATTTTTTGATTTTTATTTTAATTTTTTTTCAGGTGCTATTGGTTTATGGTGAGAAATAACCTCATTCTGCCCATAGACCCTAAAATTTAATGGACATTCCATAGGATTAGAAGGCTAAAAGGCAATATGAATGACCTAAAAATAGAACCACCTATGAATGATCCACCACCACCTAGGATTGAAGAGCAAGACATACCCCATCAAGCTCCGGGGAATGGATTTAGACCTAGGACCATTAGGGATTATGCTATTCCTTAGTGGAATGAATAACATAGAACCATTAGGATTTCTCACCACAAGCTATTTGAGATTAAACCTACTACCATCACGATGGTATAAAGAAACCAATTTTCAGGTTTAGACATAAAGCATCCTACACAAAACTTAGATATGTTCTTAGAAGTTGGCGATACTGTGCAAATTCCAAATGTATCAACTGAAGCAATTAGACTTAAACTTTTTTCGTTTACCCTCATAGAAAAAGCTAAGGATTGGCTACAAATGCTACCTAATCAATTCATTCATTCTTGGCAGCAAATGTAAGAAAGATTCCTATGTAAATTTTTCCCACCTACCAAAACAACCCTCATTAGAAAACAAATCAATGGTTTCCATCAATTTTATGAAGAGCCATTTCATGAAGCATGGGAAAGATTTAGGTGACTTTTAAAAAGCTATCCACATCATGAATTTTCTATTTATCAACTAATGCATATTTTCTATATAGGTACTAATCAATCAACAAAGTCTTTGTTAGATGCAGCTTCAAATGGTAGTTTCATGAACCAAGTTCCTGAAGAAGCATTCTAGCTTCTTGATGAGATGGGTACCAATGACATTCAATAGACAACCTTTAGAGCAGAACAAAGAAAATAGGGAGTTCATAATATAGATGAAATAGCTATGTTAAAAGCTCAAATGGAATTAATGAGAAAAAGAACATTTAATAGAAATAAATAAGCTTAAAGTTAAAAATGTTTCCATGTTATCTACTGAAGATAATGCTTATGTAAGAATTCAAGGATCATCTGGAATGAAAAATGGTGAAAGAATGGTAGAAGAAGTGAATGCCTTGAACCCCTATAGTAACACCTACAATCAAGGATGGAAAAATCATCCAAAATTTTCATGGAGAGAAGGCAATCAAACATCCACTTCAAACCCTCATCCTATACCTTCTTTTAACCACAATCAACTTTCAAATAACCATTGCCCATATCAAAATCAAGCTCAACCACATTACCTAACTACATACCCATCACAATCATATCATCAACCACCTAGATTTCAAAAGTCTCAACCTCCACCTCCACAAGAGAAGAAGTCAAACATAGAAGAGATGATTGCAAATTTTATGGCCTCCTAAAATTCAATCTTAGCTAATCAAGATGCTAGATGGAAATTACAAAACATTTGGATAAGGAAATAAGAGGCATCCACTAGGAATCTAGAAAATCAAATGGGGCAACTTGCTAACTCCCTATCCAACCGGGCTCAAGGAACATTTCCATCCAATGCGGATCGCAATCCAAAAGAGGAGGCTAAAGCAATCACCTTAAGAAGTGGAAAAGAGCTAGAAAAAATTGAGATTGGTAAGAATTCTTCTCAAAGGGTGGAACCAACAAAGGAGGTAAGTATTCTTAACTTTTTAAAATATTTACAGAGTGCCTCCTAAGGGTGAGAAGGGTAAAGGTAAGGAAAAACTTATTTCTACTGTGCTTAATGAATCTCAATTACCTTTTCCTATTTTGGCTAGAAAAAAAAAGCAAAGTAAACAATTAACAAAATTTTTAGACATGTTTAAAAAGCTACATATAAGTTTATCATTTGTCGAATCTTTATTACACATGCCCAAATATGCTAAATTCATGAAAGAGCTTTGCACTAATAAAAATAAGCTAGAAAGCATAGGAACGATTCAATTATCTAATAATTATACTGCTATTTTAATGAATAAAATTTTTAAAAAATTAGAAGATCCTGGTAGTTTTACATTGCCTTGTGAATTAGGAGGGAATTTTATTGGACATGCTTTATGTGATTTGGGTGCTAGTATTAACTTTATGCCTTATTCAATTTATAGGAAATTGAACTTATGTGATCTAAAGAAAACTCGAATGACACTGTAATTTGCGGATAGATCAGTGAAGAAACTAAAGGGTATTACTGAGGTTTTATTGGTAAAAGTAGGAAATTTTATATTTTCAGTAAACTTTGAAGTGATGGATATGGAGGAGAATAGAAAGGTACCCTTGATAGTGGGTAGACCATTTTTGAATATGGTAAGAGCTCTAATCGATGTTAATGGGCAAATAGTTACTTTGAGGTTCAATGAGGAAGAAATGGTTTTCAATGTGAATAAAGTCTTAAAACATTTCTCATATGATTTTGAAGAATCCATTTATTTTATGGACAGTATTCAAGAATGTGTCAACAAAGAGCAAGAGGAAATCATTCTCAATGATGAGTTTTAAGAATGTTTGATGCATCTAAAGAACACAAAAGAATTAGAAGCTAAGGAGAAGAAGTTGATACAAGAATTGGAGAATGAGTGTAGTAAAAATATGGATGATGAACCGTCCCCTCCCAAGGGAGAAAATTTTAAACTTAAAACATTTTCATCTCATTTAAAATATGTATTTTTAAAGGATAATGCAGAACTAGTAATTATTTCATCTTTATTGACAGGTTTGGAAGCAAAGATATTCATTGAAGTACTCAAAAAGCATAAAGGAGCAATTGGTTATGCAACATCTAACTTAAAAGGGATTAGTCCCAGTTATTATATGCACTTGATACCTATGGAAGATGATTTCAAACCGGTGGTACAATCCCAAAAAGGACTCAATCCAGCGATGCAAGAAGTGGTGAAAATGAGGTACTCAAACTTCTTGATACAGGTACTATCTATGCCATTTCTGATAGTAGTTGGGTTAGTCCAGTTCGATGTGTAACTAAAAAGGAGGGTATGACTGTAATAACCAATGAAAATAATGAATTAATTCTTACACGCATAGTAACGGGATGGAAAGTATGCATTAATTATAGGAGATTAAACAATGCCACTAGAAAATATCACTTTTCATTGCCCTTTACAGACCAAATGTTAGAAAGGCTGGCAGGAAATAGATTTTACTATTTCTTAGATTGATATTTGGGGTATATACAAATACCTATAGCCTTGGAAGACCAAGAAAAGACCACATTCACATGTCCTTATGGAACATTTGCATATAGAAGGATGCCATTTGGTTTTTGCAATGCTCTACCACATTTCAACGATGCATGATGACCATATTTCATGATTTTATTGAAAATTTTATGGACATTTTTATGGATGATTTTACATTATATGGTTTTGATTTTGAGTCTTTTCTAAACAATCTTGCATTGGTCTTAAAAAGGTGTCAAGAGACTAACCTTATTCTAAATTTGGAAAAATATCATTTCATGGTTAGAGAAAGAATTGTCCTAAGGCATAAAATCTCTAAAAAAGGAATCCATGTCAACAAGGAAAAAGTTGATGTTATAGAAAAATTACCTCCCCTAACTAGTGTTAATGGTATTAGGAGTTTCCTTGGTCATGCCAAATTTTATCATCTATTTATTAAAGGTTTTTCTAAAATAGCTAAGCTACTATCTAATTTATTGCTTAAGGATGTTGCATTTAACTTTGATGCTGAGTGCTTACAGGTTTTTAATTTATTGAAGCAAAAGTTAATAAGTGCACCGATCATATCATCATCGAATTGGTGTTTACCCTTAGAAATTATGTGTGAACTAGTGATTATGTAGTAGGAGTAGTCTTAGGACAGCAAAAGGCAAAAATTTTCTATACCATCTACTATGCAAGCCATACACTCATCGAAGCTCAAGTTAATTATACAACCATGGAGAAAGAACTCTTGGCGGTAGTATTTTCCTTTGAAAATTTCATATCTTATCTTTTAGGTTACAAGGTTACTATGTGGTCAGATCATCCTGCATTAAGGTAACTTTTTACTAAGAAGGATTCCAAACCAAGGTTTATCCAATGGATTTTGCTACTCCAAGAATTTGATGTTGAGATAAAGGATAAGAAAGGAGCTGAAAATTTCATAGCTGACCATCTATCTATATTGGATCATACTAGCATTGAAAAGGGAGAAATTTCTGATTTATTTCCTAATGGACATATTCGTGCTTTTTATACTTTATGAAAATTTAGTTCCATTATACGCTAATATAGCTAACTTTCTTGTAGACGGTTATCTTCCTCGAGAGTTTACTTAGCAATAAAAGAAAAACCTTCAAGCGGATGCCAAGCATTACCTTTGGGATGATCCGTATCTCACCAAGATTTGCTCAGATCAAGTACTTAGACAATGTGTACCATAAACCGAACAAGAAGATATTATGCGACAGTGCCATGGAAGCGTAATTAGAGGTCATCATAGACCTAATTGGATGGTACAAAAGGTCCTTCAATCAGGTTTCTTTTGGCCTACTTGATTTCAAAATGTCAAGTTGTTTATTGAAATATGTGATAAATGTCAACAGGTTGGTAATATTTTTAAATGTGATGAAATTCCTATGAATAACGTGCTTGAAGTAGAACTTTTTGATGTTTGGGGTATAGATTTTATGAGACCATTTCCAAATTCCTTTGGTTTTGAGTATATTTTAGTAGCTGTGGATTACATTAGTAAATGGGTCGAAGCCATAGCCACTAGAGCTTGTAATGCCCAAATTGTGCTTGAATTCATTAGAAAGAACATTTTTACTAGTTTTGGAGCACCAAGAGATATAATCAGTGATGGAGGCAAACATTTTGTCAACTATCAATTTCAAACTTTGCTTAGGAGATTCGGAGTCAAACACAAGATAACTATCCCATATCATCCTTGGCAAATGGGAAAGTAGAGGTGTCTAATAGGGAGCTAAAATTAATTTTAGAAAAGACAGTCAGTAATTATAGGAAAGATTGGTCTCAGAAATTAGATGATGGTTTATGGGCCTATAAAACTACATTTAAAACCCATATAAGCATGTCTCCTTATAGAATAATTTTTGGAAAAGCATGTCATCTTCCAGTTGAATTAGTGCATAAAGTTTATTGGGCTATGAAATTTCTTAACGTTGATTTGAGAAATGCAGGAGAAAAGAGAAAATTACAACTCAATGAACTTGATGAAATTCGACAATGGTCTTATGACAATGCAACATTTTACAAAGAAAATACCAAACGTTGGCATGACAAGTGCTTAAAGGTAAAAAAATTTGTTCTTGGTATGTTCATGCTTTTATATAACAGTCATCTTCAATTGTTTTTGGGAAAGCTAAAATCCAAGTGGCTCGAGCCATATCAAGTCTTCACAAGCAATGAGTTTGTAGTTGTGATGACCAAAAATCCAAGAGATGGTAGTGTATATAAGGTGCATGGTCATATACTTAAACTATACAAATTGGGACAACATGAGCTTGCTGAGGCAACCATGGTACTTCAGGATTACTAACATATGGTTTGGATAATATAGCTGAGGACTCTAAACTCAAAACTTCATCTCTTCTCTCTCTTTTATTTTTAAAGTTTATTTTCGATTTTTGGTTGTTCTTGTGTGTTTCATTAGTTTGGATTCATGAAAATTTATAGAAGATGTTTAAAATGTTTTTAAGATCACTACGGTTAATTGGTAGTTCATAAGATCAATTTGGTTTTTCAACAAAAGTGTTTCAACTTCAAAGTGAAAAATCAATTTCTTTAAAAGAAAACAATTGAATTTTGGAAGGCATATATAAAAAAGAAAAGGTTTTTGAAGTGAATTACAGTTCTAATTCAATAAGAAATTTTTTTTGGTTTTACGCAATACACTTCAACGTGTGGCCCTTTCTTTTTCCATACGTACCCATGCATGCTGCCAAGGTCTCATGCACGCCTACGTGAAAATTTCATCTAAGCCCATACACGCTATCGCGTTAGGAGTCTACCAGGTAGTAGCTCCTTGCGCGCCCATAACTTCCTTCCTTCCATGCCTCCTGCTTGCCCGCGTATGGATGATTGGCCATCTGCGCGCCCGTATATGGCTCCACCTAAGCCCATGCGTAGCCACACTTTTGGGTGCTACCACTTCTTTTGCTTTATTAAAATTCTTTCATCCTTCATTTTTCATTTTTCCTTTCTTATATCTTTGCTCTAACACTCCCACGACTCTCATACTATCAATCTCCTCCACGGTTATGCACCACCATTCACCACTAATTCTTCTTCTCCGACCACTACATTCTCTATCTTCTTTAGTTTTTCTCTCTCCTCCCTACATATCTCTCTCCTTTTCATCATTTTCTTCCTCTTCATCTTTTATTATTCACGTTTCACCCACATCACACACACCACTCACCCTCTCCCCATAAATTGTGCATAAAATTACTAGGTTCTTCATCTTCAAGTAAGTATACACCATTTAATACAATTTTGTGTTTAATTTTAGCTTGTTAAAATTTCATCATCTAGGTCACTTTCAGCATGAGATTTATACTTCATGCTACTTCCTTTTAACAATGTTGCTTGGGGTGTACCTAATATGCATGTAATAGTTGTTTCATGTTCAATTTGGTGGAAAAAACACTTCGTTTTGATCCATAAATTTACCTTTGGACATGCGCACACCACATGCTCGATGAAATGTCTCAATGAGTTTTAGTTTGGCTTATTTATAACTCATTTATTGACATTCTTTAAATCAAAGCTCATGGTTATTTACCCATCTAGTGTCTTGCATGATCATTTACATATAGCCCTATGACTTTATCTATGCAATTTGCTACTTATCACTTTTGATCCAACTCATTCACTTTAAATATTATGGCATATTATTTATTTTACACAATTACACATGATTGCTTTCTATTATGAATATCCTCATATTACCATCATTTTTCATGCGAGAACATGCTTCTTCCTCTCTTCCTAGGGTAGTCTTGCCTAATGTATGGTGTTTCATTACTTATTACTCAGTTATTTGAATTTAGGTTATCATGTTACACTCACATTTATATTTTATTTTTTAATGGCATGAAAGAGAACCAAAAACCCTGATGTTACAAGCTCTTCAGGTATCTGTATTCCATCCTATGTTGATAGAGCCAAGATAGATAAATTTGATTATTTCAGTGCCTGCACATATGTTCATCTAGCATACTTGAGTCAATTCTTCCTCAACATTCCTACTGACAACTTGTAGGGTGAGGTATTCCCTTTCAACGCATTGGGTGGATAAAATTCATAGATAAAAACCTAAAGTTTATCCTAACATGGCATGGGATCTCTTATATTTGTTTGAATGCTATATGAAGGGGGATAGTGATAATACAGGAACAGTCGGATTTAAGTTTGGCAAGAGAGGATATTCATTAACCTACAAATAGTTTTTAGAATATCCAAGATTTTTACCTAATGCCCCTATTGAATTGAATGAGGTCTCTGCTAAGGATAATTAGGAGAAAATTCGAGATCCACTACAACTTGAGCCATTGAAACAAGGTAAAGGGAGAGCTACCACGTATTGATAATGTTATACTCAAGAGAATGAAATTTTTGATCCCTAGGCCACGGTGCCATTGGTTTACACGGGAGGAATATTTAAGGGAAAATAACATCCGCTTTGATGAGCAACCTAATGAACTAGAAGAAGAAGAAGCCACTCTAGCATAGAATCCACCAACAACTGATATAGCTACACCTGAATGGGAGGGTCCTTTAAATCAGTTGAGTATGCGGATGGATGCTCAGTAGATTTGCTCGATTGCCTTACAAGAAAGAATGGACACATTACAGGATACGATTTTGGATATCAAGAACACTGTTCAAACATTTGTGCATCAATTTTGGCAATGAAATCCACAACCACCTCCTCCTCCATCAGCATAAGTCTTTCTTCATTTGCTGTGAACAACAAAATTTTAGGAGAGGGTAGATCATAAAATTTATGCAGGGAGTTGAGATTTCTAACCTCCTTCATTTACTTCATGAATCGGTTTTATGTTTTGTTTGTGTTTTTATGTTTTCTTTTGTTTTTATTTAAAGTTAATATTTTATGTTTCCTTTATGCTAGCAAGTTTGTAAAACTTATTAAATACCAAGTTTGCACAAGAACTTAGTTTGCCCAAGTTTTTTCTCAAAATTATATTGAACTTAATTATTAGAATATGCATGTTTTACACCTTTGCTTAGCAATAGAACAAATATGTTGTTTGACAAATCTTTAGATAGTTTAATCTTCAACTTGATAAATATTTGTTAGTTTCCATTCTCTTGAAAGCACTGAAGACTAGTTTTGAACTTATAGAAAAACAATGCAACAAAATAGTGAAATAAGGAATTTTAGAGCACTAGAACCTTCCTCATCACCTTCAAAACATATAGGCAACTCAAACAACTTAGAAAATGATCTAAGCAATAATTTTTCTTGTTAAGGTTTCTAAAAATAATTTTCCTACCCTTATGCAAATTTTATCCATTGTAAGCCAATTTAAGCTTAAAAAAGGTATGCTTAATGCGTACCATCAATGATATTTCTTGTTACACTCAATTTTCAACCATATAATCTAAAAATTTTTATCTTACCTTATAGAATTGGCCACTTTAGGATTAAATGGATTATTGGGAAGTTAAAATGTTGATAGGTGTAGTGAGAAATATTTTGGCAAGAGTTATTGATGAAGTCAAGTGAAAAATTACCTTGTAACTACCTTGTTATTAGTTAGGTTTCTTTTAGTTCGTGCATCGTGTTGTAAAAAAGATCGTCGATTAACAATAAAGCTAGCATACATGATAAAATCTTAAGTGTGGGGTAGTCTAAGGAAGGAAAAATATTGGTGACTTCTGAAAGGGTATGATTTAGGTATATTTTCTCTCAAAAGAGTTTTGGATTATAGAAGCTAAGCAAGTTTGATTAAGTTATTCATTGATTAAGTTAATGGGATTGTTAGTCTGTTTTGTCTTGCATTGGCTATTCTTTTTTATTATCTTATGTCTATTCTTTGATAACTATTACCTTAGCCCCATTACAACCTTTGAAAGACCTATGTAATTTTAAGTTTATTTTAGGTTATTTAGCGGAGATAACCTTCGGGTTTTGGTGCTAAAGGAGAGGCTTATGGTATTTCTAGAGCTTCAAGCATGAAACCATTTGTATACATATGTATACATTCATTCTACACTTCACTATGCAGTTGTATTGATTTTCTGATTTATAAAATACTTAAAATGATTTGGTCTTGCACACACTCAAGGAAATTAACTTTTATTGTCTTGATAGAAGATTATTATATTTAGAGATGTTATTAAGTGCTTTTGTTAAAATCCTGAGCTTGGTTATAAAATAAATAATTATTTGTTCAAGTTTAATTATTTTAAGGAGGTGGATTGTTCTAATTTGCTCAAGGGCGAGCAAGGTTTAAGTGTGGGGTATTTGATAAGTGTGAATTATATAATGTTCTTAGTATGTTTTTAAGTGTTTAAGTTAGTTAATTTGGTTTAAGTTTGGTTAATTTATAGTTTAAGTGTTTACAATTGTGTTTTAGGTGTTAATTTGAAGTTTTGGTGTTTTTCAGGATTAATTTGCAAGAAAATGATTTAATTGCAAAAAGGCAAGAAGATTTGGACCAAAACTGTGAAATTGGGAAATTTATGTTTGTAAAATGTACATGAAGCCCAGTAGAAGTTTACGTGGTCGTGCATGTGGAAGCCTGTTTACTTGCTTGGCCGTGCATTTCTAAATTCCTTTTCCAAGTGGCCATGCATGTAGGAAGCTAAAAGGCTAAGTGGGCATGCATTAAAGAATTGAAGCATAAATTGCCATGTGCCTCTAGCATTTGCAGAATGGGTGGCTATGCAATACTCCTGGGAAAAGCCATGCTTGACAGTGAATAGAGAATTAAAGATCATTAAGTGGTCATGCATCCCTATAAGGAAGGATGCATGGTAGTGCATTTCATTACTGCAACTTTTGCTTGGCCGTGCAATTTAAAGTCTGATGCTGCGAAGGATTTTCCCATTTAAGAAGAATTCTTTTCCAACTTTAATTTAGGAAGTTTAGAAGGCTTTTACAACTTATTTTGCCTATAAAGAGAATACTTTAACATCAAAAGAAGGGGCATCAAGGATCAATTGTTAAGAGCTAGAAGAATTCAATAGTTTTTAATTTTACGTGGTTTTCTGTTTTTATTGTTTTCTTGAAGCTTTGTTTTAGTTTTTAAATATGCGTAGTGAGTAGTTTTTTTTATCTTTTGGTAAAGGATACTTGAATCCTTAACTCATTATTGTTATGACTTAGTTTGTGCTTAATTTCAAGTTTTGATTATTTCTTAGTTCTAAAGCATAGTCTTATCATTATTTAGCTAAAAATTGGTTGTTAACTTGTTTAATTATTGGTTAATAATTTGCTTTCACTAAAAGAAAATTTCACTTTACCGATGAAATTGAGTGAATTTCAGTAGGGAAATAAAATTGTCGACGGAATTTAGCGATGGGAAATGGCGAAGGAGATTCGGTTGTAGGCATTTTTTTTGACGAAAATATTTTTCATAGGCAAATTTTCGACGAAATTATATTGTCCGTTGGCAATTGTACCGACGAAAATAATTATTCCGTAGGCAAATTTCCGACGAAATTATAAAATCCATCGATAAATTTAACGACGGTAAGTATATTTCCGTCGGTAAATTTGCCTATTGCTAAAAAATTTACGACGGAATTAACCGTCACTATTCCATCACTAAAAATATTATATATTTTTAAGAAAAAATTTTAATTAGCAAGTAATCAGAATTTATAAAGAAATTAAGCAAAACCAAATAAACCTATAATTAAAAAACATATAATTCTAGCCAAACAAAGTAAATTTTAATTTCTTTCATAGAGTTCATAAAACATTTAGTGCAAAATAAAAAAACCCATGAACCATAACAAAAACTAGAACAGAACTCATTAACAAGTACTGAGTATTTGAAATAAAAAAATAAAGAGAAGAATGAATGACTAATGTTGAATCCAAAGCAGTGGATTACTCCTTGCCTCTTCTCCGTAAAAATCTTGATCTTCTTCTGACTTCATTACCCTGATATCCATTTTCAAACCCCGCCATCACAATGGAAAAGAAATTCATGGAACTCTTGCTAAAGAAATGGAATCATATTCAAGGTGCAAACTAAATAAACAAACTCACCATTGCTCCACTGAAATAAAGCTTAGAATATCTTTTGCTGAGATAATATGAAGCATCACCTACTTGCCCGGCCAACCCATTATCTAAGCAAGTCATGTATTGGAAAACCTCCCAACAAGCCTTTAAACCATTTAAAAGGTTTAAGTAGCTTAGATAGATGCTAACTTTAATTCAACTATATCTATTTTGATGAAATGAGATATTTTTAGAATGTAAATGGATTAGTTCTAGAAACCTTAATAAAAAAGTAATCGGTATATAACATTCATTCCATTTTAAATTCTACAGACTACTTACCTGATAACAATCCATTTTACTCATTTATGCATTTTTAAAGTTCATTTTGCAAGAGCAAGTATTATTTTTTTTGGGATAATTATTTTAGATACAACTAAAGCATTTCAGAATGAAATTTAAGTAAAAAATAGTGAGGGAGAGATGTGGAGTTTGTGGATTGCAACCAATTTAAATTTCGAAGAGTAGCATAAATCTATTTTCTATTCAAATATTAATTAACACTTAAAATCTAAAGCTACTCTCTGTAATTTCACAGATTTAGATGGCTATCCAAGTCCAAATGTCAAGAAAATCAGCAAAGATGTTGATCAAGCACAGATTTCGAGATAGCTATTGAATAAGAGAACTTTGAAAAGTCTCACTTGTCTTTTATCATACGCCATCACTAACCAAATTCCACATAACAGCCATATAAATATCATCATGCATCATTCATTTGTTGATTATAACTCAAATACTATTAATTCAGATTAATCACTTTTAAACAAACTCATTTGGAAATCATTTTTAAACAAGAAAAACTCTAAATTTATCTATTAAAGGAAAAAATGCAGAGCTCCTATCAGAATTTTTTTTTAAATTAATAGATAAATTTTACACATTCTATATATTTAGGATGGATATAATATAATTTTTTTGTGAACCAACTCAAAATGGACCCATAACCCAAAGCCCATAACTATAGAAAAGAATTAGTTCTAAATGCAGAACAATTACCAGCTGGCAATTTTATTTAGAAGAACAATTAACACATAATATACCTATCCAATGAGATATTTAGTCTTCATTCATTCAGTTTTTATCAAACTATATTCATGATAGACGTATCTCAATTAGCTATAACAAAATTGTATTAGTGCAGGAACGATAAATCTCACTCCACTTAGCAAGTACCATAAATTTTTGAACAAAAAGATACTTACTTCCACCATAATGATAGACTTCAATGTTTCCAAGCATGGCATAATACTCAATCTCAGATTTTCTTAGAGGTGGACAATTGTTTGAAATTATAATCAATTTTCCTACACAAATATTAATTTATGTTAGATTTGATTATTTTTATTTTATATTTAAAATTTGAAGAGTTTATATTTTAATTTGATTGAAATATTAAATTTTTTTATGAAATTTAAAATGATTAGAATTTTATATGTTTAGTTTTTATTTGTAACGATTAACCAATGATTAATTAATTGTATTTACAATTATTTGGTTATTAAAATATTAAATTTAGATATTGATTTTTAAAAAATAAAAATTAATCCACTGAATTTACAAAATAGAATACATAACCCCACTTTGTGTGTGTGTGTGTGTATATATATGTGTGTGTGTGCGTGTGTGTGTGTGTGTGTATATATATATGTGTGTGTGCGTGTGTGTGTGTGTGTGTATACAAGATAGGAGATTTATGTCTCAAAACATAATGACATAGGAAATATAAATAAAAAAGAGATCTCACATGTGTTGCTTGTGTCGTCGATTACCATCGGAGCTCACCGAAAAGAGAGAAAAGACATTTAGATTATTGGAGCTGATAGAAATTTACAATAGGCTCCAAAGAAAATAATTGAATTAAGTAGAAGATGATGCCTTAGAAACTCTGACTTTATAGTTTGGACAATAGAATTTGAAATGTTAAGAATCATAGTTTAGTGGAAGATGATGCCTTAAAAAATCTGACTTTATTCATTCAAAGAGTTTACTTGCTAAATTGAATTATTTCATCTATAATAATAAGTTATTTTCGACAGTCAAAACTAAGTTTAATATGAATGAGAATCTCTAGCTTCATTTTACTTCAAAATAAAATTAATTTTTAAGGAATCGATTCCAAAATATAAAAAGGGCACATATGTAATCTGCTATAGATAATTACAATGAAGAGGAGAGGTTTTTTAAATTTTAAAAACCTCAGAAGCCAGCCATACTAGCATACCATACTGGAACCATCCATACGGTTCCCTGCTTTAAGATAGAGCAGCTCCAAATCAAATTGATTGAAATAATTTTAGAGAAAGGACTTCGTTAAATGCTCATTACAATCAAGATTTAGAATAAAATATCATAAAAGAATTTTGAATACATACACCCAGTGGTACATAATCAAATATCTTTGAACTTATCAAGAATTATAGGAAAGCTTACAGTAATTGAAGCAGATACTGAGCCTCCTCCAGCATCATTCTCCAATAGATTCTGGCATTTGACATTCTTCTGAAGAAGATACTTCATAGTTACCAAAGCTGCAAAATACATTAAGGTCATAAGTAATATATAAGCAAACATAACAAAAAAATTTAATGTAAATAAAGAAAAGGAAAGAGCTGACAACGAGGGAGCAAAACCTCCCATATATAACCACCATCTGCTATATCACATTCATGCCCCACTCTCCTGGTTTTAACTTTGAATAGGAATATTCAGAGCCCACAGAGACTAACACAAACACAATAGTCTCACTCTTCCACACCTCCATCAAAAGCGCCCCTACACACAGAGTGAGTGTTTTTGTTTAAGAGAGTAAACGAGTGTATGCTTGCTCGCATTGTGAAGTCATTAATGCTTCTCATCAAGAAAGCATGACTGTGAAAGAATCTCTCTCTCTCTCTCTCTCTCTTTATTCAAGGATATATACTGCATTTAAATACAAAACACTTACAACAATTCGTATTTTACTATTTTGATTTTTTAAGGGATTCAAATGGAGCTCAATAAGGTAATGCTTGAGATTTTTTCCAAGCTGGAGCAGAAATGGCTTTCTTACTGTGAGAGCGGTAAGAAAATGCCAGTTCTAAGCATTGACGGTTGTTGAACTACCGCCATTGTTGTCGGTGCTGCTTTTATCCATCTCGAAGACCAGATATGCCTTAAAGTCAGTGATCCACGAGCGAGAATGCTAATTCTTTGATATTTTTATCGGCACAAGCATCGGTGCTCTCCTCATTACCATGATTACCACCGATAACAGCTCTAGTCATCCTCTCTTTACTGCTAAAGATGTGGTGGCATTAATTTTTGACAAAAATTTTGAGCTCTTTAAGGTCAAGTTCACTGGAGTCCTCCATCGATGAAGAAGATTTTCTGGTGAAAGCATGGACAGGACCAGTTGAGAAGAGAGTCCTTCTTGTCGAAAAACCCTAAAGATGTAAAAGATGTAGAGTCTTGCTTTAGGTATAGCAAATCTATTTGCAAAAGCAAACAAATTACTCCCTTTTAGTTTATAATATTAAAAATAGATAAAGTTGTAATTAATGATAGGAAAAACAAACAAAAAAATAATATTTAATTTAGAGTCAATAAGTCCTAATGATGCGCGGCATGTGAGACGTGCCACAACACTCCGAACCCATATTTTGTTATATCGAAATTATTTTGCTTAGATTTCTGGTTGCAGCATGCCACAGGGATTTCATCATTCATGTTTATAAATGTATAATATAATATATAGGGTATGTTTTGTATGATATAATAAATTATATAATAGATTAAAAAATATAATAAAATGAAATTAACTTAAATTATGTCATATCCATAATTGGAAGCAAAGTATTGAACCTTTGATCTCACATGAAGGAATCCGAGTTCCTTATCACTCAGACCAACAACCATTGGTCAATTATATTATTATATTTGGTTTCAATAGTAATGTAATGTAAATAATAATATATCTCTATATGTTTGATTAGGTTATATACATGTATTGTAATACAATTATATTTATAATTATCAATTAATTTTTATATAATTATTTTATTTTATTTTTTTAATTATTTTATTTTTTTATTTTATTATAAAAATACAAAAATATAATCTTGATAAACCATAAAACATTCCAACTCAAGTATAATAAAGCATATGATGCTATCTCTTTCCTTTAATGACTATATTATTAATATAATCAGTAAATAAAAATTTACATCAATTTAGTTTAGATTAACTTATAGTTTAATTAATTAATTAATTTACTGAAATAAAATTTATAATTTTATGGTTTTAAATTAAAGTCAAAGTCTAATCACAAATAAATCATTTTCTATTTACAATAAATTATAGGATAAATTATTTAGATATAAATTTATTATTAATATAGTCACTAAATAAAAATTTCCATGAATTTAGATTAGATTAACTTATTTAATTCAATTTTTTCAATTTCCCTACGGAATAAAATTTTCAAAGGTAAAATACCGATGAAAACATAATTTCGTAGGAAATTTACCTATGAAATTGTATTTTCGTAGGTAAATTACCGATGAAAAGTTATTTCGTCGGTAATTTCCCTACGGAAACATAATTCCGTAGGTAATTTACCTACGAAATCATATTTTTGTAGGGAAATTACCGAAGGAATAACTTTCCATCGGTAATTTACCTATAAAAAATTAATTCCGTAATTTCCTAACGGAATAATTTTTCGTCGGTAATTTAACTATAGAAATTATTTCTGTAGGTAATTTCCTTGTGAAAATAGGATTCTGTCGGTAATTTACCTATGGAAGAAAGATTCTGTAGAAAAGTTACCTACGGAAATGAATTCCGTCGGTAAATTTCGTGAGAAATCTTAGCCGTGAAATACAAGTGCCAAGTTTACTACGAATTTTTACAAAGTCGTTGCCAATTTCGGTCGGTAAATTTAGGCAACAAATTTCCCTCCATTAATTATGACGGAATTATTTTTTCGTCACAAAATACATATTTTCAGACATTTTTCCCTACGAATAATATTTTTTCGTCAGTAATTGCCTACGAAAAATTTTTCATCGGTATTTTAGAATTTTCTTGTAGTGTTTGGTTTGATCATTGATATGCATGTTCTTAGGTTATTTTACTTACATTAATGCATGATTATATTCTTTACTATATATAATTTTATGTTAATTAAGGTATGTTAAGATTAAGATAGATGTAACTAATAATAGGTGAAAGTTGAATTTACTTGAAAAAAGATTTAATAGACATCTAGGAGATTTAACTCAGATCTTTATGCTAAGTGTTTGATTGTTCTTAATAAGAGAGTTTTAATGCTTGGAATGATAATCTTAAGTTAAGTTATCTAGTTTTATTCATCTGAGCACTACATAATCACTTGTGTTTGTCTTGAAATTTAGTCATAATAATATTTGTTAAGATGGATATTCCTTTAGTGAAAGTTGCTTTTAAATATTGATTTTTACACCATTTGATTATTGGCTTTTGTTTTAAGTCAAGTTAATTGTTTTATGATCTTTTTTTACTTCAGTTTATTTTTTTTTTAGTTTTTAAATTTCTTTTTTATATTTTAACATAAAAAATCACAAATTTTGGATTTCTTTTCTATCTTTTACACACACATGCTGTTTTTCAAATTCAATCATTCACACAAACACAGATTTTCCTTGGGCTCGATATTAGAGGATCATAATTATATTTTCCTATATTACTAGCCAATCTAGTACACTTGCTAGACACCGATCAAGTACCATAAGGAGATAGAGATGTTGATGATCATAACCAACCTAGAAGAGGAAGAAGAGTCAGTAATTGTTTGATTTTTGAGTGGATTTAATAGAGAAATAGCCAATATAGTGAAATTATAGAACTTTATTAACATGGATGAGCTGGTGAATATGGCTACAATGGTGTAGAGATAATTAATGTACAAAAGAAATACCAAGAGTAACACTTTGAGTTCCACATCCTAATGGAATTCAAGATGGAACAAGAGAGATAACGAAGCTACTCAAAATTTTGTTAATACAAATGAGAAAGTCAAAGACAATAAAAGGGGTGCACCTAAAACAAAAGCTATTTCTAATGTAACCCCCTCCAATACTAAGTATTGAGATGTTAAGTGTTTTAGATGTCTAATAGTACGGCATATTGCATCTCAATGTCAAAATAAGAGGGTTATACTAGCTATAGAGAATGGAGATATCAAGTCTGATCATGAGAGTTATTATGATTCTATGCCTAGTTTAAAAATTATGTCTAATGATGATATTGAAATCTAAACATGGTGAATCATTGGTAGTTAGCCATGCTTTAAATTTACAATTTAATGAAGAATCTGATGATGATAAAAAAGAGAACATATTTCATACTAGATGTAAGGTGCATAATAAGGTCTGTAGTTTGATTATTGATAGTGGTAATTGTACTAATGTTTCTAGTACTACACTAATTAAAAAATTAGGCTTAAAATGGATGAAACACTCCAGACCTTATAAGTTACAATGATTGAATGATTATGGGGAAGTAAGGATCACAAAATAGGTCATTATTGCTTTTCAATTGGGAAATATCATGATGAAGTGATTTGTGATCTGGTACCAATGCATGCTATACATATTTTACTTGGAAGACCATGCCAATTTGATAGGAAAGCATTCATAATGGGTATAATAATAGATATTCATTTAAGTTGAATGGATAAAAGATCACTTTAGCTCCTTTAACACCTAAGGAACTGCATGAGGAATGGTTAAAGCTTTAAAAGTCACATGAGGGGGAAAAGGGTAGCAAGATTAAAAATACAAAAGAAAAAGAGAGAAAAGAAAGAAAATGACCCATTGGTGAGTCACTATGTAGGAGAGAAAAAGAAAGAGAGATGAACAAGAGAGAAAAGTATGAAATGAATGGGTTATATTGTGGGTGAAACATCCATCGCGAGCTCAACAAAGAGTGCTGAGAGAAAAAAATGTGTTTTATGCAAACAAGAATGACATCAAGAGAGCTATTAACTCATGAAAGTTTCTCTTAATACTTTGGTATAAGAAGAACTTCTTAAATTTGGCTAACCTTAATCAAGATTTGCCTATTGGTATTTTTTCTTTATTGCAGGAATTCGAAGATGTCTTTCCCATAGAGATTATGAAAGGATTGCCACCTTTGATAAGATTGAGCTTCAAATTGACTACATTCCAAGTGCGACCATTCCAAATAAACTTGCCTATAGAAATAACCTTAAGAAAATGAAGGAACTTCAAAGGCAAGTTGATGAGCTTTTAGAAAAGGGACAAATAAGATAAAGTCTTAGTTTGTGTGTGATTCTCGTACTGCTTATACCAAACAAGGATGGGATGTGAAGAATGTTTTTTAATTGTTGTGTAATCAACAAAATTACGGCAAAGTATAAACATCCTATCCTTAAACTTGATGATATGTTAGATGAATTATATGGTTCTTGCTATTTCACTAAAATCAATCTTAAGAGTGGATACTATCAAGTTAGGATGAAGTTAGGGGATGAATGGAACATAGCTTTTAAAAAGAAGTATGGTTTGTATAAGTGGTTAGTTGTGCCTTTTGGACTAATAAATACACCTAGTACTTTTATACGATCAATGAACCTTGTCTTGCATGAATTCCTTGGTAAATTTCTGGTTGTTTATTTTGATAATATACTCATTTATAGTAAATCTTTAGATGAGCATATAAGATATATTAGAGCTATATTGAAAGTGTTAAAGGATGAAAATGTGAGTAAATGTACCTTTTGCTATGACAAGTTGAAATTTTTAGGATTTGCATTATTAGACAAGGGTATAAAAGTGGATGAGGAGCAGGTTAAAGCCATTTGAGAGTGGCATACACCTAAGATAGTTAGTGAGGTTAGGAGTTTTGATGGACTTGCTAGTTTTTATAGGTGGTTTTGGAAGATTTTAGTACTATAGCTGCTCCATTTAATTAAATAGTTAAAAAGGATATGCCTTTTGAATGGAGTGAGAGTCAGGAAAATTCATTTAGGATGCTTAAGGAAAAGGTATGTACTACTCCAAATTTAAGTTTACCTAATTTTGATAAAGCTTTTGAAATTGAATGTGATGCTTCTGGGTTAGGTATTGGTGTTGTTTTGATACAAGATAAGAAACCGACCATATAAAAGCTTAATGGAGCTAAATTGCGGTATTCCACCAATGAAAAAGAATTATATGCTTTGGTGAGAGCTTTGGATGTTTGGCAACATTACCTCTTGCTAAGAGAATTTCTTATCTATACTGATTATGAGTCACTGAAACATTTGAAGTCTCAAAGTAAGCTAAATAAATGATAATCAAAGTGGATGGAATTTATGGACACATTTCCATATGTAATCCATTACAAGAAAGGTAAAAAAATGTGGTAGCGAATGTACTTTCGAGAAGGCATTCCTTAATTTCTACTTTAAGTTCTAAGTTATTAGGATTTGAGTATATTAAGGATTTATTTGTTAATAATTCCAATTTTGGCAATGTGCTTGATTCATGTAAGCATATTGCATTTCAGAAATTTTATAGGCATGATGGATACTTATATAGAAAAGGAAAATTATGTGTGCCTATATATTCTTTGAGAGAATTGCTAGTATATGAAGCACATAGTGAAGGTTTGATGGGACACTTTGGTATGTTCAAAACTTTAGATGTGTTGCATGAACATTTTTACTGACCTCATATGCATAGAGATGTTCATAGAATTTATGACAAATGTATGGCATGTTGGCAAGCCAAGTTTAAATTTAAACCACATGGTTTATATACTCCTTTGCCTATTCTGAATGAACCTTGGATAGACATATCTATGGATTTTGTGTTAGGTTTACCTAGGATAAAAAGGGGTAAAAATAGTATTTTTGTTGTAATTGATAGGTTTTTTAAAATGGTGCAATTCATTCCTTGCCATAAAATCGATGATGATACGAATATTGTTGATTTGTTCTTTAGGGATGTTATACATTTGCATGGCATACCTAAGACAATTGTGTTAGATAGAGATGTAAAGTTCTTGTGTTACTTTTGGAAAGCTTTATAGGGAAATTTGGGAACTAAATTATTGTTTTCAGCTACTTGTCATCCTCAAATGGATGGACAAACTTAAGTAGTTAATCAAACTTTAGGAACTTTATTGCATATTATTATTGGTAAAAAAACGTGAAAATAAGTGAAGAATGTTTACCATTGATTGAATTTTCATATAATCAAATTGTTCATTCTTCAATAGGTTTTTCACCATTTAAGGTAGTTTATGGTTTTAATCCTGTAACTCCTTTGGATTTAACACCTTTACCTTTGTATGAGATATCTAATTTAGATGGACAACAAAGGCTGGAATTTTAGATCTATTCATGAGAAGACTCGTGCTCATATAGAGAAAAGGAACAAAACATATACGAACAAAGCTAATAAAGGGCGTAGGAAGATTTGGTTAGAACCAGGTCATTAGGTCTGGGTACATTTGAGAAAAGAGAGATTTCTAACTTAATGAAAGTCTAAGCTTGATGCTGGAGGAGATGGACCTTTTCAAATGTTGGAAAAGATAAATGACAATGCTTAAAAGGTTAATCTACCAGGTGAATCTTTTCGAGAAAGGAGGGAATGGTGTAGATATTCCTAAGAGATTTTATAATTATAAGGATCCATTGAGGTTTCCAGAGGGACCAGTCACAATAAGCAAAGCCAAAAGGACCAGAGAGAAATTATTGGTGTTTATATAAGCTTTCATGGAGAAAGAAGCTCTCTATCACGAGCATGATAGTATGGACAATGTCAACTTTGGAGTTATAGAGAGCTAGCTTGGAAAAGTTAATCAGGGCTTGATGATGGTGCATATGCTGGGAATTAAAAAGGACCATGAAAAGAGGCCTTGAGCTTATGCATTGCATGTGCAATGTTTTAAATTTGGGGTATTTATGAGTTAGACTTTGTTTTAAGTTAAGTAAGACTTAATTAAGTTAATAATGTTTAGTTTTAGGTTTATTTTTTGGGTCTTATAGGTATCCCATTCATTTGGACTTTAAGTTGAATTAAGTTTCCTAGTTTAGGAAGGATTAAAGGTTAAATTAACCTAGTCCATTATTATAATCACTCTAGGTTAATTCCTTATATGTAAATACTTTTGTAAAGCTATAACTGAGGAGCTAAGAATTATTCGACTTTGATTACTTTAAATTGAATTGATTCTTTCGAATCGCTTGTCAAGGTGAGTGTTCATACTTTGATGTTGTTTTAAGAATTAGAGTTATTCAAGTTTTACTTGTGAGTTCTATTCTTCATCTTATTTTCACTTTAGGTTTTAATCTTCTTCGGAATTGAGGTTTAAAGTATTTATCTTTCAAATTGCATACTAAGTTTATAAACAACTGAATCAATAAAGGGTTTTAGGATTCTTAGATCCTAAGGTTGTTCTTTCCTTAAATAATTTATCAACACAATTGCTTCATGCCTTGATCTTTACTTCATTTTTGTTATTACTTACATTGGTTTTACGTTATGTCAGTTGTGATGTTGCTTTAGTTAACATTTATTTTGGCACTTAATGGTTATTTTGAAATTTTGTAGTGGCTCCTAAGTGAATAAGCAATGATGATGCTTCAAGTTCTTCAGGGGTTCACATCCCACCATATCTTGATGAGGAATATATCACATTATATGCATATTTTTTAGGAGTGCAGTATAAGAAGCCTGTATATTTGAAGGAATTCTACCTTAATATTGGTGTGGGTAATTTATGGACTAAAGTGAATCAATTGATTAAGAATATTGGGTAGACTAAATTTATGAGGAAAAGGCTAGAAGTGCTTCCTACCATCACTTGAGACTCATGACTACCTTTAGTTGTGAGTGCAAAGATGATGATGATGATTATAATGTCACTATTCGATTTCAATTAGGCTAAAAGAAGTATACCATGACATTTAAAGATTTCACCAAGCATATCTGGTTCCCTATATATGGTGTTTGGGGTCTACCAAATTCAAACCAGAGTTAGAATTGAAAGTTGGTTAGAGATGACATTGAGCCCACTATTTTAAGTTCTAAGAACACTAAGGCCCAACACCCGAAGAATCATGCTTTGTGAGTTCTCCATTGATTTTTAGCTTTAGCTTTTATTAGGCATACTAGAGACCTTAGTAGTGAAAATGTAGGACAAGTTCTAATTTTGAGATGTATGATTAAAAGGGTCCGATTGAATGGTGCTTTTTATTGTGACGAAAGATTGAGGATTTACAAAGAAAGCTATATTTTGCAAAACAGATATCTTTAGGAGGCATAGTGACAATATTGGAAAAGGTGGTTAAGCATTTTGATTTATGACAAAGATAGTAGAATATCTTAACTTGATTATTATTGGTTGTATATGCCCGCCTAGAGCTGATTAGGTGAATGATGCAAAAAAAGAGTTTAAATAGGGACAGATGGAGAGGAAGTTGCTGCAAGTGATGAAGAAAATAGTGTTGCTACTAAACTAGTGGTTCACTTACCCCATAGATGGTAGATTTTATTAATCAGGTGAATGTTCATTTAGACCTGCAAGCTGGATAGATAGACAAGCTGCAGAATAGTTTTAAGCATTTCACTTTTCACTTTTGGGAGTGTTTTCCACCACCACCATCATCTTATCCACCACCGTAGTGATTGTGTTTTATGCTACCTTGCCGAAGAGAATAAGGAATTTTGAAGGGGGTGGAGCTTATTTGAGCTCAATTTTCCATTGAGATTCAAAAAGTGTTAGAAAATCTCAAACCCCTTTATGTTCATGAATTGTTTTATTTTTTTATATTTTTGTTTTATGTTTTACTTTGTTATCTTATTTTTTTGTTTTTATGTATTAATTGTAATATCTAATCATAGTTAACTTTGTATTTCCTTTTATTATACAGAGATATTATTTTTTCCATTTTGGTGTTGTTATGGTGGTTTTAGTTATGTAGTAGTTTCTATTTATGCTGATGACATAGTGTAGTTCAGCTATCTTTTAGTTTACATTTAGCTTAGTTCACTCTAGTTTATTCCTAAAAGTGAACTTTTTGAACTTTAACTTAGAATGTACAACATTCAAAATTTGTGTTTAGCATTAAGATAGGCATGTTGATTGATGAAATTTTAGCCAAGTTAGAATTCCACTTGAACAATATTTGTTAGTTTCCAAACTTTAAACACTAAGACTAGTTTTTGAAATAAAGAAAAACTAGTGCATAGAGGTAGTTAAGTTAGGGATTTTATAGTACTGGAGCCTTCCTCATCACCCTTCAAAGTATTGAAACAACTCAAACAATTTAGAAAGTGATCTCGGCAAATATTTCTTGTTGAGCCATATTAATACTGTATACCTACCATCTTGTAATTAATCCCTTGTTAGGCCTTTTAAGCTTAATAAGATATGCTTAATACATGCCATAATTATTTTTTTCTTGTTACACACATCTTTACACTTTATAACTTAAAAGCCTTTATCTACGCTCCTAAGAATTGGCCACTCTAGGTTGTGATTGGTCAATGTTTGTGGGTATTTAAGTTAATCTAGTGTGAAAAATGAAGTTGTTAGGAGTTTATTAAAGGATGGTTTTGAAGCTAGGAACACCATAGAAAAGGTGAACTTTTGAATACCTTTTTGTTTTATGATGCTATTAACACAGATAGTAAGTTTGTTATTTCTAAAAAAAGAAAGAGAAAAGAGAGCAAAAGAAAAAAGAAAGAAAGGAAGATTCAATCAAAAGCTAGCAATCTATAGCAAAATTTTAAGTGTGGGGTATTTGTAATAAAAAGAAAAGGGTTATTGACTCCCAAATATGGTTGAGTTGTGAAAAATATAAGAAAAGTTATATTAGCCCTCGTTTTCAGTACTTTGATCTGTTGTGTTTTTGTTTGTGTAAAAGTTGTTGATTGGGGTGATTTTTGCTGACCAATCTTTCTTTAATCCTTACCATGACCACATTACAACATTAATGAATTCTAGGTGATTCTATTTTGGTTTTGAGTTATTTATCAAATATGACCTTAGGATTTCATGCTAAAAGAAAGGATTATTGCATTTCTTAAGTTTTAAGTACAAAATCATTTGGGCATTTCCATGTACATTAATTCTATAGCTTGGCACTAAATTGTACTAGTGTTTTGATTTTGAAAAGTATTAAAATATTTTGGTCTTGCACACACACACATGAAAACTGACTTATATTCTTTTGCTTAAATTTAACTTAGTTGGAATGTCATTTAGTGATATTATCAACTATTAAGCATGATTTTAGAATTTCATGATTTTTAGTTTGAAATTTTATTATTATAGGAATTTGGTTTGTTTAATTTTTCTCGAGGGCGAACAAAGACTAAGTGTGGGGCATTTGATAGCTTTGATATATAACTATGTTTTTTAGTTTATTTTTAGGTCTGTTTAGTAGTTTTATTGTTAAAATGTTTGATTATATGATTAAAGTGTTAATCTTTTGAGTTAAGTGTGTTTATGTTACACCCTCATACTATAAACCTATTTCAAATTCCAATTAATTCACATAAACAAGCTTTAGCTTAACAACATGACATTAAAAATTTTTCTTTCACATGCTACTCAGACTAATCTCATAATTAACTTCTATACATATATAAACCATAATATAACTAAGATAGTTACTATAGTTCATATAGCTTAGACATATACTGAATACTTATAAAAGTGAACCTATAGGAACATAAGGTTTTGATAATTACATTATTTCATACATAAAAGCTTTAATACATAAACTATACAAGTTATCATCAAAGTATTCCCTACATCCAAATTTTGACAGATTTGTATTGGCCTTCCCAATGCAAAATTACACCTCTAAGCAAAGATCTTTATAGCAACACCTACGCGGATAAACAAACCATGCTAAGCTATAAAGGTTTGTAGGGAACCATAAAACATATGGATGACTACTCATAGCAATCATCATTGCATAGCTTTAACATGCATCAAATGTAACATAGATTTAACATGATAATATAATAGTAATAATGCTAGCAATAAAATATAGTTCTATTACACATGAAAACTTAATAGCAATGCCCAGAGTTCAAAAGTCAATTACATTACTAGTATGAAATCACAAATGTACTAATATAATGATTAATGACATAATAGCATTATATCAATCCACACACAAGACAAGTATGAAACTTCCCTTCCATATTAAGCAATAAAATCTCATATTAAAATGAAGGTCAATAATAGATTGTTATACATTTTTTAAACGTACAAATTTCTAAAGAAGTGGATAATAGGTCATATAATAACACTCAAAGGTGCAATAGGTCACCCAAAGGCACCAACAGATAAAAGGTCACCCGAAGGCTCTAATAGATAATAGGTCACTCGAACGCACCAACAAATAATAGGTCACCTTAAGGCACCAACAGATAATAGGTCACCTAAAGGCACTAGCAGATAATATGTCACCTGAAGGCACTAGTACAATGACCCAAATGGGGTTAGATAGATAATACAGAATGATCAAACGAACCCAAATAGGGCGGTTACAACCCAAATAGGGTTGCTAATGATCCAAAAAGATCTAATAGTGCATTACTTTATAACCCAAATAAGGTTAGCAATAATTTAGCTTTTAAGCCAACCTATATGGGACCATCTCAATACTCTTTCTGTCACTACTTTACTCTAATCAATCATATATATATATATATATATATATATATATCTCTTTCTGTCACTACTTTACTCTAATCAATCATATATATATATATATATATATATACCTACATGTGTAGCCATGTACAAGGTAATCATAATCATACACATGTTACTGTATAGTAATAAGTAGAGTATCATGTGATACTTGCTCAAATATCAATATCTTATAACCCTATAGCATATACTTACTTGAGCATAAGCATTTAACATTCAAAGTCCTTATAAGGGCATATACATATTACTATATATCTGAGTAACTTTAAACATAACATTATGTACTATTCATATGAAATAAATATGTGAATAAGCATTATTATATATCTAAACATAATTAATTTGTATTCTACAGATAATCTGTAATTGCAACCAAATTAAAAGCACATAAACATATAAAGATGCCACCAATTATCACTTCAAAAACATGTAACATATCATGTATTATAACACTCATCAACAAGCATGTTACTTTCACTATCTTGCTTATAAAGTTCTTAACTATTTTATGAAAGCATACCTTTCTCCAATTCATCATAACCATCTATTATGCCTTTTAATGACAATAATAGTACATGTTTAACCAAGAGCATTCTTATTTATCATCAACACATGATAAAATAACTTATCATATAACTATAAGAGTAATATTTGTCATCATGCTTATATATATTTCATTATCATACTTGTTTAATACTTTACTAAGGTTTATATCAATTGATAGTAGCATAAATGAATATCAGCATTTCTTATGTTATCTATACACATTTCAATATGTTTAAATTTCATGTAATATTATAACTCTGTGACTATTTACCAACACTTATAGCCATATGATATAGAAATGACTATGTACATTCACAAAGCAAGTAAATACTCAAAGTTAGACTTACCCCTATTCACAACTTATACATTAAGCTACTATAATAAGTAATACATGTGTTCCTTGTTCAAAAACGTATTATTTAAGTTGAAATATGGTTTAACTATAAGATTCCAATACCCTGTTCATATAAGTTTTAGAAAAATTATATACTCCTCTCCTTATTGAAAATCTACCATATAATTCATTTATTAGCTTCTTAATTATTCCATTAAGAAAATACTCTAATTTTCCTTTGGTTAATCTTCTATAAACATGATAGATCAGTGATTATGCATTCAGTATTCTCTAGTTATCAAAGAATATTGAAAGGTTAAATAAATATCCTTAAATAGTTAACATTATGATTTTTAACACTTTTTTATATAATTTTTATAATACAACTTCACTGTTAATTCACTATTAATTCACCATAAGTCCCTATATTCTTATTCCATCATTTTTCAAGCTTAAGTAACTTAGAAATCTATACTAAATATGATACATTGAAACCATTTCAAAAATAATTTATTATAACTTTATTAAGATTGGGTTTACAACACATTAAAGGAAGTTGAACTAGACAAAACCATGGCTCCTCACTCAAGAGAGTGACCATTCCACTTGGCTGAGTGTTTATGGCACTCGGCTGAGTACTTGAATGCTCAATTGAGTGCATATGGCACTCGACTGAGTCCTTCCATGCTGCCAAAAGAGATCGAATCCTATATTTTCTACCATTCCCCAATTCAACTCAAAAATTAGTTATACGAACAATCCACACTTATAGTTAATCAATTTTCTAGCAATTTAATTTTATAAAATTATGTATTCAACCACTTAAAACATCATCAAACTTCATATTAATTTAGTAAATGAACTAACTCCATTACATGCAATTCATTAATTAACTAAGCTAATTTATTAAAATACTATATTCAAATTCAAAAATCCCCTTGCTATTAATATTATTTAATCCTCATTCATCCCATTATGATGAATTTCAAAAGGAACACATGTAGAAATTGAAAAACATGATTGCAAATTCCAAGCTCTTAAACTAGATCCACATGTGCAGCATCCATTTTAAAACACTTGCTATATAATCCAAATTTCCATTTTAATCAAGTCTTTATCTCTAATTATCCTTAGATCACTACCAATAATCACATGCAAAATAGTTAGTGTTCCTAAACTTGTATATTATAGCCCATAAATTCTTCGTCAAAGCTTTTGTCTTCCTAATTCTTCTTCTTTACCATTTTCTTGCTAGTCGTTCTTCCTTGAGATAATCCTTTCATCACTCTAATGTAATAAAATTTTCCTTTAGAATTTGAGATATAAATATGAATCTTCATAGAGAGAAGAAAGAAGAGAAAATCTAGAAATTTCCAAGAGAATACCATCCAAGACCCAATTCTCCCTAAAATTTTTTATTTCTCTCCTTTAGATTCTCTAATTAATTGCATGTCACAATTTGCCCCCTCTAAATTTTAATATTAAAGAAATTAGCCCCACTAATATATATATATATATATATATATATAGGCACTTTTATAAATTAACCCCTGACTTAACTTTTATCTATTTAAAATTGACCCCACATTTTCTTCCTTTACAAAATGACCCCCAACTTATATTTTGTTACTCTAATGACAACTTTAATTATTTTCATACCGAACAATTCACATTTAACTAATAAAATAAATTGAAATTATCACTTGCCCTTTAACTCTAATCCAAAATTGACATATATATTTTAGTCTTAATCAAATATAAATTCATTAAATCTTGTAACTTCAACTAGGGTCATAGTTGGGGCCTTAAAGTTTAAGTTTATTTTGTGTATTTTTTTAGGTTTTCTTTGAAAAAAAAATTAAATCAACCCGACAAAGATGAAGGATTTCCCTACCAAATTGTTTAACCCAAATTCTTATCACTCCAGTAGCAAACAACTTAATAGCGAAGGAAATTCATCCCTACCAAGTTCTTATTGAAGTTTATCCAAAGGCCAATAACTCGGTAGGGATAATAATTCATCCCCACCAACTCACTCACCTTTCCTTGACGAAAATAAATGGCTCGGTAGGGACACTCTTGCATCCCACCGAGCTCCATTTGATCCCATTATTTTCCATTTAACCCGTTAGGGACAATAGGCCTTGCCTTCTCTGCCAATTTCTTTTTACATATTAGCAATAAAGGAAGTTTTGAGTAGTTTGGTGGCAACTGGATTCTTAGGATTTAGGGTATTTAAAAATTTTAAATTAATAAAGAATTTAGGGGGGTTAGTCAGTTTTACTTCACAATTAGACCTAGTTTTCTTTTCTTTTCGAACTTAGGTAGTTTAATTCTTTTAGGGTTTTTCAAGCTTTCCTTTACTGCTTCTGAAGATATCAAGAGCAAGTTTAAAGCTTTATGAATATAGTATTTATTTATTTTAATTTTTCATTCGTTTCAATTATGAATAGTGAATAATTCTTTACTTTTTGAGGGAAACTTAAATCCTTATTTTTTATTGTAATAACTCTAAATTGAGCTGAATTTCAATAAAAGTACGTTATTTCTTAATTCTTGTGCCAAATTTTATCTTTGGTTTTGGTTGAATTGTTGTTTAATTTTTCAAATAAATGATTGAATGTTAATTTAGTCTTTCATCAATGATATGCATGTTCTTAACATATTCTACTTATGTCAATGTATTATTATTTTCTAAAAATTGAGAGAAGAATTTGTTGTTCATGAGTTGATTAGATTTAAGAATTTGAATTAAGAATAAGCTAAAGTTAGGTTTCTCAAAATAGGATTTAGGAGTTTAAAACTGGATTTGCATGATAGGTATTAGATTGTTCTTAAATTGAGGATTTAATACTCTAAAATGATATTTTGAATAAGATGTCTATTTTTAACTGGTTTTTTATAACCACTTTGTTATCTTGAATTAAGTCATTATTAACAAAAGGTGAGGTGGATAGTCCCTTAATAGAAGTGTTTCAGTTATTGATCTTTATCATCCTAAGTTTTGTTTTGTAGTTAATTTATTGCAATCTAACTTTAGTTTTGATTTGCTTACTTTTTAATTTTAGCTTAGTTAATTTACAATCACTTTAAAAACTTGGAAAATTCATTCACACATTATTTATTATAAAATATGAAATACACAATCTTTAAGGTATGATATGAAAGGATCTTAAACTTGTTTCACTATATTACTTAACTGATCTAATACATTTACTAAATGTCGATCAGATACATGTGCATGCATGCATTTTAGTAAATAGTAATAACATTAGATAAAAAAGAGCATGCATGTTTTGAATGCATAGTTTTTTATATATGTACATCTAATTTTATGTGCGCAATTATTTTCCATAACATGTACATCTAATTTTTTCTGCATATTTTTTTCATGCATCATTCTAACCCTTTGATTTTTTAGCCATCTTAATTTAACCTAGGTGGTTTAGTGGTCCAAGTGGCTATTCCATCTGAGAGCTTTTACTAGGCTAGGTTGAGTTAGAATTAAAATCAGCAACAAGTTTAGGTTTGACTAACATTTTCAAAGCCACTTTAAAACACATCAAAATGGAAACTCTACGACATATTAAAGTTTTTAATTCTTACGAATTGGAAATGATGTTTGATAGTTGGAAAGGAGAATCGTGCATGTGATTGCTTGAATTCTCCTTACTCTGATGCCATCTATTAGGCCATAGCTTATAATTTCTGCCATTAGACAAGTAAAACTAGTTGTTGCTAGGGTACCTCAATTAGCTGCTGAATTTAAGAGTGTGGAACCTAAAGTTTTGCCTACTGTTGACATTAGGGGTAAGCCACTGCTTATTTAACCAGATGAGCTAAGAAGAGATAAGGGGCATATGTTGGGATATAACTTCATGCCCAAAAATGTTAAAGATCCTATAACAACATGAGCCTTAAAAAGTAAAGTGTTTAAGATAAAGTATGGCTTAAAATTAGGCTTAGATTTGTGTTTGGGAGATATACCACCTGGAATTTCAATACAATCACAAGAGCAAATGGAAGGGGCAAAGATGTCTGGCCTCTTATAGTTGACCAATTTTTTCAACCTTTTAAGCCTAAGCAAGAGCCTTAACGATGTTAAAAAGGAGATTATATCAATAAGGGCAAGGGTAATAGCTACCTTAGTTTTTTTCAAGTAAGAAGTGTGGGCAAGTAGATTGATAACACTAAAAGGAAGGTTATTATTGGTCTCATAATAGATATGGCAGTCTAAAGTATATATTGTTCAAAAGATCAAACCAACTATGGTTTGAAGAACTTCTTTAATAAGGTACCCACTAGCCGTAAAAACAAAGAGAATATGGTACATCAAGTCTTGCCTACTAACTAGAATGATAAAGGATACTTGACTATGAGGGATGAATCTTTAAGTTTAAAGGGTGGTTATTATGTTGACCAACAAGGGTACAGAAGCTCAAAGTATGATGATAGATGTAGTAGTAAAGAAAAAGATAATGGCGTTATAAAGACATTAGCAATAAGATCCATTTCACAGCAATGCCTAAAGATGGAAGAACTGCTATCATGGTATTTCGAACAATTTATGAAGGAAGGAAAGTTGCAGTCTTTGCCATCAAAGTAAGCCAGAAATTTAGGGAATTTAGGATATAGAACAAATTGGTATTGCATTTATCATCAGTAAATTGGGCATATAACGGATTACTATCATGCTCTAAAAAGGTGCACTCAGGACATTGTTAACCTTGAACAAGTGAGACTACAAAAAAAGATGAAGAGATGAGTTGTGTCATGCTGCCACCAGTTTTTTGTTTAATTCAATCTCACTGGAATAATATGTGCTTCAAGATTTATATGGTATGTAGATATCTTACCATTATCTGATCAATTCCAATGAGAAGCAGTTTAGAGAGATATGGGATGTGCATATCACCACAAATCATAGGGGCACCGTCTAGAGAAGGAAGAGCTTGAGATGTTAAAACACTTTTTACTGCCTGCACCTGTAGTAGGAAAAGATGAAATATAAGCCACTTTCTTGCTAATGTAAAATTTACATATGTTTTTTTCCTTATGTTAATAATATAAGTTTTTCTTATATATGCAATGTCTTATTTTATTACATCATGCATAGCAATAATCATGGCTTAATTATATAAGAAATTTATTCAATAAAGAATAAAAGGTGGTCAATTTAATCTTAAAAATACCATCTTGATTGCATCCAATATGACTTCTGAAGTAAGATAGATTGAGAGAATGAAAATAAGAATAAGAACTGAAAAAAAATCTTTTCCTAGACCTAAAGCACCATGATAAGAGTTGATAGGGACACTATAAGACATACTACCTAAGCTTATCTAAACAAGAAATCATTTAAGTTGCAAATTCAAAAACTTGAAGCAGAAGGTAAAAAAGATAAGATGAAAATTTCAAATGTCAAACATTAAGGAGATTGACAAGAAATTATAGCCCCATTATTTAAGAATGCCAAAATTTCTTGAAGATCCCTCAAAAAAGGATCAAAGAATGATTTATAAGCTATCACCTCAGCTCATTATCTTAAGTGGAGCATTATGCAAAAAATAAGTTGATAGGAATTAGTTAAGACAAAGAGACAAGAAAAGAAAAAATTTATATAGAAACTTACACAACAATCATGAATGAAGAAATAAGACAGCAAGCAAAGTTTTAAAAAGCATTCGTTTCTCCTTAGCCAATCAAGATTGAGCTTCAACTACTAAAGATTGCTTTAGGAGCTCAACTTTCAGAGTCAGAATATGCAAAGAAAGGCCTTATGCAATTGAAAGGAGAACTTATCATCCTGGTCAACTTCACAAAAAAGAGAAAGGTTCAATTAATTTTCTAAAATGTGGGCCAAAAGCCATTTTTTGGGAGAAATAACTTAAAGTAAGTTGTCCAGGTGACATGAACCAAAGTCAAACCTTTTGTGCTGAATAAGCTTTGGCTAGCAAGGGTAACTTGTTCTCACCAACAATGGTCAATAGGGTTCAATAAGTATAATGATACCTACTAATTGAAGAGATTTCCATGGAAAAGATAAAAAAAAAATTACAAGTTAAAGTAATTGATCAAAAAAGAGAGAAATATAGCCTTATACGTTAAAAATAAAAAAAATAGCCTTGCTAAAATTGGCACCCCATTTAGACGAGAATCGAAAAAAGGCATTATAGGCAAAAATTAGGGGTTGTGAGAAAATATGCAATAAAAAAAACCTATGAGGGCTGATTGATAATAGGAGTCAGATGCATATAAGGTGTCACCCTCTAAGTTTTAATGGAACATATGTTTTTACATTACATGTATGAGTGTAATTGCTCCTATTGCTATGTGATAAACACATACATAAGCTAGGTATAAGCATATGATTAACATGCGGAAAGAAACTTATTGCACACATAAAGACATGTATAGTGGTTAAATTCTCGAGTGACGAAGGCAACACTTATGTACATGCCATTTGACTACCATCTTTACTTCATCCTTCTTTACCTGTCCCCTGCGTGCAGTCAAACAAAACCACGCTCTAAGAAATGAAGTTGCCCAATGGTGGCTACATTACACAAAATTTCATTTACACAAATACATTTTACAAAATTAGCATTTTACCTTTAGTTATAACTTATTACTTCTTAACTTAACTTAGAATTATAGTTTTAATATTTTAATTTACCATTTAATCATTACCATTTCTTATTTTTGTCTTCTCCTTACTTATTTCTCAATTAAGGTTGAAAATTTTAATTTAGTCCCTAAACTTCCACGTTAGCATTTGTTAAGCTTTTTCTACTCTAATTTTGTCCTTTTTTCTTTCTTTTAGTGTTTATTACATTTTAAACCCAAAAAGTTACATTTTAGGCTTTATATTTGCTTATTTAGTGGCAAACTATAGTTTGATCACTAAAACTTTTCCTCAATTGCACTTTTACTCTTTTGACTATTTTAACTCTATTAATCACATTATTAACATAAATTTACATTTTTACCCCTAATTTCTAGCATAATTACTTTTTTTCTCCTTTCTAATTGCTTAACTATGTTTTTCACTTTATTTACTATTTTAACACATATTTGACATCTTTTTATGTATAATTTACCATTTAGTCATTATTTTCTTATATATTTATTATTTTTACCCCTAGTGGTGTTCAGTGGGAACCCTCGAACTAGATATGCGGGATGATGATTCCTGTAGTTCTAAATAGGCTGGAGAGACCACTTGGCATGATCTTACTACTCCAGGATGTAGGAAGGTAACTATTTGGCATTATCAAAGGCCTCCAAATGTGTTAAAGGATCACTTGAGGTGATCAACTCCTCTACTGTGAATCTAATATATATTGAGGGATCACTTAAGGTGATCAACTCCTCAATTATAAATCTAATATGTGCATCAATCCAAATCAACTTGTTATGCTACCGCAGTATTTATCCTTATAGCTAGCCATTACACTCTAAATTCCTAAATTACTCAATGTATAATGAAGGCAAATGAATTACTCATCTCATTTATGCTCTTCACATAATTTGACATAAATTTCACATTATGTAGCATATACACTTAGGTAATTTCCATTAACATGTATTCATCAATCATACATTCATGGTATACATGTGTAATATCATCAAAATATGGTTAAAATATGCCATTTCCATATGATACATCATTCGGCCATGATGGTTTCACATATACACATTATGGTTTGTCATAAATTTTTATGCTTTACATTTTCCTATGATCATTTTATACTTCCATATAGTAGTGCACATATAAATTCCACCAACATCAATTTAATACACAAATGTACATCATTATGTCAACATAGTCACCATTATATTCAAATATAATTTGATGTTCTAATAATGCACGTTATATTTAGTTTTCATTTTAATGTTTATTTTATACCATATATTTAATTCAGCATCAAAGTATTACCTAGTATTCTTAAATTTACTATTCAACCATGACATGGTCATGAGCATAAACCTTCATTTTTCATACATTATCTTATCTCATGTGTTCACTTGATCATTTTAAACCTTCATATAAAAGTACACATTCAAATTATACCTATAACCATTTAATAATTAAATGAACACCATTATGTCCAATTTATCCACATTATATACACATGTAACTTAGGGTTTTCATTACACACACTAGGTTCCTTTATCTTTATAATGTCCAATTTATGCCTAATATTCCATTAATTATTCTAATATCAAATTGCAACCCTAAATTTACATCCGTCCACCCTAGTTTCTTCCATTTTTTGGTTATTTTCTTCACTAACTTTTATTCATTACATATTAATTCATCATTTTATTAATATATCTCAAATTATTTCACAATTATACATAAGATTCCATAGTTAAATAATGTGAATTTTGGCAAAATTCAAAGGAAACAAATGAAATTAATATAGGTTTATATCCACTAACCTTAAAATAGCTTGAATTCACTCACTTTTCCTTTTCCTTGCCCTGTCCTTCCTTAGTTCTTTTTTCATCTTGAATTTCCTGGATTTAGGTCAATTTTCTCTCATCAAATTTTCACACTTTCCAAGCTTCCTTTTGCTTTAATATTGTTGCTATGTTGAAGAGGATGATTTCTAGTGTATTTGGGTAAATTTTGAGCTAAAGTTATGGTGAAGTTTGAGAAGAGAAAGAAGAAAAATGGTGGAGGGAAAAGTATGCTTCAATTTTGGTGGAGAAGAAGGGGGAACTTTTTTGCATTTTTAGAGAGATTTGGAGAGATTTCTACATCTTTTTAATTTTTCCTTTAGTACACCAATTAAAGGCTAGAATTTATTCATTTACTATTTGATCTAATGACTTATTTTTAAGCCACTTATCATGATCATATTAATTCCTATAATTTCTCATTTACAACTAATAGGTGTAGATGATCATATTTTTTTTTTATATTTATGCCTTTTAACCAATCAAAAATGTCATTTAACCCTAGTAATTCACCCAACCTTGGTTTTTAGTCATTTTTAGAATTTTGATGTTCCCCTCATCATAATTATATAAAATTTTTTCTATAGTGCAAAAATATATCCAGTAATATATGTCTAAAATTTCAGGTTATTCCAACATCATTTTAATGTACTTTCATCTCTGAAGGTAAAATTTACTAATTCGAAACCCAAAAATTCAAAAATATCAAAAAATTTATTTTTCATTACCAATAGGTCATTTAGGTTATTTCTAATTGGTTTATGCAATCAGGGTAATTTTGTAAGGTCGGAAGAATATTTTTAAATCCGATTAAACTTATAGTCAACCCTAACAACGGTTTAGGGGAATCCTTCACTGTGTATTTTGGAGACTTATCTGACCACGATTTCTCCTCAAATTATACCACTAGACTCCATTTAATTTACACTATCTAGTCTAATGGTTTAGCACCAACTTCTTGATAGGTCTCGTATCCTAAAATTTCTCTGGCCTATGAAAGTTCAACACCAAAATTCTTATGAAATATATTATATTAATGCCAATATAAACACTCTCAATGCGATTCCAGCATTACTATTCATAGTGAAGAAAGTATTATTCATATATATCATAATTTTTTAGGACATTACAAGTCTGCTTAAAAAGGCTCAATTTTTCCTCAAGCTATCAATTGGCTGACTCTGTCAATTCCACTTTAGCTCGTAGCTCTTTTACTTACAAGGCAATAGAGCCAAATGGAAGGCATGGTCAATTTTGTAAGCCTCCAAGTCTTCTTTCAAATTTTTCTCGGATTGGGTCTTTGCAACAAGATTTTCTTCCATGCCAAAATTTTGCAATCTCTATAATTTCTTCCGAAGTCTCATCCATAAGGGTTAACTTCAAGTCTCATCCATAAGGTTTAACTTCCTTACTTTAGTAGGATAGGCAGTCCAATCTTCCTTTTTATAGGATTTTCTCTGCCATAATTCTTGAGCTCTCTTAGTCTGCTCAACTATAAGCTTTTTTATCTCAAGATCCATAAAAGCTAAGAAAGAAGAAAGGAAAACATTAGATCATGAAGTATAAATCAAATCCTAAGTAGAAATCAAAACTTATATAGGGTCCTAAGGACTCACACACATCTAGTCTTAAAAATAAAGTTTCCTAACTAGCTAGGTTATCTTTTTGACCTTGTATAAGTTTTGTCAATTTTAAATATTGGAATCAAATGTTTGAAAGCCAGAAGCAAGATCTTTCAATAGAGTAGACTTCGGTTAACGTTGTAAATTTACACCAAAACCTCTTTTTTATCTTATCAGGAAGAAACCCTTCCTAAATCCTTTTATAGACATAGGAAAGATAAAAAACTTTCTTTTATTTCTAAAGGTGAAGTAATATTCCATCCGCTCTTCTTAACTAGATAAATAAAAAAAGGTAAAAAATTCGAGAGATAGAACAACTCTAAGTAACCTATAGAGAATTCTAAAACAAGTAATCGTTCTCAATCCATTCAAATTCAACAGGTTGGGTGCAATCCCATAACTATAAAGAACAATTTAGTTTAAAGGAAGCAAAGGAAACTCTAAGGCATGCTTCAGACAATGTTGAAATTCAATAAACCATCTTGGAGGGTTTTCGAATGGCCCATCTATTACTAATATGGATAGTTGACAGGATAGAAAAGCTACATCCTCAGGTAGTTTACACTTCTCCCTTAACTCTTTTTCTTATGTAACATTCAATGTTCTATGCCTTTTTATGGGATCCATATCCCTATATGACTCCAGCAAACTAAGGATAAAAATTATATTGACACTAGACACACTTGGTTTATTGCTCAAGTCCATTCTCATAGAGGGACTAATAAAAAAAGGATCCCTAATTTATGACCATAACGCAAACCCTAAGATGTCCAAAAAATAGGCTTGGCAAACATGAAGTTGAAGACAATGATGTAAACAAAGATGAAGAATCTAAGTTTGAAATATAATATCAAGACATCCAGATAGAGAAAACTTACTCGGTAAAAGTTTGTAAAAAAATTTGAGTGAAAGATACATCGAAATACAAACCTTGAAACTCAAAGGAAAGAAATTTGAAAACTTTAGAGAAAGAAGAAATTCTTAAAAGGTATAAAAATGTTCCCTAATTGACTATTTATAGTTACAAGAAATGGCCTTCTTAAGAATCCATATGGAGATAATGAACAAACTTGCCTTACGGTAACCCATAAATAGACTAATGAAGATACGAATCAACCCCTATTAAATAACATCCTTTACTATATGTCACTTATAGGACAAATGAATGAACCTTTAGAAATCAAGGCATGAAAGGCTACCCCAGTTTGCATTCCTTCAATCATTTACAAACCTTTAAAATCTAAGGCATAAGTTTGCATTCCTTTGATCCTCTACAAATTGAAATGTCGCAAACCTTCAAAATCATGGTATAAAAATTTGCCTAAGTTCACACTCTTTCTATCTTTTATAGATCATAACAGCATAAATCCTCAAATTTCCAGGTGCCAATCGTCTAAGTTCCTTTGATCTTCTAGAGATCAAAAAAGAAATTCTAGGTGCCAGCCGCCAAGTTCCTTCGATCATCCACAAATTAGAATGCCAATTCCAGGCACCAATCACCAAAGTTCCTTTGATCTTCTATAGTTTAAAATGGTAATTTGAGGCACCAGTCCCTTAAGTTCCTTCGATCTTTTACAGATCGAAATAGTAAATTCCAAGTGCCAGTCACTTAAATTTTTTCGATTTCTATTGATCAAAATGGTAATTCCAAGCACCAATTGCATAAGTTTCTTTGATCTTTCACAAATTGGAACAACAATTCCAGGCACTAGTCCCCTAAGTACCTTTGATCTTTTACAAATCAAAATAACAAATTCCAAATGCCTGTTGCCTAAGTTCCATTGATCTTCTACAAATCGAAATGGAAATTCCAAAGGCCAGTTGCTTAAATTTCTTAAATCTTCCACAAATTAGAAGGGCAATAACAGATGCCAATCAAATAAGTTCCTTCGATTTTCTACAAATTAGAATGGTAATTACAGGTGCCAATTACCTAAGTTCCTTCGATCTTTTATAGACCATAATGACAAATTCCAAGCAACAGTCGCATATGTTTTTTTGATCTTCTACAAATTAGAATGGCAATACCAAATGCTAGTCGCCTAAGTTCCTTCGATCTTGTACAAATCAAAATGATCAATTTCAAGTTCTAGTCACCTATGTTCCTTTGATCTTTTACAAATTAGAATGAAAATTCTATGCACCAATCGACTAAGTTCCTCCGATCTTTTATAGATCAAAATGGAAATTTTAGGCTCAATTTTTCCTCAAGCTGTTAATTGGCTAACTCCATCAATTCCATTTTTGCTCGAAGCTCTTTTACTTGCAAGGAAATTAAGCCATATGGGAGGCATGGTCAATTTTGTAAGCCTCCAAGTCTTCTTTCAAATTTTTCTTAGATTGGGTCTTTACAACAAGATTTTCCTTCTATGCAAAAATTTTGTAATCTCTACAATTTCTTCAGAAGTCTCATCCATAAGGGTTAACATCTATACTTTAGTATGATAGGTAGTTCAATCTTCCTTTTTATGGGATTTTCTCTTCCATAATTCTTGAGCCCTCTTAGTCTGCTCAACTATAAGCTTTTTCATCTCAAGATCCATAAAAGCTAAGAAAGAAGAAAGGAAAACATTAGATAATGAGGTATAAATCAAATCCTAAGCAGAAATCAAAACTTATATAGGGTCCTAAGGACTCACACTCATCTAGTGTTAAAAATAAAGTTTCCTAACTACCTACGTTATCTTCTTGACCTTGTTTAAGATTTGTCAATTTTAAATATTGGAATCAAATGTTTGAAAGCCAGAAGTATGATCTTTCAATAGAGTAGACTTCGCTTATCGCTGTAAACTTACACCAAAACCTCTTTTTTATCTGATCAGGAAGAAACCCTTCCTGGATCCTTTTATAGATATAGGTAATATAAAAAACCTTCTTTTATTTCTAAAGGTAAAGTAATATTCAATCCCCCTTTTTTTATCAAATAAATAAAAAAATTTGAAAAAATGAAGAGACAGAACAACTCTAAGTATCCTATAGAGAATTATAAAATAAGTAATCATTCTCAATCCATTCAAATTCAACTAGTTGGGTGCGATCCCATAACTATAGAGAACACTTTAGTTTAAAAGAAGCAAAGGAAACTCTAATTCATGCTTCAGACAATGTTTAAATTCAATAAACCATCTTGGAGGGTTTTCGAATGGCCCATCTATTACTAATATCGATAGTTGACAGGATAGAAAAGCTACATCCTCAAGTAGTTTACACTTCTCCCTTAACTCTTTTTCTTATGTGACATTCAATGTTGTATGCTTTTTATTGGATCCATATCCCTATATGACTCCAGGAAACTAAGGTTAAAAATTTTATTAACACTGGATCCACTTGGTTTATTGCTCAAGGCCATCCTCAAAGAGGGACTAATAAAAAAAGGATCCCTAATTTATGACCGTAAAGCAAACCCTAAGATGTCCAAAACATAGGCTTGGCAAACAAGAAGTTAAAGACAATGATGTAAACAAAGATGAAGAATCTAAGTCTGAAATATAATAGCAAGATATCCAGATAGAGAAAACTTACTCGGTAAAAGTTTGTAAAAAAATTTGAGTGAAAGATACATAGAAATACAAACATAGAAACTCAAAGGAAAGAAATTTGAAAACTTTAGAGAAAGAAGAAATTCTTAAAAGGTAGAAAAATGTTCCCTAATTGACTATTTATAGTTGCAAGAACTGGCCTCCTTAATAATCCGTATGGTGATAATGAACGAACTTGCCTTACGGTAACCCACAAATAGACTAATGAAGATATGAATCAACCTCTATTCAATAACATCCTTTAGTATGTGTCACTTATAGGACAAATGGATGAACCTTTAGAAATCAAGGCATGAAAGGCTACCTCAGTTTTCATTCCTTCGATCCTTTACAAACCTTTAGAATCTAAGGCATAAAAGACCACCTTAGTTTGCATTCCTTCGATCCTCTATAAATTGAAATGTCGCAAACCTTTAAAATCAAGGTATAAAAATTTTCCTAAGTTCACACTCTTTCTATCTTTTATAGATCTTAATAGCATAAATCCTTAAATTTCCAAGTGCCAATCGCCAAAGTTCCTTTGATCTTCTAGAGTTCAAAACAGAAATTCTAGGTGCCAACCACCTAAGTTCCTTCGATCTTCTACAAATCAGAATGCCAATTCCAAGCACCAATGACCAAAGTTCCTTCGATCTTCTATAGTTTAAAATGGTAATTTCAGGCACCAGTCCCTTAAGTTCATTCAATCTTTTATAGATCGAAATAGTAAATTCCATGTGCTAGTCACTTAAATTCTTTCAATCTTCGACAGATCAAAATGGTAATTCCAAGCACCATTTGCATAAGTTTCTTTGATCTTTCACAAATTGGAACAACAATTCCAGGCACATATGATGAGGAACCGCAGGAAATCCTGGCTAAGGAAATCAGACAATTGAGGAGCAAGCAGATCCCTCTATTTAAAGTACTCTGGCAACATCATGGTATACAAGAAGTAACTTGGGAACCGAGGCAGCTATGAGAAAGCAATATCCTCAATTGTTTAAATCAGGTATAAATTTCGATGACGAAATTCCTTAAGAGGGAGAGAACTGTGAGACCCCTAACATGACCCTAATTAAATTTCATGTTTTGAGAGGAGTTTTTAATTGATTAAAATTAAATATTTATTGAGAAATTCGTATAAATTTGGGTTAAAGGATAAATTATGGTTTTATCATTTTAATGGCATGAAAAATAATTTGATTAGTGTGATTTAAATTGAATTGAGGGTTTAATTGGAGTATAATTATTGATTCGGGGTAAATTGGTAATTATGACATTTTATAGGGTCAATTAAAAATTTAAGAATAGTGGAGAGACTAATGTACGGAAGAGGTTAAATGTTGGGGTTGAATTAGGAATAAATTTAATTGTGGGGAATAATGTGTGGCATGCAAAGAAATGAGTGTTAATAATGTGACATGCAATTTCTTGAAGGATTAAAGAGAACATTTACCAAAGCATTATAAATAGATTAATCTTAGTGGATGGAAAGAGAAAAGTGAGAAGGTGGAGTGTGGTGTGGTCGGCAATGGTGAGAGGAAAAACCAGAAATTTACTTCCTTTCAATTTTCATTCAAAGTCTTTGAATCTTCAAGCAATTTAAGTGACAAATCTTGATGGTTAATTAAGGCAATTAAGTGCATAACTCTAAGGTAAGTGGTATCTACTGAATTTCATCATCATTTTCTTCTTCTTCTTCTTCTTCCTCCTCTCATCTTGGTTGAGGTAAATGATGGATAAATGCTGGAAATTATAATTGATGATGATGATGATGTTTGTGAAGGAGAAGAGGAAGGTAGAAGGAATAAAGGGAAGGATATTGCAAGGGATTGAAAGCTAGGGTGATAAAGGGGTCAGCCAAGGTATGGGATGTTACTCACCTTGTATACATGTGAATGATGATTATATCAACAAGGTGCACATGTGTGATATATGGAATAACTGGGATGAGATATGAATTTAGAATTTGTTACATTAGGTGTTACATGAAGATTTGCTTAAACTATTGACTGTAATTTATATATAAAAATGAGTTCAGGACCTTAATTTAAAGCTATATGAATTTTGATAGTTCCATATGAGATATAGTATAAAAGTGTAGTTGAAAAATAGCACTAAATTGGTCTCTAAATTATCCCTACATTGATTGAATATTAGATACATCTTTAAATCCGATTTTAAATAGCTTGAGGTAAAATCTTCATAATTGATTGTAAAATGATCAGAATGACAACAGGTTAATTCCTAATTAAAATAAACTTCAAAAACTACAATTTATATGAAGAAAAAAAAGTCAAATAATGCCTACAAGATTTCCTAATTTTCACTTGAAAATCGGAAATTATGTGTTGCCTACTATGATGAACAGTCTTTAGTAATTTCAACATATCTCGAGTTCTAGGAATGATATTGAAAATATTTTTGATTTCCCAGTAAATAGAAATGTATATATACAACTTTGTAGAAGAAAACTTTTTCTAAAAATGTCGTTTATTGTGTCAAAAAAGATGTACAAAATAAAATTATTAAGCAGTTTAAAGGATTTTGGGAACAGGGTGAAAATTCGTATGGCCAAGCATACTGTCGCCAGTGCGACATCATGATTTTGGCCCATAACTATGCTTTTTATTTCCCTTTATCAGTATATTAGGCTACCCCCATGTGTTACACATATGATAGAACAAAATGGACCTTGAATACAAGTATACGAGAGTCATATACTCGTGTGTATATAAATTTGTATCACTTACATTGGAAATTGCCTATGAATGTATACCTATGCTATGAAATAGGAAACATAACAGTATGACCATGTCATATGCATATGCTCATGTGGAAACATGTCGATATTTCTATAGTACATTATTTGATTAATGATAAATGTATGCACATTGATGAACATGCTTATAAGAATAAGCCTACTATAAGCAAATGTATCTACAGGTATGTACATTTATGATTATGTATATGAATGTATGAGCATGAATAAAGTATTGCCTTCAATAGAGTTCAATTGTGGATAGATAGGCGCCTATAGGGAATTGCAGCTGCCACAGTCGACCTTTATAGGTCCACAGTATAGTTGATCCTGTTGGATCTTGCACAACTCATTCGGGTTGTTGCTTGACCCTTTTGGGTCCTTGACTGGTCCACCGTATAGTTGACCCTGATTGGGTCTATAGTTTTGATACCCTCGGGTATCCACCGATCCTGCTATCCACTATTAAAACTTAAGCAGGCTAAAGTAAAGCAATAATGTATCACAGTGAATCACAGTATGAACTATGCATCTGATATATGATTTATCATGTTTAACAGTGGTTTCTTAAACATGTATTGGTATCTATTTATATTATATACATATCTCATATTGAATTGTATGAACTCAAGTATGCTGAATAAATTGTGAAGGGTTATCTTGTTATGCAAGTATTATTATTATTCAATTGTTTTGAATATCCTATATTTTGATGACCACTGTGAGTGGTTGTCATTCATGTTTAAAATCCCCACTAAGTTGTATAGCTTAGCAAGGGTTATTTTGATCTGTGTAGGTTTTGGTAGTCAAGGCTTTTGCACAGGAATTATTTTTGCATCAGGACAGGCCAACACCAGTCTATAGAAATGGATGTAGGAAACTTTTGATAAATCTTGTTTAGTTCCTTACATGTTTAATATGTATAAAGATTGTAATATATGTATATGTAAGTTATATGGAAATGAAGGTTGTAATAAGCTCATAGTGAGAATGCTAGTTTATGCATGCATCTAGAAGCTATAATACTTTATATAAATGTGCTGAAATGCTGAATGCTACACATGAAAGAAAAATGGCTAAAGTATGATGATATAGTATAATTATTAAGATATTGGGATTGCATATGAAGTCAATATGCTTATTTAAATTTAAATGTACAGGAAAGATGTGAGAATCCTGATTAGTATATTAGTTATTTGATTATTTGGATAAAATGACGTAGATTCCATTTATATAGTAAAGATGTTGTTTAGGGTGTTTCAATTTCGTATCAGAGCCTAAGTTTAGCCTTTTTTGGGCAAAGCAAGTATAGAAACTTTAATATGAGATAGTGTTGTGTTGGCCTAATGCAGAAGTTCCTATTTTCTTATAGATTAAAGATGGAGAATTCCTCTAGGGATACTATAGAAGAATCGGCTGAAAGTAATTTACCGGTTAGATCAAATCCTCCTAATCCAGTGACTTCATCATCACATCGAAATGAAATTCCTACTTCAGTTCCTGGAGAAGCTTTGTTAAAAATTTCTCAGGATATGGCCCAGATTCTACAGAGAATGACTATGCCCAAGGCTCCAATATCCGAAATTAGAAAGCATGGAGCACAAGAATTTATGGGCACTAATTTAGAACAATCTAAAGAAGCTGAGTTCTGGTTAGAAAGGCTGAAAGGATATTTGATGAAATTAACTGTCCTGCAAATCATAAGGTATCTTGTGTTGTGTCCTTACTTCAAGGCATGACTTATGATTGGTGGAAGTTGATTTTGAGACAACCTTAGTTACCTGACCCACTTACATGGGAATTCTTTGAGGGGGAGTTCAGAAAGAAATATGTTATCAGGCTTACAAGGAGGAGAAATTGAAGCAGTTTCTGAGTTTGAGACAAAAAGTTTTATCTGTCGCTAAATATGAAAAAGAATTTAGCCAATTATGCAAATATGTTCCCAAGGAGATGTTGATAGGAGTGTTTAAATGCAGGAACTTTGAAGATGAGCTTAATGATAAAATCAAAGAAAAATTGTTTTGATTTACATCTCTAAATGTGGTAGATTTTAATCAACTGGTTACAACTGCTATGAAAATTGAAAAGTATGAGATAGCTAAAAGAGAGAGGGAGCATAAAAGAAGTGGTTCCAGGGGAGGATCATCTATTGGAAAAAGATTTAGGGGAACTCAAGGAGGTCAGCCTGCAGAGTCCATTTTTAGTTCTGCTAATAAAGGAAAGAAACAAGAATCTTCTGCCAAGCTTAAAAATGAGAGGGAAACTTCAGGAAGATAGAGTGGGGGTCAAGCACCTGAGTGTTCTCATTATTCCAGGCACCATTGGGGTAATTGTAGGAAACTGGTTGGAGAATGCTTTAGATGTGGCAGTGTTGATCATTTCATGGCAAATTGTCCTTTGAAATTGGATCAAGGTTCTAAGCAATAGAATAGCAGGGAAGCTTCTAATGCACCCCTATCTGGAAGAGGTAGAGGCAAAGGAAGGTTTGGATCAGCTCATCATGGATCTTAGTCTCAGAATATGTCATAAATAGTTAATAGATCTTCTACTCAAATGGTTGCTAGACGGGCTTATGCCATAAAGGCTCGGGAGAAACAAGATGCTCCAGAAGTTATAGCTGGTACTTTTTCTCTTTATAATTGTAACATACATGCACTCATTGATCTTGGCTCTACTCACTCATATGTTTGTATTGGGGTTTCGGGTAGAGATAGTTTGAAAACACAACAGTTAGATTTTGATGTATGTGTAACTAGTCCTTTGGGACATAGTATAATTGTTAATAAGGTGTGCAAAGACTATCTTATAGTAGTTCAAGGGAGAGAGTTTCCAGCAGATTTGATTGTGTTGCCTTTTCATGAGTTTGATGTAATTCTGGGAATGGATTGGTTATCCAAGCATCATGTAGTGGTAAATTGTGAGATGAAAACAGTAACTCTCAGGGATGATGAAGGAAAGGAAGTGGTAGTAGAAGGCAATTATTCTAAGCTATCAAATAATTTTATATCAGCAATGCAAGCTAGGCAATATCTTAGAAAAGGATGTGAAGCATTTTTAGCTTTAGTCTTTGACTCAAAAAGGGATACAGTGGAGCTTGACAAAATACCAATTATGAAAGAATTTCCAGAAGTATTTCCTGAGGAATTACCTGGTCTTGCTCCTGAAAGAGATGTTGAGCTGTCTATTCATCTGTTACCTGGTACGGCCCCAATCTCCAGGGCACCATACAGAATGGCTCCATCTGAATTAAAAGAGCTGAAGGTTCAATTACAGGAATTGTTAGACAAAGGCTTTATCAGACCTAGTGTGTCACCTTGGGGTGCTCCGATTTTATTCGTTAAGAAGAAGGATGGGTCTATGAGAATGTGTATCGATATAGACAGTTGAACAAAGTGACAGTGAAGAACAAATATCCTTTGCCATGAATAGAGGATTTATTTGATCAGTTAAGTGGTGCTGGTGTGTTCTCAAAGATAGATTTGTGATTAGGATATTATCAGCTCAGAGTTAAAGATGGGGATGTTCCTATGACTTCTTTTAGAACTCGTTATGGGCATTATGAATTTTTAGTTATGCCATTTGGGTTGACTAATGCACCCTGCTGCATTTATGGATCTTATGAATAGGGTATTCAGACCCTACTTGGATCGATTTGTTGTTGTGTTTATTGATAACATATTAATTTACTCAATAAATGAAGCTGAACATGCTGAACATCTGAGAATTGTATTGCAAACTTTGAAAGAAAATGAGTTGTATGCCAAACTGAGTAAATGTGATTTCTGGCTTAAGGAAGTTTCTTTCCTAGGTCATGTTGTATCCACTGAAGGTGTTAGAGTCGATCCAAATAATATTGAAGCTATTGTTAATTGGAGACCACCCAGGAATGTACATGAAATTAGAAGTTTTCTTGGGTTGGCAGGTTACTATCGTCGTTTTGTGAAGGGTTTTTCTGTCATTGCTTCACCCCTCACTATGTTGTTAAGAAAGAATATTAAGTTTGAATGGTCTGATCGTTGTCAAGCAAGCTTTGAAAGGTTGAAGAAGATGTTGACTAAGGCTCCAGTGTTGACTCAATCGGTGTCAGGGAAAGAGTATGCAATGTACAGTGACGCTTCTAAGGTTGGTTTGGGTTGTGTATTGATGCAAGATGGTAAAGTTGTAGCTTATGCATCTAGACAATTGAAACCACATGAACAGAACTACCCGACTCATGATCTAGAACTGGCAGCTGTGGTATTCGCTTTAAAGATTTGGCGGCATTACTTGTATGGGGAAAAATGCAGGATTTATACTGATCATAAAAGCCTCAAGTACTTGCTTACTCAGAAATAACTTAATTTGAGACAGAGAAGATGGTTGGAATTATTCAAAGATTATGATTGTATAGTTGATTACCACCCAGGAAAAGCAAATGTGGTTGTTGATGCCTTGAGTCGTAAGTCAATGGTAGTGTTGATGTTAAAACAGTGTAGATGGAAATTTACTTTGGATGGTGCTTTACTAGCACAGCTTAAAGTTAAGCCCATGCTTAGGCAGATAATGATTGATGCTCAGAAGGATGTCAAGTTACAACAGATTGTTAAAGCAGTTTGTGAAGGTAATCAATCTGATTTTTCAGTGAAAGAAAATGGTGGTGTATACTACCATAACAGGTTATGTATCCCTGATGATAAAGAAGTGAAAAGAACATTGTTGCATGAAGCACATAATACTGCATTTACTATGCATCCAGGTGGGAACAAGATGTATCAAGAGTTGAAACAGTTTTACTGGTGGCCTGGCATGAAGAAGGATATTGTTGATTATGTTACTAAATGTCTAACATGTCAGCAAGTGAAAGCAGAACATCAGTTTCCTTCAGGTCTCCTAAATCCCATTCCAATTCCACAGTGGAAGTGGGAAGACATTACCATGGATTTTGTTACTAGTTTGCCTCTTACTCAAAGGAAATATGATGTTGTTTGGGTAATAGTGGATAAGTTAACAAAAGTAGCTCACTTCTTACTAGTTCGAACAGATTATTCCATGGATAGGCTTGCAGAATTGTATGTGAATGAGATTGTACGGTTACATGGTATACCTATGTCTATAATTTCGGATCGAGATCCAAGGTTTACATCGAGATTCTGGAAAACTTTACAGCAAGCTTTAGGAACACAGCTCAGGTACAGTATAGCTTTTCATCCTTAAACAAATGGGCAATCTGAAAGGGTTATTCAGATTCTAGAAGATAGGATGAGAGGATGTTCTTTGGAGTTTTCTGAAAGTTGGGATAAATATGTAACCTTAATGGAATTTGCTTATAATAACAGCTATCAGAAGAGTATTAAAATGGCACCATATGAGGCTTTGTATGGCAGGAAATGTAGAACTCCAGTCTGCTGGACTGAGTTAACTGAATGTAAGTTAATTGGTCCTAACCTTGTTAGAGATACAAAAGAAAAAGTTCAAGTTATCAAGCAGAGGCTGAAAGAAGCAAGTGACAGGCAAAAGTCATATGCTGACCTTAAAAGAAGGGATATCGAGTACCAGGTGGGTGATAAAGTATTTTTAAAGGTATCTCCTTGGAGAAAAGTGCTTAGATTTGGGAAAAAGGGAAAACTCAGTCCGAGATTCATTGGTCCGTATGAAATTCTTCAAAGAGTCGGACAATTAGCTTATAAATTGGCTCTTCCTATGAAATTGGCCAAGCTTCTTGACGTGTTTCATGTATTTATGCTTCGAAGATATCGCTCGAATGAATCTCACAAGTTACAAGTTCAAGATATTCAGTTGCAGCCGGATTTCATGTATGATGAGGAACCGAAGGAAATCCTGGCTAAGGAAATCAGACAATTGAGGAGCAAGCAGATCCCTCTAGTTAAAGTACTCTGGCAACATCATGGTATACAAGAAGTAACTTGGGAACCAGAGGCAGCTATGAGAAAGCAATATCCTTAATTGTTTAAATCAAGTATGAATTTCGAGGACGAAATTCCTTAAGAGGGAGAGAATTGTGAGACCCCTTACATGACCCTAATTAAATTTCATGTTTTGAGAGGAGTTTTTAATTGATTAAAATTAAATATTTATTGAGAAATTCGTATAAATTTGGGTTAAAGGATAAATTATGCTTTTATTATTTTAATGGCATGGAAAATAAGTTGATTAGTGTGATTTAATTTGAATTGAGGGTTTAATTGGAGTATAATTATTGATTCGGGGTAAATTGGTAATTATGACATTTTATAGGGTCAATTGAGAATTTAAGAATAGTGGAGAGACTAATGTACGGAAGAGGTTAAATGTTGGGGTTGAATTAGGAATAAATTTAATTGTGGGGAATAATGTGTGGCATGTAAAGAAATGAGTGTTAATAATGTGACATGCAATTTCTTGAAGGATTAAAGAGAACATTTACCAAAGCATTATAAATAGATTAATCTTAGTGGATGGAAAGAGAAAAGTGAGAAGGTGGAGTGTGGTGTGGTCGGCAATGGTGAGAGGAAAAACCAGAAATTTACTTCCTTTCAATTTTCATTCAAAGTCTTTGAATCTTCAAGCAATTTAAGTGACAAATCTTGATGGTTAATTAAGGCAATTAAGTGCATAACTCTAAGGTAAGTGGTATCTACTGAATTTCATCATCATCATCTTCTTCTTCTTCTTCCTCCTCTCATCTTGGTTGAGGTAAATGATGGATAAATGGTGGAAATTATAATTGATGATGATGATGGTGTTTGTGAAGGAGAAGAGGAAGGTAGAAGGAATAAAGGGAAGGATATTGCAAGGGATTGAAAGCTAGGGTGATAAAGGGGTCGGCCAAGGTATGGGATGGTACTCACCTTGCATGCATGTGAATGATGATTATATCAACAAGGTGCACATATGCAATAACTTGGATGAGATATGAATTTAGAATTTGTTACATTAGGTGTTACATGAAGATTTGCTTAAACTATTGACTACAATTTAGATATAAAAATGAGTTTGGGACCTTAATTTAAAGCTATATGAATTTTTATAGTTCCATATGAGATATAGGTATAAAAGTGTAGTTGAAAAATAGCACTAATTTGGCCTCTAAATTATCCCTACAATGATTGAATATTAGATACATCTTTGAATCCGATTTTGAACAGCTTGGGGTAAAATCTTTATAATTGATTGTAAAATGATCAGAATAACAAGAGGTTTATTCCTTCTTAAAATATACTTCAAAACCGACAATTTATATGAGAAAACAAAGTCAAATAATGCCTACAAGATTGCCTAATTTTCACTTGAAAATCGGAAATTCTATGTTGCGTACTATGATGAACAGTATTTAGTAATTTCAACATATCTCGAGTTCTAGGAATGATATTTAAAATATTTTTGATGTTCCAGAAACTAGAAATGTATATCCACAACTTTGTGGAAGACAAATTTTTCTAAAAAGGCCGTTTATTGTGTCAAAAATGATGTACAAAATAAAATTATTAAGCAGTTTGAAGGATTTTGGGAACATGGTGAAAATTCATATGGCCAAGCATACTGTCGTGAGCGCGACATTTGCCACAAGCACGACATCATGATTTTGGCCCATAACTATGATTTTTATTTCCCTTTATCTGTATATTAGGCTACCCCCATGAGTTACACATATGACTGAAAAAAATAGACCTTGAATGCAAGTATACGAGAGTCATATACTCGTGTGTATATAAATTTGTATCACTTACATTGGAAATTGCCTAAGAATGTATACCTATGCTCATGTGGAAACATGTCGATATTTCTATAGTACATGATTTGATTAATGATAAATGTATGCACATTGATGAACATACTTATAAGAATAAGCCTACTATAAGCAAATGTACCTACAGGTATGTACATTTATGATTATGTATATGAATGTATGAGCATGAATAAAGTATTGCCTACAATAGAGTTCAATTGTGGATAGATAGGCACCTATAAGGAATTACAGCTACCATAGTCGACCTTTATAGGTCCACAGTATAGTTGATCCTGTTGGATCTTGCACAACTCATTCAGGTTGTTGCTTGACCCTTTTGGGTCCTTGACCGGTCCACCGTATAGTTGACCCTGATTGGGTCCATAGTTTTGATACCCTCGGGTATCCACCGATCCCGTTATCCACTCTTAGAACTTAAGCAGGCTAAAGTAAAGCAATAATGTATCACAGTGAATCACAGTATGAACTATGCATCTGATATATGATTTATCATGTTTAACAGTTGTTTCTTAAACATTTATTGGTATCTATTTATATTATATACATATCTCATATTGAATTGTATGAACTCAAGTATGTTGAATAAATTGTGAAGGGTTATCTTGTTATGCAAGTATTATTATTATTCAATTGTTTTGAATATCCTATATTTTGATGACCACTATGAGTGGTTGTCTTTCATGTTTAGAATCCCCACTAAGCTGTATAGCTTAGCACGGGTTATTTTGATCTGTGTAGGTTTTGGTAGTCAAGGCTTTTGCACAGGAACTATTTCTGCATCAGGACAGGCCAACACCAGTCTATAGAAGTGGATGTAGGAAACTTTTGATAAATCTTGTTTAGTTCCTTATATTTTTAATATGTATAAAGGTTGTAATATATGTATATGTAAGTTATATGAAAATGAAGGTTGTAATAAGCTCATAGTGAGAATGCTAGTTTATGCATGCATCTAGAAGCTATAATACTTTATATAAATGTGCTAAAATGCTGAATGCTACACATGAAAGAAAAATGGAAAGTATGATGATATAGTATAATTATTAAGATATTGGGATTGCATATGAAGTCAATATGCTTATTCAAATTTAAATGTACAGGAAAGATGTGAGAATCCTAATTAGAATATTAGTTATATGATTATTTGGATAAAATGACGTAGATTGCATTTATATAGTAAAGATGTGGTTTAGGGTGTTTCATATATAGGGTCCTAAGGACTCACACTCATCTGGTGTTAAAAATAAAGTTTCCTAACTAGCTACATTATCTTTTTGACCTTATATAAGGTTTGTCAATTTTAAATATTTGAAACAAATGTTTGAAAGACAAAAGCAAGATCTTCCAATAGAGTAGACTTCGGTTATTGCTGTAAACGTACACAAAAACCCCTTTTTTATCTGATCAGGATGAAACCCTTCCTGAATCCTTTTATAGATATAGGTAAGATAAAAAACCTTCTTTTATTTCGAAAGGTAAAGTAATATTTCAACCCCTCTTTTTGACCAAATAAATAAAAAAAGCTAAAAAACGAGGAGACGAAACAACTCTAAGTATCCTATAGAGAAATCTAAAACAAGTAATTCGTTCTCAATCCATTAAAATTCAACTGGTTGGGTGCAATCCCATAACTATAGAGAACACTTTAGTTTAAAGGAAGCAAAGGAAACTCTAATTCATGCTTTAGACAATGTTGAAATTCAATAAACCATCTTGGATGGTTTTCAAATGGCCTATCTATTACTAATATGGATAGTTGACAGGATTGAAAAGCTACATCCTCAAGTGGTTTACACTTCTCCCTTAACTCTTTTTCATATGTGACATTCAATGTTGTGTGCTTTTTATGATATCCATATCCCTATATGACTCCAGGAAACTGAGGTTAAAAATTTTATTAACACTGGACCCACTTGGTTTATTGCTCAAGGCCATCCTCAAAGAGGGACTAATAAAAAAAGGATCCTTAATTTATGACCATAAAGCAAACCCTAAGATGTCCAAAACATAGGCTTGGCAAACAAGAAGTTAAAGACAATGATGTAAACAAAGATGAAGAATCTAAGTCTGAAATATAATAGCAAGACATCCAAATAGAGAAAACTTACTCGGTAAAATTTTGTAAAAAAATTTGAGTGAAAGATACATAGAAATACAAACATAGAAACTCAAAGGAAAGAAATTTGAAAACTTTAGAGAAAGAAGAAATTCTTAAAAGGTATAAAAATGTTCCCTAATTGACTATTTATAGTTGCAAGAACTGGCCTCCTTAAGAATCCGTATGGAGATAATGAACGAACTTGCCTTACGGTAACCCACAAATAGACTAATGAAGATACGAATCAACCCCTATTCAATAACATCCTTTACTATGTGTCACTTATAGGACAAATGAATGAACCTTTAGAAATCAAGGCATGAAAGGCTACCTCAGTTTGCATTCCTTCAATCCTTTACAAACCTTTAGAATCTAAGGCATAAAAGACCACCTTAGTTTGCATTCCTTTGATCCTCTATAAATTGAAATGTTGCAAACCTTCAAAATCAAGGTATAAAAATTTGCCTAAGTTCACATTCTTTTTATCTTTTATAGATCATAACAGCTTAAATCCTCAAATTTCCAGGTGCCAATCGCCTAAGTTCCTTTGATCTTCTAGAGATCAAAATAGAAATTCTAGGTGCCAACCGCCTAAGTTCCTTTGATCTTCTTCAAATCAGAGCACCAATTCCAAGCACAAATCACCTATGTTCCTTCGGTCTTCTATAGTTTAAAATGGTATTTTTAGGCACCAATCCCTTAAGTTCCTTCAATCTTTTACATATCGAAATAGTAAATTCTAAGTGCTAGTCACTTAAATTCTTTCGATCTTCTATAGATCAAAATGGTAATTCCAAGCACCAGTTGCTTAAGTTTCTTTGATCTTTCACAAATTGGAACAACAATTCCAAGCACCAGTCCCCTAAGTTCCTTTGATCTTTTAAAAATCAAAATGACAAATTCCAAATGCCAGTTGCCTAACTTCTATTGATCTTCTACAAATCGAAATGGAAATTCCAAAGGCCAGTTGCTTAAATTTCTTTAATCTTCCACAAATTAAAATGGCAATTCTAGATGCCAATCACATAAGTTCCTTCGATTTTCTACAAATCAGAATGGTAATTACAGGTGCCAATTGCATAAGTTCCTTTGATCTTTTACAGATCAGAATGTCAAATTCCAAGCAACAGTCGCCTATGTTTTTTTGATCTTTTACAAATTAGAATGGCAATCCCAAATGCTAGTCGCCTAAGTTCCTTCGATCTTTTACAAATCAAAATGATAAATTTCAAGTTCTAGTCGCCTAAGTTCCTTTGATCTTTTAGAAATTAGAATGACAATTCTAGGCACTAATCAACAAAGTTCCTTCGATCTTTTACAGATAAAAATGGAAATTTTAGGCTCAATTTTTCCTCAAGTTGTTAATTGGCTGACTCTATCAATTGCACTATAGCTCGAAGATCTTTTACTTGCAAGGCAATTGAGCCATATGGGAGGCATGGTCAATTTTGTCAGCCTCCAAGTCTTCTTTCAAATTTTTCTTAGATTGGGTCTTTGCAACAAGATTTTCCTTCTATGCCAAAATTTTGCAATCTCTATAATTTCTTCAAAAGTCACATCCATAAGGGTTAACTTCCTTACTTTAGCAGGATAGGCAGTCCAATCTTCATTTTTATGGGATTTTCTCTTCCATAATTCTTGAGCCCTCTTAGTCTGCTCAACTATAAGCTTTTTCATCTCAAGATCCAAAAAAGCTAAGAAAGAAGAAAAGAAAACATTAGATCATGAGGTATAAATCAAATCCTAAGCCGAAATCAAAACTTATATAGGGTCCTAAGGACTCACACTCATCTAGTCTTAAAAATAAAGTTTCCTTACTAGCTACGTTATGTTTTTGACCTTGTATAAGTTTGGTCAATTTTAAATATTGGAATCAAATGTTTAAAAGCCAGAATAAAGATCTTTCAATAGAGTAGACTTCGGTTATCGCTGTAAACTTACACCAAAACCTCTTTTTTATCTTATCAGGAAGAAACCCTTCCTGAATCCTTTTATAGATATAGGAAAGATAAAAAAACCTTCTTTTATTTCTAAAGGTAAAGTAATATTCCATCCCCTCTTTTTGATCAAATAAATAAAAAAATTTAAAAATTTGAAGAGATGGAACAACTCTATGTAACCTATAGAGAATTTTAAAACAAGTAATCATTCTCAATCCATTCAAATTCAACTGGTTGGGTGCAATCCAATAACTATTGAGAAGACTTTAGTTTAAAGAAAGCAACGGAAACTTTAATTCATGCTTCAGACAATGTTGAAATTCAATAAACCATCTTTGAGAGTTTTCGAATGGCCCATCTATTACTAATATGGATAGTTGACAGGATAGAAAAGCTACATCCTCAAGTAGTTTACACTTCTCCCTTTACTCTTTTTCTTATGTAACATTCAATGTTGTATGCTTTTTTATGGGATCCATATCCCTATATGACTCAAGGAAACTAAGGTTAAAAATTTTATTAACACTGGACCCACTTGGTTTATTGCTCAAGGCCATCCTCAAAGAGGGACTAAAAACAAAGCATCCCTAATTTATGACCATAAATCAAACCCTAAGATGTCCAAACCATAGGCTTGGCAAACAAGAAGTTGAAGACAATGATGCAAACAAAGATTAAGAATCTAAGTCTGAAATATAATAGCAAGACATCCAGATAGAGAAAACTTACTCGGTAAAAGTTTGTAAAAAAATTTGAGTGAATGATACATAGAAATACAAACATAGAAGCTCAAAGGAAAGAAATTTGAAAACTTTAGAGAAAGAAGAAATTCTTAAAAGGTAGAAAAATGTTCCTTAATTGACTATTTATAGTTGCAAGAACTGGCCTCCTTAAGAATCCATATGGAGATAATAAACGAACTTGCCTTACGGTAACCCACAAATAGACTAATAAAGATACGAATAAACCCCTATTAAATAACATCCTTTGCTATGTGTCACTTATAGGACATATGAATGAACCTTTAGAAATCAAGGCATGAAAGGCTACCTCAGTTTGCATTCTTTCAATCCTTTACAAACCTTTAGAATCTAAGGCATAAAAGACCACCTTAGTTTGCATTCCTTCGATCCTCTATAAATTGAAATGTCGTAAACCTTCAAAAATCAAGGTATAAAATTTTGCCTCAGTTCACACTCTTTCTATCTTTTATAAATCATAACAGCATAAATCCTCAAATTTCCAGGTGCCAATCGCCTAAGTTCCTTTGATCTTTTAGAGATCAAAATAGAAATTCTAGGTGCCAACCGCCTAAGTTCCTTTGATCTTCTATAAATCAAAATGCCAATTCCAGGCACCAATCACCTAAGTTCCTTCGATCTTCTATAGTTTAAAATGGTAATTTCAAGCACTAGTCCCTTAAGTTCCTTCGATCTTTTACAGATCGAAATATTAAATTCTAAGTGCCAGTCACTTAAATTCTATCGATCTTCTATAGATCAAAATGGTAATTCCAAGCACAAGTTGTGTAAGTTTCTTTGATCTTTCACTAATTGGGACAACAATTCCAGGCACCAGTCCCCTAGGTTCCTTTGATCTTTTACAAATCAAAATGACAAATTCCAAATGCCAGTTGCCTAAGTTCTTTTGATCTTCTACAAATCGAAATGAAAATTCCAAAGGCCAGTTGCTTAAATTGCTTCAATCTTCCACAAATTAAAATGGCAATTTCAGATGCCAATCATATAAGTTCCTTCGATTTTCTACAAATCAGAATGGTAATTACAAGTGCCAATTGCATAAGTTCCTCTAATCTTTTACAGATCAGAATGACAAATTCAAAGCAACAGTCGCCTATGTTTTTTTGATCTTCTACAAATTAGAATGGCAATCCCAAATGCTAGTCGCCTAAGTTCCTTCGATCTCTTATAAATCAAAATGATAAATTTCAAGTTCTAGTCGCCTAAGTTCCTTTGATCTTTAACAAATTAGAATGACAATTCTAGGCACCAATCGACTAAGTTCCTACGATCTTTTACAGATCAAAATGGAAATTTTACACACTATTAGCCTAAGTTCCTTTGATCTTTTATAAATAGAAATGGTAATTCCAAATACCAATTGATTAAGTTCTTTTAATCTTTTATAGACCAAATTGGAAATTCCAGGTGCCAGTCGCCTATGTTCCTTCAATCTTTCATAGATCAGAATAAAAATTCCAAACATCAGTCACTAAATTGCCTCAATCTTCTACAAATTGAAATGGCAATTCTAAGCACTAGTTGCCTAAGTTCCTTTGTTCTCATAACGTGTACCTTCTAAAATACCATAGCTCTCAAATCGCCTTGACTTTCTCCCTTCTATCTTTATGATAGATCATAATACTAGAAGGGGGATAAATTATAATGCGCAAAATGTCATTTATGATCTTGGCCCAATAGTCATAAGTTCAACCTAAGTCTGATCAAAAGTTCCCTAAAGAGACAGGTCCAATAAAGCCTATGCCTAACTCTTAAGAGGCCATATGTAAATAGACAAGGATGTATAGGAACCAAAGTGATAGTCATCTAATCAAACTAACAAAGCTAGACTTTCCATGTCCTACTTATACATGCCTCTGTCCCATCCCTCACCTGCTCAATATCACATCACCTAACACCTATTATGACATCTAAGTAAATGCTCAAGTGGCTCTAGATGTCTCTTATAACTACCATGTCATCCCACATACAAGATGGGTTAAACTTCTAATCTCTCTCTTTCTTTATGCTTTCATAATCCAAGTCTTTTACTAATTTAAGCTTTGAAATGCTAATGTCTGGTCCAATCGGGCTAGCCATTTTTGCAGGATTTATCCTTGTCATATCTAATCAGGCTTTACAAATATTATCTTTTAAACACGTTCCCTTTTGATCCCCACCAATTGGCTTATCTCTCTTATCAACTCCTAAGATTTACCAATTCTAATTAAAATAAAATAAATTTAAAAATATATAAAAATAATATTAATTCTAAAATATTTAATTAAGAATCTAAATATATTATATTTTGGAGGAAAATATCTATAGAAACTATATCTTTTTGTGCAAGTCAATCACGAAAATGATAATTTCATATAATAGTTATTTATTTATGGATAGTTTAGACAAAATTAACATATAAATAAATGAATAATATATATATAAATATATATATATATTTATATATATGTATATATGTATGTATGTATGTATGTTTGTATGTAAATATATATATATATATATATATATACATGTATGTATATATATGTATGTAGGAATATATGTGTATGTATGTGTGTGTGTATATATATATATATATAGATATATACATATATGTATATGTATATGTATATGTATATGTATATGTATATGTATATGTATATGTATATGTATATGTATATGTATATGTATATGTATATGTATATGTATATGTATATGTATATGTATATGTATATGTATATGTATGTATGTGTGTGTGTGTGTGTATCTTGGGTTTTCATTGATTCAATTTTCTTTTTTTAAGCACTAATTAAGCATGACACCTCTCATCTAGATTAAAAAAAGGCAAGTAAAACATTAAATAACAAAATTTACATTTAAGAGGTTGAAAAAATGATGAATGAAATATCTATTATTTTTCATTATAAGTTTTGTGGCAGAAATGGATCTCGGGTGCAAATAAAATAAAAAAACATAAATAATACAAAATTAACACTCAAAGAGATTAAATGATAATTAACAAAATATTAAAACATATACAAGAACAAATAAGATATATTTTTGTACTTACCACATAAAATAAAAATGAAACAATATTGTTGCTATACAACTTATACCATTGGAATTTCGACAGAATCCCATGAATTAGCACAATATTTGTGTAACACCCTTTTTGCCAATTACTTACATTGCTATCTTTTTAATTCATCCTTTCTTACTAGTGTTTGCAGGATAGCATAACCTTACTACAATTTAAAATCTAACTTCCACATGTTCATAACAGAGAGTATGCTTTCCATACCTTTATTGCTCAAGAAATCCTCTTCTTGCTAAGCTCTTATTCTATAATCATTATTTTACAGTACTTATAAATCTCAATTTTATTGCACTTAAATAAATTTACAGAAATCAAGAATAAAGAGGAGAAGAATTAATAATAAAGCTTAGCTTATGCTACTCTAACTCTCAAATCATCTCTATCACAATTTATAAATTAACAAATGAGAAAAAAAAACTTAAAATGGAGAGGAGTGGTAGTCAATCAAAAAAAGAAATACTAAGAATGAGTTAATCCTTAGCCAATTGCCTCTCCCTTTCATAATTATCCACTTTCCATTTCTTCTAAAAGGCTAGATGTCAATCTCTTATATGGCCACTTGTGACCATAAGGGAGAATTCCTTTATACTCCCTTAAGAACTTTATTTTCTAAATCTTTTCTCACACTAATTAATTAGTTCAATTTACTCTTTACTTCAATCTTCTTAATTATACACATACATGTCAAATTGCCAATTTGCTAAGTTACTTCTACCTTTGCTCACAATACTCTCTATGTCCCCTTTTCTAGTCACTTTATTACCCCAAACATGCCATTTATACATAATTCCTACTAGGGTACATGTTGGGGCCTTACAACTGGTCTTTTTCTTTTTTCCAAATTAGGGATTAAGGATATAAATGGATCTAAATTTTTTTGTGCTGTACTAAAATACTAAAAAAAAGATTTGGACTCAAATTATGCAAATAATTTTTTTACTAAAACCAAACTAAATTGTAACATTGAGTTTATTCGAAATGAATCTAAATATTTTATCTAGACATGGACTAAAAATCGTATTAAATTGTATGAACTATTCTAATATTAAATTAAATTGAAATAACTGATATTTATTCATTATTATATATAATACTAATAATTTGAATATGAATAGTATTTATAATTTTTATTCAATGTTTATTATATAAATTTAACTTCATAATTATTTATATTAAATATTTTAACGCATAAAATTAAGATAATAATTAGTTAATAAATTAAACAATTATTTTAATTATTAATAAGATATATTTGATAATTACAATAATTACTATATTTATATGAATATGAATATATAAATAAAGCAATTTTTGTTTAATTTAATTTACCTTTAATATCACTCTACTACTAAATTTTTTCACACATATTTATACAGGTATGTAAACTAAACAATTTAATTCGATTTATTTTTAATGTCACTCAATTAGTACTCATATACTTTTAGCATGATAGATATATGAGTATGTAAATTGATAAACTATATATTATTATTATATATAATGAAATTTTACCAATTAATATTATTATATAAGTATATAATCAACTTACGAATTAATTTCATTTACTTTTAATGTCACTCAATTAGTACTCATCTATTTTTGTCACTATGCCTATATAAATATATAAATTAATAATGCAATTACATATAGTTATTATATATAATTAAATTTTATCATTTAAAATAAGCATATGATCACCTTATCAATTAATTTCATTTAATTACTTTTAGTGTCACTCAATTAGTACTTATTTATTTTTCCCACAATACCTATATGAGTGTGTAAATTAATAATGCAATTATATATAGTTATTATATATGATGAAATTTTATCAGTAAATGCAAGCATATAATCACCTTAATAACTAATTTCATTTACTTTTAATGCCACTCAACTAGTACTCATTTATTTTGGCATAATACCAATATAAGTATGTAAATTAGTAATATAATTAAATATAATTATTGTATATAATCGATAAATCCTGGAATTTTATAAGAAATGGAGTCATGTATGGTGAGCAAAGTGATGCTCTAATAGAAAGGTAATAAACATAAGGTAGGATTGATCAAGCTTGATAAGGTTGAGATCCTACAAAAGAAAGGCTTGCCTTATTTGATAAGGCATGAGAACTTCAATGATTAAGTCAGTTAAATTTTTAAAGACAGATAAAAGTGTTATGTAGAATATGAAAATCGTGTTATGATCATATATGGTGTTTTGGAAATAAATCTAGTATTTATAGAGGTGGAAAGAATCACTTGAGAGATCTATCTTAGTGTCAGAATAGGCAAAAAGAGATGTGATGTTTGACAAATGATGCATGGGAAGTGGCATGTGTCAAGAACTTCTGACAGGATTAAGCTGTCTTGATCGATCGAACTGTCCCATCACATGGACTTTTATGTATATCTGGCGGTGTGTGCAAGATTTTAAGATGTTAGGCTTTTTAGTGTGTTGGGCCTTTTTCCATATTGGCCTATTTATTAATAAATATTGAGCATTATCATTTATCCCCCTTTCAATGCTCCAATCGGTAGATTGGACTATGTCGAGGAATGCTGACTCATTAACCTTTTAGTTGGGATTGACTACCTTTAATGCTTTTCCTGTAGCTTGTTGCTATAAATCCCAGATTCCATGGGATTGATAATGTTTTTAGCTCATGACTCTTCATTTTTATGTTGGAAAAGATGTCTTTGATTGCAAAGGAAGGGATTTTTAGGGCCTTCTTCACCTTTCTATTAGATTTTCTCCTTTTCTATCTTGTATCTTCTTTAGGTGAGTATGATGGACCGATTACATAGGATAAGGCTTTATAGCCTCTCAGATGTTTCAGTTACATTGGTAAAAGGAGAGACAGATATGGGGTACATCATCTATCACCATGCTTTCCTCCCTACCTTACCTACTATTAGAGTAGAGTGAGAGGCTGCCTTGCTGCTCCTCCCTATTTTTGTTTTAGTAAAGAGGTTGTTTAAGTTTTAAGCAGCAATTGTGCATTATCTTAAAGGAAAGACATTTCATTTTCCTTTAAACTTAGTGCAAGTTATTTCATTCTTCTTTAGACTTAGGTTTTCTTTTTCTCTAGTTTGAATTCCTTCAACTGGAGAGCAGAAGATTAAAATTTTGGATTTTTTGATTGATTAAGAGCCTTATCCAACCACCTTTTTCTTCACATCAGGTTGATTAGGTTTTTTCTTCTGTAGCTCTCTTCTCTTTGCCTTTCAAGCTTAAGAGGAAAATGTTGCATAAGATGGATGCACCTGTACTTAAAGCTCATGTTGGCATGCTTCTCAATCGATTCACTCATGCATGAGGATGAAAGAATGAGGCCTCTGCCTTTTTACATCTCTTTTGATAGGAGGACCATGGAGTTTGGTACACCCATGCATGATGTTGTATGAAAAGGACATTCCATCCTTTTTTAGCCCTAACATTAGTAATTTTATCTTTCTTTAGTCCTGAAGTTTTTCCACTTCAGTTTTCTTTTAGCTGTTGTTTGGAGCATTTTCATGTAGTCTTAAAGACTTTCATAGAGCTTTATGCTTGGCCTTTTTCATATAGCAGCAAGCCCGTATCTATTTTAATAATGTAAGAGTCAAGCATCTTTAACTCAGTTATAGCCTCTTAATGAAAGCACTAAATGATAAACCCTGGGATTGTATAAGAAATAGAGTTGTGTATGGCAAGCAAAGTGATGCCATGATAGGTAGGTAATGAATGTGAGGTAGGATCCGATTGGGCTTGATAAGGTTGAGATCCTGTAAAAGAAAAGTTTACCCGATCGGATCAAACACGAGCACTTTGATGATTAAGTAAGTTTTAGACTTTTTAGAGAGAGATAGAGAGTGTTATGCAAGATATGATAATCAAATTATGATTATGTGTGGTGATTTGAAAATGAACTTGGTATTTATAAAGGTGGAAAGATCCACTTGAGAGGTCTATCTTAGTGTCAAATTAGGCAAGCAGCAACATGATATTTCACAAGTGATGGATTGGACAATTGCATGTGTCAAAAACTTTTCACTAGATGAGGCCATCTTGGCCAATCGGACCATCTTATCACATGGAATTTTATACGCATATGGCAATATGCATAAGATTTGAAGACACTAGGGCTTTGCCAGGTTGAGTCTTTTAGTTTGTTGGATATTTTTCCATATTGGCACATTTATTAAGAAATATTGAACATTATCAATAATAAAAATTTAGTTCTACATTTAGAAAAGATAAAAGAAAAAAATTAAATTTTTTGGAGGGAATTATGAATTGAACTTGAAAGTGTTTAGAGAGATTTTTTTTTGTTTTGAATTTAAGGAGAGAATTATAAATTGAATTTAAAGAATTCTTATTTTTTTAATTATTATTATTATTATTATTATTATTATTATTATTATTATTATTATTATTATTATTATTTGATTTGGATGCTTTGACTAATAAATTAATTAAAAAAATTCTCTTAATTTTGATATTTTGAGTTGGTAGAAGATAAATAAGTTAAAGTATCCAAGTTGCTAGGGATGTATTGGTTTTCTAATGCTAAATTTTACTTTTTAAATTAGCTTTTAGTATTTAATGGAGGATTTTAATAAATTTAAAAGCTTTTAAGTTCTATTACAACTAAAAATTTTATTTATTGTCAAAATTAATTGAATTCGGCTATAATTTCAGTTTTAGATACATCCATGTGAAAAAATTAAAAAGTTTGAATCAATATTTACATAAATTCTTAAATTATATATTTAATATTTAGACTTTTTTGTATTCTAATTACCTAATTTTTTTATCTTTTAGTTTATATTTTACTTGACATCATTAAATTAGTGCAAATATAATGTAGAAAAAAGGAGTAAAATGTTAATTTTCAAGTTTTGTACTTTGACTTAAATCTTGATTGTATTTATTGAACTATATTAATTGTATTTGTATTTATTATTGTGTGTATTTATTTTTGTTTTGTAAATTTTTAAAAATGTTGTACTATCCGAAATAACATATTGTTTTGTATTTTATTGTATAGCACTAAAAGAATCAAAAAATCAAATCAAACTGTTTCGAATTTTTGAAAGAATTGTAACGAATTATCTTAAATTTTCAAGACAATAACAATACTTAAATTTTAAAATACTCAAAATTTTAAAACACTATGAAAATTTGTAACTTTTCAAATTGTATCGAATGATGTACATCCCTATTCTTTATGTCTGCTTTCGTCATTGATTCCCTTCATTTCATTAACTACATTTTCAATTGCTTTTGCTTTCTCCACAACTTTTTCACATAATTCACCATATTTTACCTTTTCTAAAAATACCAATGCATAACTTGTAAAACTAATAGATGTGAGTATAGATCGGTTAATTAGTAAATTAATAATTTTATTAATCAGTTCATTAATTTCAATTAATCGTTATATCAGTTTCTATTTTAATCAATTATTTTGGATCAATTTACTTTTTGAATGCAAAATAAATATTCATTAATAATATAAAAAGTACATCTGAAAAGTATAAATAAATTTATAAAATTTAAAAGTATATAAGACATACGAAATTAATGAAGTTGCTGAAATATATCTCTAAACTTTTTCAATAAGAACAGTGAAAAATGGTAACATGCCACGGGCAATCTAACTTTAAGCGAAAAACTAAGTCCATATGTTATCTACAGAAAAACTCATTCCAAAAGGATAAAAACTTTCACAAAGGAAGATAATAACTTTCAAATATGGAGAACAAACTTGCATAATAAAAAAATTTAAATTGTATTCAACATTAACCAAACGAACCAGATTTATAAAAATATAAATGAAATCTGGACAAACACAAAAAATTAAATCTAAAATAAAAAATTTCATATATGAGCTTGTTTAAATCAAAATATAAAAAAACCAAAAATAAATAAAAAAACAATGGATAAAATTAAAATTTTATATCTATACTGATCAGAAAATTATTGTAGAGAGAATTGAAAAAAAATGAAAAAAACACACACACACAAAAATTAAAAAATACAAATATAAATTTAATAAAAAAACAAAAGAGGAGAGGGATCCTGCCTTTAAATGAATTGACGACAACCCCAAGATTAGATAAACAAAATAGAAACCTTTGAATCTAGGTAGAGAAGAAGGCTAATTTTTTTGTACAGGCTAGAGAGAAAGGGAGGCTAGGATTTTTCCCTGATTACAGTTAATTTTTAATTCAATTTATTTAAAAAAATAAAATTTTTGGATCAATTTACTAGTTAACCATTAAAAAATTGTAACATATAAATTAATAAATTATATCATTTGTAATATTATTTTTAATAGTTAAAAATACTTGAAAATGAAAAATACAAATATAATATAATATAATATAATATAATATAATATAATATAATATAATATAATATAATATAATATAATATAATATAATATAAAAATCAAAAGAAAAATAAAATTTTCATAATTAATTATACAAATTTAATATATTCAATATAAAACTAACAATAGAGTGCTCATTATGCACGTGTAATGAATAAATAATTATAATAAAAATATAATTTCAATATTTATTTATAGAAAAATTATATTATAATAATATTTTAAAAAAAGTCATATATCATAATATTTATAAATTATAAAAATATTAAAAATTTAAATGTAAAAAATTAAATATAATATATAAAATGTGTATGTATCGATTAATTGTTAGTCAACGGTTAACCACCGGCTTTTAAAAGTATAAATTTGGAAAACTATAATTTCAAAATTTCAGATTGATTAACCTAAAATCAATCTTATTTCAGATCGATTTTTTAATTAAATATCGATTTTTTTTCTCACCTAGTCGGCATGTAAGTGACCATGAAAAATCAAATTGTGTTAATTGATTGCTTTTATATTAGGAAGAATTCTAAATAATTGTGAATTATTATATATGAATTTGATTTTAATATTAAAAAATAATTATTTTAATTAAAAAAATTTAGGGTATGTATATTTAAGAGATAATATTATAAAAAATAGTTAAATAAAATGTGAAATTAATTAAAAAATAAATAATTATCAAATTAATAGATTTATAGATTTGATAATTACATTTTCAATAATATGAAGATAATTTACCGTTGATTAGATTTTTTATAACAGCATTCTTTTTTTTATATGCTAATAGTATTATATACTATTTGATGATTGTAGCATTCTACTAGCTTATTTAAAATTAATAGATGATTATTATTATATAGAAAAATTTTCACATACTTTGTACATTTATATATAATATAGAACTATAGATTATTTGACCTATCAAATTTAACCCAACTCAAAAATCCTGCCCAAAGCATTTCAAAATTTTTTATTCAATTCAATCCAAAAGCAGACCATTTATGGCCAGCTTAAAATGCCTCATAAAGAAACTATATTAATAATATAATAATATGATTATAGATTATTTTACAGTTATATTGATCCTCATGTTTAAGAAAAAGAAAATTGATATCAATTTATTTATGGCCAGCTTAAAATGACTCATAAAGAAAATATATTAATAATATAATAAAATATTATAGATTATTTTACAGTTATATTGATCCTCTTCAAAATTAAGAAAAAGAAAATTGATATAAAAAATTATGAAAATAAAGGATATTTTAAGAAAAAAATGTAAAATGTGAAAAACACCTGTCAATTTTTTACCCTAACATGAAATTCGATCCCAATTCTTAAAAAAATATACCCGAATTGAATCCAACTTTAAAAAAGGCACATGACCCAATTTCAAATTAAAAATTGAGTAAGGGTTGACTCGATTACGATATATTTTTTTTGGATTAACCATCCAATATTCGAATGCTGCTGTACCGACTAAATTCGGATTCGGGGCATCGTTGCAGGTTAAGGTTTCTTGCCCCTCCTCATGGAAGATATAGAGAGTCAATTTTGAGATCTCTTATTCCTAGCCTAACCTGCATCACCATCAAGTCATCACCCCATGGGTTCATGGATGATATATATATATATATATATATATTCATTAAAAAAGATTTTAGCTTTAAATTTTTTTCATTGCTTCAAAGTTTATTGTCTTCTCTTGAAAAAAACTGAATTGAAATCACTATTTCACTAACTGCAGTTACCAGCCATCGCTCACTCCCTGCATCCTAATTCTTATCTCTGACGCTTCTTACCTCCAGCTGCAATTGCCAGCACCACTTCCCTCGAGCTCCTCCCTCCTCTAATATAAGTTGTGATCAAGTTTACTTGTGATTTTGCTCTCTGGTATGTGATTGGGCTATTCTTAGTATCTCCTTGATTTTTACAATTGGACTATATAGTTTTAATTTGTTCTTCGGTTAGTGATTACCAAATGTAGAATCTACAGATTTTCCAATAATTAAGATCTGTTTTAAAACTTGTTTATGGTGTGTTAAATTATACATATTATTATCTTTTCATCTATTATATTATTACCACATTATTTTTTTAAAAAATTTATCAAATACTGTATTCATATTAGCCTGTATTATATTATGTTATCTCATGTATAATATAGTAAAACAAACATGGGCTAAATGTATTGTGACAAATTAGCTAATATAAAATTATATTATTTTAGGTTTCTTATAAAATGTACAGTATTAACATGCATTATATTATACAGTGTTTGATACAAAATTGTATTAGGCTATAATATTATATATTGTATTTGGTGCATAATATCATAATATATTATTTTTTAAAAAATTAAAAATAGGTACAATTAAATTATTTTTATTGTAACTAATTTAGATTAAAAATTAAAATTATAAAATGCATTTTTAATACATCAATTTTTATTAAAAAATAAATAAAATTAATAAAAAATGACTATATATTATTAGAAAAATTGACATTTCTAAAGTCAAAATTAGATAAAAAAATGACGAAATCTAAATAATGAATTTTACGAAATATTTTGAGCAAAAAATGAAAACACAATTATAATATAATTTTATATAATAAATATTAAATTATAAATTCAATATTATAAATTTGAAAATTTGGTTGCGGTGTGGTAATGGTAGTGGGGGCAGCGGTGGTGGAAGCCGCGATGATGATGGCGGTGGTGGTAGCAGCGATGATGATGGCAATGGTAGCAGTGATGGTGATGGCAGTGACAATAGTGGCGATGGGGGTGGTGGGGTGGTTGTGACTATGGTGGTAGTGGTGGCAGCAACGACGGTGTGGTGATGAGGGCAGTAGTGGCAGTAGTGGTAGTAGCGATAGTGGTGTGGTGGTGGTGGCGGCAGTAATGGTGGTGTGGTGGTAGGGGCAGCGAGGTGGTGGTGGGGGCGATGGTGGTGGCAGCAGTGGTAGTGGTGTCAGTAGTAGCGGTGGAAGTGTAATGGTGATGGTGGCAGCGGTGATGGTGGTGAGGAGGTATTTCGTATTAATACGATATTTACCATATTACACAAATTCAAAAATTTATGGTGTATTGTTTTATATAGTCTATATGGGATAATGAAATCTATGGTGTATTATATTATTCCTATGTTAATTTTTCAAAAAGTCTTTCAAACAATGTACTTATATTAGTTTGTACTATATTATATTATCCTATGTTCAATCCAATGAACTAAATGTTACCATCATGCGTTATATTATCCTCACATTAATTTTTTTAAGAAATTATCAAATGTTATATTCGTATTAGCCTATATTATATTATGCTATCTATTATATAATACAGTAAAACAAACGTGGGACAAATTAGCTAATATAAAATGATATTATTTTAATTTTTTTATAAAATGTAATGTTCTTTTAACAAGGAAAATATATTTTATTTTTAAAAATAAACCATTTTTTAGAATTTGTATAAATTACTAAAATTGATTGAAATGTAATGATATTAAAAAAATAAAAAAAAATTATATGAACATAAATTTTAAATCAATAATTTGAATATTTTTTATGATTTAAAAAATGATTATGGACTTGAACCGAGGATACGTCCAATTCAATCCAAAATTCACAATAATCTAATCTAAAACTAGCACAAAATTAATGACCCAAAAATAATTCAATGCTAAATTTATTCAACTTGAATCCACAAGACCCGATCCATTTGATAGGTTTAGAACTGATCAATACTTCCTTGATTTTATTATAAGATACATCGAAAGGAGATTTCAACCTTCTTAAAGATAGAAAGGCTTAATTGAGTAAGATTTTTATATTTCAAAAGGGAAAAATCATAAGATATATATGTATTTGACTCATTTTGCCTAGGGTGTGCAAAAAAATCCAAAGATATGGTTAACAGTAAAATAGATCTGAAATAGAATCGATTTTACGGCTAACCGATCCGATAGATTCAGTTACAGTTTTCAATTTTTACATTTTTTGTTAATAGTTATAGTTTAAATTTCTAAGTAATGGTTAACCATTATTCTATTTCTCTCTAAAATTTACATAAAATAATAATTTAAAATATATTTAAATTATATTTTTATTTTTATATCTTAATTTTTTATATTTTTCTATAAAATTTATATACAATTTTAAACTAAACTTATATTATGTCATTTTCTATAATTATATAGTAATATTTATATATAGAATCCGATTAACTTTTATATATGTTATTTTTTATCATATATTGGTGTTCATATTTTATTTAATAGCATTTAGTTACATTTTCTTATATTTTAGAGTTTATATTATAACATTTAATATTATTCATAATTTTATTTGACTTAGAATTAATCATATTAATTTTAAATAAATATCAAATCTATTTTGTAATATTAGCTATTAATTTATAGAACATGAATTTTGGCTAGTAAATTATGTTTATTTCGTAATTTTTATATTAAATTACTTTACACATTTAAAATTGACTTTGACTTTGTTTAATTTTTTTTATATAATTTTATGTTATAAATTTTAATGGTTAACCGAAAAAATATTGATTAATTAAATCGTAAAATCAAAATCGATGGACTGGTTAACTGAATATAACGGACTAGTTAATAGTTAATAATTTTGAAAAATAAATATTAATGGACTGGTTAATTTTTTTGATCATGGACTAATTAACTGGTTCATGCTCATCCATTTTTGCCATTTGTATATTTGTACTATTCGAACAACCTATTACACATTTTTACTTGATAAACAGTAATAAATGTTAAATTGCTAATTGACACTTTTTTTTGTTAATGAATGAAGAGCAATTATATTATTATTAATATTAATATTCTTATGTTAATTAATTTATTTATTTTCTACACCAAAATGTACGTTGTAATTTTGATTTAAAGAGTATAAGTATATTCAATATTATAAGTAATTAGAATCAAAACGAATAAGCTTTAAAATGTAGAAAATGGAAGCGAGTGGTTTAGAAACAAACGAATGGCATTTCAAAAAAGTTGAAAGAGTTTTTCAAGGTGGGTAAGTGATAGAGTTTGGATACGCTTATAACTCTACAATAATGATCCTATTTAGTTTAAAATAATTGATATTCTAATTAAAATTGAATTGAGAGTTAAAATAGGATTTTAACTCTTTGTACCCCTTATAAATAGGGGTTTAGAAAACCTATAAAAGGTTACAGTCTACACACCCTCTAAAAAAATATTATTCTCCATTCGTATTTTTCAAATATCTCTCAAAAGCACATTTAAATCGTGGATTAATAATTTTTTGGGGTTTTTACAAAAATATACAGAAAAAAATAAAATTAACAAAAAATACAACACTTCTACAATTTTTTCAAAAATACAATTTTTTAAATTTTCAATAACAAAAATACAACTTGTAATTTTCAAAAAATACAACTTTTCCCTAATAGTGCTATACAAATAAATGGTTTTGTAGATACCATTTGCTCCCGCCAATCAACCCATCAAAGCCTGCTGTTAGTTACAAATAATAATTAAAATAGCTAAAATTTAAAGATTCGAATAAATTTTGCATCCCAAGATTATACATTCGAATAAAAACAAATGGAAATAAAGTTAAATACCGAGAAGATGAACTCACAGGAAGGTAACCTTGGATAGGAAGGTCTTTGACAGGAGGATTTTCATCGGGAACAGGAGCAAAGTTACCGGAGAGATAATGGGGAGGCTGAGATTTTTCATAAATTAATTTGACGATTAGCTTTTCAAGGTAGTCAATACAATTGGAAACTATTCCTTTTCTCGGCGACAAATTCACTTCCACTATCCCATGCCGTGCTCCGACGTCATTTTCTTTCTTCTTCTCTACCTCAACCATTCTTCCTCGATAACCAGACAACATGACATGGCAGGACAAGTTCCTTCTCCATCGAGAATGAGAACTGGAAGTCCTTTCAATTCAACCAGACCTCAGCATCAAAGAATGGATTTTGGAGGGCTGCACCCACGTTTCATGGCCCCAGCTGTCCGAATAAGATCAGTTGTACCGGTATGTTATGCTTCACTAGCGAGAAAAATGCCTACCGCTGGGCAAGAGGGAGTATTGCATAACAATGATAGAAAAGATAGAGTATGTGAAGATGTCACGATGACGAGTTCAGAGCTCGGAAAGCTTAGAATATAAGCAGAGTACAAACACTAGAGGATTAAATTAAGTTTTTGTTTTGGATTTACTTATTTTTACAGTTGAATTTATGGTGGTATCTGGGCATCCAATGATGCTTTTGATGAAAATTATCAGTATAAAGGGGAAACTATAGATGCTTACATAGATTAATATAAATATATTCGATGGTCATATTCTTCAAGCTTAATCAGGACCCAATGGTTGTAAGAAAGGAATACATTCATTATAAGTTAAGATGTTAATTTATACGTGATGGATTTAGATGGTGCTAGATCGAGTATAAACAAGTTAAAATTTTGCAGAATCATAAATAAACTAGGTCAATAATAAGTAGGTAGGGTTATAATATAAACAAATAATTTTATGACTTTATTTTTATTTGTTCAAATCTTTTAATTAAGAATAATATCATACATGTATAATTTATAAAAATAATTATTTACATATAAAGTATATTAAAAACTATACAAGTATAAAAAATGTAAATGGATGTAAATGAATTTTAAATGAAATATAGACATTATTTTATGAATCAAATTAATTGGATTATAAAGTAATGATGGATGGAGTGATAGTATTAAAATTAATTGAATTTTAAATGAAGTATATATGTCAATTAATTATTACTATTTAGCATGTTATTTTTTAAATTAATTATATTTAATTAAGAATTTAACAATGTGTATATATCTTGTGTACTTGATATATACACAATGTGTACTAGTTGTATACACCGTGTACATACTGTATAAACAGTGTGTATATGCTGTATATAATATGTACATGATGTATACACTATATGTACTAACTGTATATATTTAGTACACACCGTGTGTACATGCTGTACACAGTGTGTACTTCCAGTACACATAGTGTGTACATCTAGTACACAATGTCTACATCTAGTACACACCGTGTGTACATGCTGTACACAGCATGTATATCATGTACACACTGTGTGTATGTGCTATACACAGCATGTACATCTAGTATACACCGTATATACATGCTGTACACAGTGTGTACATCTAGTACACATAATATGTACATGTTATACACAATGTGTATATCATGTACACACCGTGTGTATGTGCTATACACAGCGTGTACATTTAGTATACACCGTGTGTACATGCTATACACAACGTGTACATTTAGTACACACCGTGTGTACATGTTGTACACAATTAATGGTTTTTTATTTAATAATACTTGATGTATTATTCTAATTCTCCAATAAGTATTTTTCAAAATAATAAATAAATAAATAAATAATGAATTATAAAACTTATTGGAAAATAGGACTCGAAATATTATTTTTTCTATTTTAAGTTATCTCGTATTAAATCTAATTTTTAAAATTTAAAAATATATCCTTATTTATTATATATATTATTAAATATTTTTTTTTATTTTTTACTTTTAATTAGAATTAAATAAAATTTTTCAAATTTTAAAAAAAGAAAATAGGATTGTATTTTTTGAAAAAGAGGAAAAAAGGTTGGCAACTGGGGTAATTTCCTCTAGATAATAATGCGATTTCTTTTACCCATTTTATTGCAAAAATGCGAGACATCCATTTCTAGGAAATACTTGGCCTTCACACTTTGAATTTTGAAAAGGTAGAGATAAAAGGAAATTGTTAAATTAAGGTAACGTGCCAAGCTCCTAGTAATGATGCCGTGAATAATATAAATATCATGCACTGGAATGCAAGACAGTGACTTGCATTTGTATATTTGCAAGCCTCATGGCCTTTCTTGATATAATATAAATAAAGAATGGGGTTCTATTAGAAATTAAAATTTCTCCGAAATCCAATTTCCAACTATAGAATTTAACTATCATTATGCTTATAATAATATTTTGATTCTTCAAATTTCAATTGAGCTAACAGAGAAAAAAAGTCAGCAGAAAACCAGAAGAAGAAGCAGACAAGTGAAAATGAAAAAAAAATAGAAAATGCAGAGAGAGTACAAAGCATACAAGAAGGAAGGGAAATGCAGGTGGGGAGTGGTATGCTCCACTCTAAGGGTAGGCATTGATTTGTGCAGTGTACTTTGGTCAGACCCATACGTCACTTTTGAATCCAAAATATAACAATTGTAACTCCGTTAGCCTGTTTTTTCTACTAAAACGCAGCAACCAAAAACTCCAAGTGACACTAGCAAAATCACCCCTTTTTATATAAATTTCTCTGCTAATTATTTCATTTAATAAATATTAGCATTGGTATGTTAAAGTCAGTATCTAGATAAACAACGGGGTAATAAAGAGAGAGAGAGAGAGATAGCAGAGACAAAACGATGAGTGTTATAGCAGCAGGAGAACAAAAAGAAAGTTGAAAGTAGCTTTTCACTGACTTCCTCATTCCCTCAAATCCTAAAAACCAAATGCCCCTTTTCGTCTCTGCCAAAAAAACTGCCTCTCTTTGCCCATCAGATTTCCTCTTTTGCACCCTAAATAAACAAATCAAACTCTCATTTTTTATCTGTTTCATTATCCTTCTTTTTCTCTTTGCCTGAACTACTAAATCATAGAAACAGAGGTATGCATTTGTTGCTGGGCTTGGTTGGGCGGTAGATGAAGAGTGGTGGGAAAGATATTTAGGAATAAAAATTTGTATTTATGAAAACAAAAATTTAAAAAGTGAGATTGATGAAAAAAAGAAAATAGGGTTGTATTTTTTGAAAATGGGGAAAAAAAGTTGGCAACTGGGGTAATTTTCTCTAATTTTTTTGGCATACGTGCTCATAGTCGAAAGCCCATGTTAGTAATGTGAAATTAAAGATTCCTTAGTTCCGCTCGTATCAAAGGATTCTACATTGCAAAAGGTAAACGTGTTAATCCATATTTATTTGATTTATGTTATTTTTGAGTGTATAAATGTTTTCATGTACATGGTAAATTTTATACAAGTAGAAGTGGTGTTTAATAGGATGTTCAAAAGGTATAAGCTAGCAAAAATAAGCTTAAAAGGTTATATATATATATATATATATATATATATATATATGTAGAATTTGTGATTTATGACTTTTATCTTTTTCAAAAATAAAAAGTTTTGATAAGTACGCATGTATATGGAAAATATACATGCACAATGTTCATTCAATTTTGACAAATAATTAATTTGCATCAAAATTAATATTTGATTTAAATTATATATGCAACTTTTAATTTATCCTTCGCTTTATCCATAGAACACAATTTTTTTTATCTCTTCCAAAATCTTCAATACTATTCCAATCAATCAATGAGTGATGGAAAATTAAAGGAAAAAGAAAAAATTGGATTGAAAGAATAATTATGGCGTTAAACAACAGTCTATTAAAATGATTTACATGCTAATTTGATGTAAAAGTTAATTGTTGATATATCTCAAAAAATAGGCTCAATATAATCAATTAAGAAATTTCTTTTCAATCACTAAAAGTTACACTTGTGATCAGCACTCAATAAAAAGTAGAAAGAATTATGAATTATATTTCTCCTAATGATATTATTGTAACATGGCATTATACCTATTTTGTTAAAAAAAGAAAAGAAAAAAAATCCATTTCAATATTGAATTCACCAAATTGCTCATAAATCAAGTTAATATCATATCAAAAACAGTGGTAAGGAGTAAAAAGTAGTTAACTATGTTTCAATAAAATAGTTCATAGGTGGTACCGGGTGGTATGAGGTTGGATAGGGTCATAATATTTGCTAACATATTTGCAAAGATGTTGTAATGTGGTATGGTTTATTAAATTTTTGATAAGGAGGAAAAAATTTTAAAATAAAAATAATTTTAATAAAAAGGGATAAAATATTAGAATTATAATAGAATATAAATGGTGTTATGAAAATTAAATAAAGGTGGAAAGAGAAAAAAAATAGAAAGTCATGTAAAACTACCAATTTAGTAGTTTTAAAATTTTGATAAAATAAATTCATGAAAATCTATACCCCTAGAGAGCAAATCTCCCTAAACAACTAAATAAACTATATCACCCCATTAAACACCATGATCTAAACAAGGTTAAATGTTAAAATTATACATGCATGAGCTCGAAAGATAATGTGCAAATTTCACAACATTTGAACATGAAACACATCTAGCATCGGAAGGCGGAAGCTATAATTATGAGTTGATTTTCTACCAAATTATATGAAACTAAGACAAAGTCAAATCTTGAGATAGCCCAATTATTAATTAGTTATATGCATTTCATATTATGAATTTCACCTCAAAACTTAATTTTGTTTAGATAAAATAGTTTATGGTAGGAAGGGTTGAACGAACCAATCCGACCGAGTCAAACTAATCAAACTAGAAAAATATGGTTTAGATGGTTTTGAAGTTGGATTGGGTTATATTTATAATTTTTACATCAAAGAATGTCATGTTATAGGATAATGAATTGGGTTATTTACTAAACAAACCATTTTCTTCATTCTCTTGATCAACCAAACCTTTCTTCTCCTATTTCTCAAATGATGGATGCCTAAAACCCTAATCTCAATTGCACTATTCTCAATCGACCTATGCCGTTGATAAAAGAGGAAGTAGAAGGGGTAGAAGAGGAGATTTGGTGACAATAAATATCATCAAAATCTTTTATCACTCCGTTCTTTCTACTTTCTCCCTTTGTATCTTTCCTATCTCTCTTTGTTAGGAGTCATCTCACTTAAAATTCGGGTTACCTCACTAGTAAAAGATTGGAGCTGCCTTGCCATTGCCAATCAAAGTTGTCACTGATGGCATCTGCTCTCTTTCATCATGGAAGTTAAGTTCTAAGTTCATATCATGAAAGTGATTATCACTCATCTCATTCTTTCAAATGGTTCAATTTCATAGCATTGTGTTCTCTTTTTTTATTTGTTTTGTTTCTCCATTTATTTATTTTACAACTATTTTTATTTTCTTGATAAATTTTAAGTTTATTATCTTACTATAATTGTATTGAATTTCAAATTGCTTCAAATATTTGGATTCATGGCTTATAAGGTATTCATTTTTTATTTGTTCTAATTCTTCTTTTCAAGTTCAATTGGAAACATTGGCTGAATTTTACTTTTGCAGTGGTGAATTAAGATTATAATCCATCTCATTGTAACCTTGAAATGATTGCATATATGTTTGCATTTAAGAGTCATCTTGTAAAAGTAATATATAAAAGCATAAGCAGATACAAATTAATATATTTTGATATGTTTATTTTATCTATATATAATGCTACCTAGCTATGTTTATTTTATCTATATATAATGCTATCTAGCTATGTTTATTTTATATGTGCAAGTAAACACATATGTTTATTAATATATTCTTGATAAACCTTGAAATTAATATTATTTTTAATTTCCAGTTAGTTTCCAGTACCCAACCTTAGTCTTTTTATCCATTATCTAGCTATTGTGCTTGTAGTTTGGAGCCCAAAAGAAATACCACACTTGGTGAATTGAGTTATTTAACCTCAGCATTGCTTTCTTTACTATGATGTCGTCGAAGCCCACTCATTTTTTATTGGGTTCTCGGAGACCCACTTTTAGGATTCAAAATTGAATCGAGGCATACTATATCTCATAGATTGGCCACTTCATAATAGAGAGGATTCAAGCTCCGCTATTAATGATAGTGATACGACCATAGGGGGGCAAGTCATGATGATTTTATCAATCAACATTATAAGTTTAAAGTACATAGCTTTTGGAAGCAAGTGAAGAAATTAGCCAATTTAAGCCATCAAGGGCTTAACAACTTTGAGCTTTAATTGTACAAGTCATATGCCTCATTTAAAAGTCGTATGATTCATTTAAGTTGTAATTTATTGGGCTAGGTGTGGGCTTTCTTTTAAAGGATTTATTTATTTATTTAGGGAATTAGTTAGTCTTTTATTTTTAGGCTTTTATTTAAGTGAAACATGTGACTTCATTAAAATTCATGTAACTTGAGGAGCTTAATTAAGGCTTGTTTTCTTAAATAAGACACTTGGGCCTATCTAAAACAAGCCCAAATTTGTCACTTTACTTTAGTTGGATTTTAAGTAGTTGTTTTAGCCTATTTTAGGTAGGATTTGGCATTTTAAACCTATTGAACTTATGTATACTCATTTCCTTAGGGTTTGAAGGATATAAATAGGTTATTATAAGTTGTAAACTGAAGATTTTGATGAATTAAACTTTTGAGAGGTTTCTCTTATTGGCTTGGTCGAAATTCTTTGGAGAGATTAGTGAGGATTGCTTGCTTATCTTTTCTATTGCATCAAGAATTAGAATTACTTATCAATCATTTGATTGTGACATTTTTCTTATTCTTCTTATCCTAATTATTTGCGTTTCCATTCATGCATTGTTTGATGGTTCAATAGCGAGGGCATTTATCTTCTTTGTCTTTTGAAATCAAAGTTCATGTTCAAGGAATTTTGGGTTTTTTAACCTTGGGGTTCCGCTTTACTTCGTATCAGAGCCAAAGTTAAGGTAAATTTCTATTTATCTTAGAATTAGGGTTGTATTTTATTTTCTTTGAATTCTATATATACATGTCGAATTAGGAAGTAATAAGTTTTGATTTATGTGTTAAATTTAGCCTTTCTCTTTCATTATCTTTTATTTTGATTCTTAAAGAAAAATCGTATTACTATTCATCATACTATTCACCAAAAATAAGAGAAAAAACATGAAAGAGAAGAAAATAGAAGAAGGAAATATTTAGAAAACAATTGGGCAAAGGGAGATTATATAGCCAAAGGGGAAATCCAAATCCTTTTGTGAGTAGGAAAGTTAATCATTTTTGTGTTATGATTGGAAAGGGAAGCAATTAAATTTTTCCAAACACCTTTGGGAATCCTTTAAATAATAGGAGAACTAATCCTTATTGTTTTGGTTTTAGGCTTTCAAAAACATCCTAATCCATATCTAAATTGGAATTACAATCCTAATCCTAGTTAGACAAGAATTTCTACTTAACGAATATTTGTGCTATCCATTTGTGCCAATCATTTTTTTTCATCATTTGCTATTCATTTATAATACCAATGTTTCGAAAAATTTTCCAGCATTTGTGAAACTATTTTTGGAAATATTTTCCATCATTTGTGCAATAATTTTTGGTAACTTTGCCACCATTTGTGCTACAATTTTTGGAAACTTTTGCTATCATTTTACCATCACTTTGCCATCTTTTTTCCATAACTTTTCTACCATTTTGCACATAACTTGACACATTAATCAAGCTTGTTATATCATTTGGCATAATGAACAAATTGGCTTTAAATTGATTTGTTTTGCATGTTTTCTACTTTATTAAGTTAATTTGGTATTTTTGTTGATTGATTTTCTTTGTTGGGTAGAATAACTAGATTATAAATTTGGTTTACTTTGTAGTGAATTAAATTCATCCATTTTATCCATATTGTCATTTTCCTTGAATCTTGTTGTTTATTTCTTTGTTTTAGGCTTGCCTTTGTCCCATTTACACCGTTAGAGTATCTTTGCTTATCTAATACTCTAATATTCTTATCGTCAAATGGTACACCATTCTTGACTGTGTATCACCTCCATTGTATCTACAGTCTTCTTTTTCTAGTTTTTTTGAGCTATCTTTTGTTGTTAGCTTTCATTTCCTTGCTTTCATAAAACGTGTCCAAGTTTTTGGTTTGTGATTTAAATTCTAAAGTACAATCTTGAAGTTGCAAGCTTGAGTGTAAAAAGGCAAAAGAGTGTGAGGACATTAAGAGGGTAAATGCTTTAATTATGTGAAACACGAGAGGAGTGACACTCTTTGAGTGTAAACATGTGAGGGAGTGCTTGTGATATTTTTATCTAAAAATTTGATAGGTAATACACCATGACTGAAGAAACTAGCGAGAAGGAAACTTTTCAAGACAAAGATGTCAGTGTACCAGATAACAAGATGTTATATCAAGCATTCATTAGTGAATTTTGAAAGTTGAACCTTATAATAGATGGGATGGAAGAGAGGCTTAAAGGAAGTACATCTAATGTACCTAGAAGAGCAGCAAGGAGAGGCTGAATTATTGAGCAATATATAGTGTATAACTTTGAGGATGAAGAGGAAGAGGAAAATAATGCAAGGATAGATGGGAACTTGGGCAACATCAAACTTATGATTCCTCCATTCAAAGGCCGAAATAATGCAAAAGAGTACTTAGAGTGGGAGAGAAAGGTAGAGATGATCTTTGAGTGCAATAGGTATTCACAAGAAAAAGAAGATAAAGTTGCAACTATAGGATTCACTGATTATGCAATGGTCTGGTGGAAACAAATTAACAAGAGTGAAAGGAAGGTAGGGAGACATTCCATTAATAATTGGGAGGATATGAAAGATTCTATGAGAAAAAGGTTTGTTCCTTCACATTATTTTAGAGAATTACATCAAAAGTTATATAGACTTATGCAGGGAGGAAGATCAGTTGAGGATTACCATAAGGATATGGAAATATGCATTGTGAGAGCAAACATTAAGGAAGATGAGGAGGTCACCATGGCTCGGTTCCTAGGAGGTTTAAACAAGGAGATTACTGATGTCATTGAGCTATATAAGTATGTTTCTATGGAGGAGATGTTGAACATAGCAATGAATATTGAAAAGCAAAAAGAGGAGTAGGAGCTTCAACAAGACCAACAACAACTCATACAATACTTGGGGATCTAAATAGACGATAAAGGAGAAGAAAAAGGACTTTAGGGTATCCAAACCCTATGGGGCATATTCGGGTTCCAAAGAAACAAAGGCAACCCAAATCTCAAACAACAGTGCTAAAGTTAACTCTAATACTCCAACTCCTAGTATAGAGATTTAATGCTTTAAGTATTTGGGAAAAAGGGCATATGGCACGTGAATGTCTTAATAAGAGGGTAATAATAGCTAGGGATGATGGTGAAATTATTTCTAGATCATACCATATAGAAGATGAAATGAATCCTTTAGAAGATTATAGTAATTATGATAGTGAGGGAGAGTTGTTAGTTGCTAAAAGTGGAGATCTTTAGTTGATAGGAGAGCTTTAAAATTCGAATATCAAGGAAGAGGAAGTTATCTTAGAAGAAATTATTTGTGAAGTTGAAGGGGATGTTATAGACTTATTTGATGATGAATTTGTGAGCAATGAACAAATAATTGAAAGTGAAGAAATTTTTTATTATGTGAGTGCATGTGAAGAAGTTTTCTTAGTTGAGATGGAAGATTCACAAGTTATAATTGATTCTCCATTGATTAAGGAGAATGAGTTGCACATAGGAAGTGAAGAAAGTCAAAATCATATCACTGTATTAAATACTAACCATGTTTTGCATAGTCCTTTTGTTTATAACTTGTAGGATCATGATGAGTTTCTTAATGAAGAAGCATTCATACTATTTCCACCAATGCCGAAGATCATTTCTGAAGATGAATGTATTCCTAAAGTGTCAATTCCCAACTATTGCAAGACAAAGATTCGAGGATGAATCTTTTCTAAAGAGGGAGGGAATGATACGACTATAGGGGTTAAGTCATGATGATTTCATCAATCAACATCACAAGTTTAAAGTACTTAGCTTTTGAAAACAAGTTAAGGAATTAGGCCAATTTAAGTAATCAAGGGCTCAACAACTTTGGGCTTTAATTGTACAAGTCATGTGCCATTTAAAAGTCATATGATTCATTTAAGTTGTAATTTATTAGGCTAGGTGTGGGCTTTCTTTTAAAGGCTTTATTTAGATATTTGGGGTATTAGTTAGTCTTTTATTTTTGGGCTTTTATTTAAGTGAGACGTGACTTCATTAAAAGTCATGTGACTTAAGTATCTTAATTAAGGCTTATTTTCTTAAGTAAGACACTTGGGCCTAACTAAAACAAGCCCAAATTTGTCACTTTACTTTAGTTGGATTTTAAGTAGTTGTTTTAACCTACTTTAGATATGATTTGGCATTTTAAACCTATTGAACTTATGTATACCCATTCCCTTAGGGTTTGAAGGCTATGAATAGATTATTATAAGTTGTAAATTGAAGATTTTGATGAATTAAACTTTTGAGAGGTTTCTCTTATTGGCTTGGCCGAAATTCTTTAGAGAGATTAGTGAGGATTGCTTGCTTATCTTTTCTATTGCATCAAAAATTAGAATTACTTATAAATCATTTGATTGTAGTATTTTTCTTATTCTTCTTATCCCAATCATTTACATTTCCATTCACGTGATGTTTGGGGTTCCGCATCAGATAGTTAACCTACAAAGATGTCTAAAATGGGCTCAAAGATGTAGGTATCATAGAGTCATCATCCAATAAAAAGTTGAAAAATGATTCTCAATCTTTTGATGTCCAAATAGAGAATGGTGTTCGAGACATCACTCTTAGTTAGTATCTTGGTTAGGTTTTTTCTTATAATCAAGTTTTTATCATTAGTCCACTACCTCCCTTCTCACACGATGTAATACAATTCAAATTAAATAACATGACAAGTATCTTAGAAAATGATAAAAAAATCCTACTTGATTATTATAAAAGAAAATCATTCCAAATAGAAGAATAATACAAAAAATAAAATGGCATACATAAAATGGGAAGTTAGTTCAATTTTTGGGAACATTGGCTCCCTCATACATGATTGTTACAAAAAGGAAGGAGAGCCTTTGCTTAATTTCAAACGAAAAAAGGATAAGTGATCCCAATTTTAGAGCAAATGAGGCTTCCTTTTATATTGTTATTTTTGGGTTAAATTGGACACCGGTCTATTTTTATTAAAAAAATCAAATTAATTAAGTACAAAACCTTTTAAGCAACTTAGTTAAGTTAATGTGTCAAAAAAAATCTTTTCACTACATTATTATATCCCCAAAAAGAAAAGACATCCAAAAAAATAAGCAAAATATCAAAATTAAAGAGATAAAGTAAAATTAAATAAAAAATAACCTCAATGTAAGTCAAAGAGAGAGAGAATGAAAAAACCGATTGGGGCATGACTTTCGATGCATAATCATCCCTCGAAACTTCAAATAACTCATAAAATAATTTGCTCACATGAAATATAAGAAACCCAAATTAATTAGCATATTAAAAGGAAATAAATATTAAAATAATTTAAAATGATAAAAAAATTCATCTTGCTAAAAATAAAGACATGAATATAGAATATAAAATACACTCACAAAGATGTGGAAAAGGATCTGCAACATCAATACTAAGAAAATGACTTAAATTAAGAAAAAAAAGTATTGGAATATATTAAAATAAGAGGAAATCAATCCACAAATGCCCTTGGACACCGATGGATGCCCCAAGCGAAAGGAGAGATGCGATGAGGAGAAAGTATCAAGACATCCCATCTATTGTGGTGATAAAATGCCGTTTATGATGTTTTTGTCTGTCGCTCGAGAAAAGATATAAAAAGCAGTTTCAAACCATCAAGCATAAGAGACTCAAATAAATCTTAAACATGAAATTTTATGATCCTAACACATGCCAAATCTAACCATGATATTTAAGACATACTTTTAACTAAATAATAATAATAATAATAAATATCATACAAAATAGAATTTAACATAAGAAAACACATGTATATTTATGGAGAAAAATAAACCCTAGCATGTTAGTCTAGCACATTAGACAATCTCAAATCATTATAGCATCTCAAAATCATATAGATTCTAATAAACAAATGTCAAAGCATGCATTACAATATTATAAAATAATAAACATATTCATATGATTGTGATGATAAACTAGATAGAGAAAGCTTGATCTAGAATATTACCCTTAGAATATTATGATTATGTAAGATTAGAAATGTTAATCTCCACTCTGATCCTCAATTTTCCTGTTAAAAAAAACAAAGGGATTTTTGTGTGTTTTTTAATGAGTAATTTGTATTAAACTTTGGTTCCAAGAGAAGAAAATTATTTTCTCTCTTACAAAAGCACTATTCTCTTTTAAAATTGTGTCCTCTAGAAAATCCTAATTTTGGCTTTTTATATCTAGATAAGAGTTGGAGATTCACTTTAGCTCTGATTCTCTAGATATGGAAGGACTAAATCCTCCTAAATCTAGAATGAATCAAATCCAATCATTATCTTTGTTTTCAAAACTAAAAAATGTAGAAAATCTAGAAATAACCCCATAAATGGACGTATGTTTACAAAAATACCCTTGGTCTGACCTCAAATGGAGGCAAATGGCCATAGGCAACCATGCCTTTTATGACAAATGTTCATCTGTCATTGCCAAAGGCTAAAATAAGGTTTTTTATGCCTTTTGGCATAAACCTTTCAAAAAAAATAACTTAGAAAACCATAAAGTTTTGATTAAAATGTAAAAATTAAGGTAAGAGCTTTGAGATTCATGCTCTTTATCAAAAATATATTATTTTCTCATCATCGGATAACCCTGACCTAGGCTGCTTAGGTCACGATGTCTATAGTTGCCACTAATTTTGGGGAACTAGTACACTATGCTAAAGTGAGCTAAAATTTAGAGTGAAGAAAAAAAGATGCATACTTGAGGCAACAGATCTCTAATTAATTATATTAAAAAATGTACTCTTTGAGGTATAAGTCTCTTGGTTTTGTAGTTACCATCATCTTGTCAATATATTAACCCTTGGTTGGGAAGTTACCATCAGTTTATTAATGTGTTAACCCTTGATTGGGTAGTCGCTATCAGTTTGTTGATGTGTTAGCCTTTGGATAACTATTTTATTAGCACTAGCTTATCGGCATGTAAAATCAAGATGACTTTATTGTATTTGATTAGCACCATCTTGTTGATATGCAAAATGAGATAAGATTATTTCATTTGATTAGTGCTAGTTTATCGGCATACAGATTCAAATGAGACTGTAGAATGGTTGGTACCATCTATAGGCACACCTAACCTTACAGTTATGGTGGTTGATGTTATCCATAAATATGCCTGCCCTCCTCCCCCTTGAATAAATATTCTTATTGGAGAATTTCTTGCAAATATGCATTTGTGAGGTGTCACTGACAACATATGTTCGTAAGCTTGCTCCATATATGTGAGTCCACCTTGGAGATACTACAGCATAATCCTTTCCCTCATCATTCGAAGTTAAAACAACCTTCTGGACTATCCCTCTTTTAGTGTGCTTTAGTTTTATATTATGATCTTGGCTTTGTCCATATGGATCAATTGTTAATGTGCTTTAGTTTTATATTGTGATCTTGGCTTCGGCCATATAGATCAATTATTGGTGGAGTTTTTCACTTTAAATTTAGCCATGTGAATCAATCACTGGTGAAGTGTTCCATCAGTTTAATAATTCCCTTATCCAAAGGGAACCCTTAAATCTTTCTAAAGTTGCAAAATATCTGCACTTTTCTTTGTTGTGCATCTCTTTTGATTTCAACTTATTCAGGTGACTTCTTGTAGTTCTATAGGTGTCTTTTTTATTCCAACCTATTCAAGTAACTTCTTATAGCTTTATAGGTGTCTTGGAACCATGACCAAGAACTAAGGACCATCACAGATCTCTATTCATTCCCTATTCACAAATGTTTTATCCTTCTGATCCAGTTTAGTATAAGTGTTTTCTCTATTTACAAACACTTTATCCTTTTGATCCAATTTATTGTGAGCATTGTCACTTCTATTTTTTAATCAAAAAATATGCCACCTTTAAATTCTACAAAATGCGAGATGTATACCTCTTGAAAGGGCTTTGAGTACATGTTAGAAAAGGTGTGATATTAGTACCTCATCATTGGACTTGATCTTATTATTTTAAATTTACCATTTTGATTACTGTTGATTCATTTTTGCCATTTGTCTTGCCATTTTCTCTTTTTCAATTACCATGTTATTACTTTGATCATATATCTTGTTATCAATTTTATAGTATATTTCTATTTCAAATATAGCAATCATAAATACAACATAAATGAGACATAAAGGAGTATATAAATACATATCATAATTTTCATACACTAAAACATCCAAAAGATTTAAAACTCCCTAAATACAAAATAAACTATTGTGATGGTCATAACCCTCTGTAGTAGTATGGCATAGATGAAGGATAAAAAGTTAAAGCCCTAGGAGGCTATATGGTCCCACTATCTGCAATGGTGCTGGTGGTTAATCCCCCTGCTATCTGAATTTGAACTCAAATCTAGGTAACACAGAGTATAGCAGCTGAAAAATCTACGTTATCACCTCAACCAGGTGCTCTAAACTTTGGCCTATCCCTAAAACTGCTTTGGGGTGCTTGTATAGATACCTCATCAAATCATCCCTCAAATCTCTGATGTACCTCCTTAAATGCTCATCAGTATCAACCATAGCCTACCTAACCCTAAGGACCTCTACCTCGATGTGACCTATTTGCTCTCTGATATGTGTGAGGGAATCATCATCTCCTTGTAAAGTCACATCAAATCTCTACCCGATGGCTGCTAAATCTGCTCTGATGCCCTGTACGTCAGCCTAATCTAAGTCTGCAAGTACTACACCAAGGCTAGCATGGTCTGAAAGGTATGGTAATACCTCCTAATGGCATCCTCTATGGTAAATAGCCTGTAAAACCCTTACAATTTCAATCCTACGGATTTAATCAATTACCCAAAAAAAATTTCTTTTCTCATCTTAAAAATCATATACTTAACAAAATAATTCATTGGTTTTCAATTCTTACTCATTATTGAAATTACAATATCAACTTGTCATTGACTTGTAACTGTCCAAATTTACTATTCATTTTACAAAAATCCGACAATATAACTGCTATAAACTTAACTAGCCTACTGAAAAATAAACAAGTCACAGCCCCTTAGGGGCACAACAGTGTGTAAAGTATAAATCCTTCTCATCCATACATACATTCTCAATTTTCAAAATAAGCTATTCAATCAATCCACTTCTTGCCATTCATATACTTACATATGCACATACATTACTATATCATCACAGACCAATTCTTTTTACTTTAACATTTACAGTGTGTGTGTGTGTGCGCCAATACAAAAATTGTTATATTATCTATTTTCTTCATAATTTTCTCCTGATGTGTACTATTGCTCCAAACTTTCTTCATTATCTACACGCAGTAAACACTACGTGCTGAGCATTAAATATACTCGGTGGTGACTAAAAATTGTAATATTTCCCATACATGCATAACTTCATTAATTATGCAAAAAATTCATTAAATTTTAATCAAAAATACAATTACTAACGTTCTTAACAATCATTTCAATTTAAATTCAATACTTTGGTAAACTTTTCAATTTAGTCATTTACTTTTCATTTTATTACGAAATTGCCCTTTTGCATTTTAATTACAAAATTGCCATTAGTTTACAATTTTTCACTTCACATCCAATTATTGGCTTACAAAATTATCAATTAGCCCTTATTTTAATTTTTTATGAAAAATTATATTTTAGTCCTTTTCCTTCTTAAAATTTCATTTTTGGACTTTTTATTCACTAAATTGCCATTTTACCCCTTTTATTCATTTCTTTATCACTTTTACTCATTAAACACAATATTTGGGAAAATAATCGTTTTACCCCTAAACTTTTTATTTCTTTTCAATTAGATCATTTTTCATCTTAACTTTCATTTTTAGCTTTCTTTTTACACTTTTAGCTTATTTTTATCATTATACCCCTAGTACAATCCCGATAAAAATTTGCAGTTCGGATATACGAGATATAGACCTCACAGGATCACGATATAGATTGAGAAATGACCCTTAAGGATCATTTCTCATATATTAAAGTACATAATAGAATAAATATTCTTGGAGATCAGTGATCCTACCATAACAAAGCAAGTCACCATGAATTACCCCACATTATAGGTTTCTCTATGGCTAGCCAATTATATCCTGAGCTAAATTTTGATCGCCTAACTATTACTAAGGGCAATATTCCTTTACATTTCCTTTCACTTTTCAAATTTTTCATGTTTTTAATTACCTTTTCAATCCAGAATTGTGGGCATTTAGAATTTTTAATACTTTTACATAGTTTATGAATTATTTCTCAATAATTCAAAATTTTTCACTTATTTTTTGAATTATTTCTCAATAATTCACTATTTTCACACATTACATAATCAAATATTTTCTCAAAAATATTCAAATAATTTCTATAAATTCCATAAAAATTCATGGACACGTGGTATCATCTCTAGATTCATTTTATGGCATAATTTATCAAAAATACACAAAATATACTTTAGTTTTCTTTAAGTACCAATTCGGCCACTAATGGAAATTTACCTTACATAATGATTTAAATTAATTTAAGCTTTGTATTAGGCATATTCAAGGTCTTATTTCATTATTCTTGAGTCAATTTCAATTATTCATGCATTGTTTAAATTTTCTCTAAGTTACATAAAGGGAAATCATGCTAAATCAAGGAAAATAATAGGATTTAGAAGCTACTAACCTTTCTCTTTGTATTAAGGTTGCTTAGGCTTTCTTTTTTTTCCCTTTTGCCTTGGAAGCTTGTCCTTCTCCTTGTGAACCTACCATGACCGAATTTTTAATCCATCAAAACCATAATTTTTTGATCTCAAATGCTTAAAATAATCACATAAATGAACTTTAAGCACCCTAAAATACTTATAGGTACCCTAAAATAAATTTAAATCCATGATTATCACTTATCTCACTTTGACACCCTATGCTTTCCACTTATTTTTCTCTTACTTAACTTCCTCTAATCAAAAGATAGAGTTTTAAATAATCTTTTAGGGAGATCAATTACCACTTATGATGCTAGAATTTAAAGAAAAAGAGAGAGAAATTTGAAGACATCTTGAGAGAGAGAAAGTAGGGAAGGTTTGGCCATGAAAGGGAAGAAAGGAGCTAAAGGAGATGAGGTTAACTCTCAAAAATATTTGCTCCCCTTGCCTTTTATAGTGGCCTTGGTGGGTTGGGCTTTGGTCCAATCCAAATCCACTAGCTTAGGCCCAATAACCCAAAATCAAGCCTATAATTCTCTCATGTAATTCTCTCCCTTTCCAAATTCAAATCATTCAAAAATCGATTCCATTATTCTTATCATATCAAAAATAGGCTATCCATAAAATTTTAACCTAATCAAAGTCCATTTTAGATTCGATGAATCAGATTGTTTCGATTCAATAATTATTGATATTACTAAAAAATTTACTTTTTACAGCCAAAAAATTCTACAGATCATTTCAGGCACATCCGTAATTTTTTGCAATTTTTTTGACTTCATTTGCTATTTTTAAAAGTTCGATCAAACCTAGGTCAACCTAATTAACCTATAAATAAACTGCTCCATCTTTCATATTTTTAACGTTTAGAGACCTATTTGACCTCGATTTTACTTCAAATTTTAACTTTGGACTAACCATGATAAATAATTTTTGATGGTCAAATAAAATATTTTTTACCTCTGGATGTACTTTTTAGCTCGAAAGTACTATTCACTATCGAAAAATACTATTCACGGCTAACCCGACGTTCAGGCCATTACCTAGCCTCTCTAAAATGTCACCAAATGACAGTGCTAACGTCGGCTATACTGGTGGTGGAGTGGTGGAGAAAGTTGCCCCCGGGTGATCATATGTCCTGGCAATAGAAGAGGTGGAAGCTCTAAGATGGCCATATGGTGAATACCTCCTTGATCTCCTAAAGGGTGATTGATATGGCCTAATAGGTGACAATGGATACACTAAAGGATGAGGTGGTCCACTAAGAAGCTCATCCAAATCTACCCACATATCCATGTCAAAATTAAAATCTATGATCACACCATGAGGCTTTTGTCACTCCTCATTCTGCTAGTCATTATTTTGTACTGGTAGTGCTATAGGTGCTATAGGTGGCTGAGGTCAAGGCTGATCCTGATCCTTTCCCTCTACCAATGGCTCTAGCATAATAAGGTCTAAACAGTACCTCTGTCTATTCTCAGGAATAGTTAATAACATGTATTACGATTTCACCCCTACACTAGCTCAACCATCCTTGGACCAAGAATAGCCTGTAGGTCTATGAAAATATCCTCCTGAAATGATCTATAGAATATCCTCTCATCTGCCCCTAGGTTTAGTAATAGTTGGGTCACCACTCATTCGATATATATCTATGATGTCGGCTAGGTAGCAACTCCAATTAGGGCGTCATTAATCTCTTGTGTAATATCTACTCTCCTGCCTCTATACATGGCCCATAAATAGACTATATCGACCATGTTGATTGACCTAGTACTATCGATGCGGTCAAGATATGAAGTGGATAGGACCCTCTGGATATGAAGTGGATAGGACCCTCTGGATATATCAATCCTTTGGAAGCCTCTATATTGAAGAGTGTCTAAAAACCTCCCTTTGGTTGTGATGTCAAGGTATGTTTGGAAGGATAGAGTGAAAAATGCAGTCTATCCCATAACAACTAGTAGTTTGTCGACCTCATTAATCATCTTCATGGTCTAAAGGAACCGTCGTGACATAAGATAAGGCCTTATATCTCTCGACCTTTCAATGGGTCATCCATCTCAAAGTGGGTGGAACCAGTGTAGCCTGTGCCTTTCTGCATGGCACCCTATAAAAATTGAATGTTAGTTTTTTTAAAGTTAACTTACATCTCAAGTAAGCTAATATTAAATTCCTTAAATTTTTGGTCAAATTTCAGTAGCATGCCAGCTTAAACCAGTGCAAGCCAATCTGTATAGAAATGCAGTTCAAGTATATACAAAAATCTATAACATCCTAAGCCTATTAGTGGGCAGTTTAGCAAATATGCATGTCAATCAATGCAAAAAAAAATTGAAAGCCTACCCCTGCACACAAAAAAAAACATTTTAAAGGAAACAATATAGGCCATCACTGGCTGCCAAACAATCTAATTCAATTAGCAATTTTGTGCTAGGTAAGTTAAGAGGCTTATTATTCATTTCATAGTTAATTACAATACGTTGATAAGGTCTAATTTGAAATTAATCTACAGTTGATCCGCATTAATGCATTTTTTAAATTAAGTTAAAATAAACCAAGCCAAATATTAAACCCCATAATTTACATGCTCATTTTTTTATACACTTGCATCTGGTCAATTAATAAGAAAATTTACAAGATCAAACCTAATCAACTTCTACAAGCAGTAAGCAAAACAATTGGGCATTTCAAGACCATAAAAAAGAAAATAGGTAAATTAAAAGAAAAGATGTATTGGTATTTTGAATTAATCATATTGAATTCAAAAAAAAAAAGAAACTTACAAAACAAAACAAAATAGAAGAGAATAAGTAAGGAAATATTTACTTGAAAGGAAGAAAATGGGTATAACAAAAATGCAACAAAAGGCAAAATGAATTGCACCTTGAGATGTGTATCATCCTTGGGAAAATTTAGACGTAAACAATTCGAAAAACAATCAAGAAATGAGAGAGAAAGGAACAAAAAAAATTGACATAAAGCTTTAAAAATCGCCAATGGCAGTTATAGAAGTGAGGAAGAAGGAAATAAGGGGAAAAGCTTTTATTTTTTAAAATTTCAAACAATAGACGAGTAGGGCATCTGTCACTAGCAACAAAGAGCCACCCTATACATCCTTTCTATCAAATTTTTTTCCTTTGTATTATTATTATTATTATTATTATTATTATTATTATTATTATTATTATTTTTATTATTATTATTATTATTATTATTATTATTATCCATATACAAATATTTTATTTTATCTCTCTTTCTATATATATATATATATATATATATATATATATATATATATATATTCTTTTTTTTCTTTTTTCTTTTATTTCACAAAAATACTCCCTGAAAATATTTCTTGGATTGTAAATTCTTTGAATTTAACTTTCCTAATAGCTTTGTGGTGTCAGTACATCCCTTGAACCTCTTGCAAAATGAAAATGATAAGAATGCAAAAAAAATATGTGCAATGCATGGGATATGCAGAGAAAGATTTGCTAAGGCAGTCCAAGTGTGATAGATAGGCTAGCCATGTTTAACTTCTCTAAGGATGGACGTTTGTCGCACCTTTTCTATAAATAGCTTGCTTTTTTTTCCTTGGTCTTTGTGCCCTTTGACCTTCCTCCTATAAGAGAGCTCTCTTTTAGGTATCTTTTCTTCTTCTCTTTCCTTCTTGTTTTTAATTACATTCATTTTTCTTTTCTTTGTTTTTTCTCTATTTATTTCTATGTTTAGACCACTTAAATATTTCTACCATGTCTACCCTAACTATTACAAAATTTCAAAGATTCTTAGATGATCCAAAAATTTAGAAAGTTTCTATTTTAACCCCATACTCAAATTTGAGATTTTTTAGGAGAGTAAAGTTTGGCAGGACTCTGATTTTATCTGCCATCTGGTACTATGACCTGAGGTGTCATATCTTTAGATTCACCCATCAGGAATTATGCTTTATGCCTGAAGAATTTGTTGAGATCGTTGGTGTGAGATTTGCACCTAGCACTCAACCTTGTTTGCCCTCTATTATTCTCGATTATCCTAGAAAGGTGACCTAAGCTTTAGGCATTCTACCTTTTGAGGCTAGAAGCTTAATACCTTGAGGGTGGAAATTTTCATTAGAGTGACTGACTAATGTCTTGGATGATTTTGATGGTGTGCCTACATTCCAAGCTAGCATGATTTTGTAGTGTTATTTTGTTCTCTACTTGTTGGTATACTAAATAGACATGATTAAAGATTATGAATTATTCAGCACCATGGATGGTGTGTGATAAGTGTGAATTATATATAGTTTTTAATATGTTTTAAGCATTGTTATTTAGTTAATTTGGTGTAATTTAGGTTAAATTAGAGTTATATTGTTAATTTGTATGTTTTTAAGGTTAATCCAAAGATTTGATTGTTTTCAGGTTTAAATTGCTAGAAAGGGCAAAGATTATGGCCAAAACTGCAAATATGAGAAATTGATGCGAGAAAGTGAGTGTCCAGTCCATAAGGTTTTCACGTGACCATATGAAATCAATGAAGAAATCTACCCGTGGCCACGTGAAGGGTTGCAGCTTGGAAGACATGGCCGCGTGAAAGACAAGTGAATAAAAACTTATGAAGGACACGTGACCACGTGTAAAGCAAAGAAGAACCACATGTGACCACATGTGAAGAACCACTAGAGGGACACGTGACCATGTGTAGATTTACACATGAAGAAACATGGCTACATGTTGAAGTCTCCCATTTGACGAAGGATTTTCTCGAGCTTCCTGTTTTAGCAAAGTTTACTTCCTATTTAATTTCTGGAGTTCAATAAGGATTCTACTACGACTTTGGCCTATAAATAGCAGTCTAAAACACTAGAGAAGGCATCCAATCTTAGAATTAAGCACATTATTTTCTTATTTTATTTTACGTTGTTTTTGTTTTCACTGTTTTTCTTCAAAGATTTGTTTTAGTTTTAAGTATGTCTTGTGAGTAGTTTTCTTTAACTTTTGCTAAAGGATACTTGAATCCTTAACTTGTATTGTTATGACTTAAGTTTGATCTTCAGTTTAATACAAGTTGATTATTTCTTAGTTCTTAAACATCGTCTTGTCTTTACTTAATTTTAAATTGATTGTTAACTTAATTAAGCATTGGTTAATTAATTAGTTTAAATTGATTATTGATTTGCATGTTCTTGGGTTGATTTATTTAGGTTAATGCATGATTATAATCTAAATAAGCTATAATTTTGTGTTGATTTAAGTAAATTGAGATTGAGAAAAGTATAACTAAGAATAGGTAGAAGTTAAATATCTTGAAAAAGGCTTTAATAGACATCTAGGAGGATTAATTTAGGTATTTATGCTAAGTGTTGAGTTTATCTGAATAAGAAAATTTTGATGCTTGGAATGATAATTTTGAATAAAGTTATCTGGGTTTATTAATCTGAATTCTCCATAATCACTTGTGTGTTTACTTTTTGATTAAGTCATAATAATATTGGTTAAGGTGGATAGTCCTTTAGTGAAAGTTGCTTTTAACATTTATTTTTATCTCATTCAATTTACTTGCTTTTATTTTTATTTATTTCAACTCTTTCAATTGTTTTATTTTAGTTTTAAAATACTGCTTTTTGTATTAATCTTCAATCATCACAACTTTGGGATTTCTCTTCTTTCTTTTACACATAAAAATTGGTTTTGAAATTAAAATAACACATACAAACACAAGTTTCCCTTGGGTTCGATATTTTGGGTCATAATTATATTTCCATATATTACTTATCTGATCTAGTACACTTGCTAGCATCCGATCAAGTTTTTGGCGCCGTTGCTGGGGAAACACATTGACATTTGTTTATTATTTTGATTTTAAAGTGATTTTTGTGTGTTTTCTTCTCTTCTTCACCTATTTTCTAACTTTCTTTATAGGTAACTAGTGGTTTATGGTGAGAAACAACCTCATCCTACCCATAGACCCTGAAATTGAGAGGACATTTCATAGGATTAGAAGGTTAAGAGGCAACATGAATGACCCAAAAATAGAACGACCTATGAATGATCTACCACCACCTTGGATTGAAGAGCGAAATATACCCCACCAAGCTCCCAGGAATGGGTATAGATCTAGGACCATTAGGGATTATGCTATTCCTAGGTGGAATGAAGAACATAGAACAATTAGGATTTCTCACCACCAGCCCTTTGAGATTAAACCCACTACCATCACGATGGTACAAAGAAACCAATTTTCGGGTTTGGAAATAGAGGATCCTGCACAACATCTAGGCATGTTCTTAGAAGTTAGTGACACTGTTCAAATTCCTAATGTATCGACTGATGCAATTAGGTTGAAACTCTTTCCATTCACCCTCATAGGAAAAGCTAGAGATTGGCTACAAATGCTACCAAATCAATCCATCCATTCTTGGCAACAAATGCAAGAAAAATTCCTATGCAAATTCTTTCCACCTACTAAGACTGCCCTCATTAGAAAACAAATTAGTGATTTCCAATAATTTTATGAGGAGCCATTCCATGAAGCATGGGAAAGATTTAAGAGACTTTTAAAAAGCTACCCCCATCATGAGGTTCCTATTTATCAACTAATGCAAATTTTTTATGTAGGTGTCCATTCGTCAACAAGGTCTTTGTTGGATGCAGCCTCAAATGGTAGTTTTATGAACCAAATACCGAAAGATGCATTTTTGCTTCTTGATGAGATGGCTACCAATGATGCTCAATGGGCAACCACTAGAGCAGCTCAAAAGAAATATGGATGAAGTAGCTATGTTAAAAGCTCAATTGGAATTAATGGAAAAGAAGCATTTAAAAGAAATAAATGAGCTTAAAGCTAAAAATATTTCTATGTTAGCTAATGAAGTTAATGCTTATGCAGGAATTCCAGGACATTCAGGAGTGAAGACTAATGAAGGATTGGTAGAAAAAGTAAATGCCTTGAACCCATATAGTAACACCTACAACTCGGGATGGAGAAACCATCCAAATTTTTCATGGAGGGAAGGTAATCAAGGTTCTTATTCTAACTCTAATCCTAGACCTCAGTTTAACCATAAACAACCTCCCAATAACCATCTTCAATACCAAAATCAAGCTCCACCACATTATCCAAACAAATACCCATCACAATCATACCACCAACCACCTGGTTTTTAAAAATCTCAACCTCCCCCTCCTCAAGAAAAGAAATCCAACATTGAAGAGATGATTGCAAACTTCATAGCCTCTCAAAACTCAATCTTGGCTAGTCAAGATGCTAGATGGAAATCACAAGATATTTGGATGAGGAACCAAGAGGCATCCATTAGGAATCTAGAGAACCAAATGGGGCAACTTGCTAGTTCATTATCCAATCGAACTCAAGGGATGTTTCCATTTAATATGGACATAAATCCAAAAGAGGAAGCCAAAGAAATCACTTTAAGGAATAAGGAGTTAGAAAAAAATTAAAATTGGTAAGAATTCTTCCTCAATGGTGGAACCGACAACAAAGGTAAGTATTTCTAACTCAGAAAATGTTGAGAAAGTGCCTCCTACGGTTGAGAAGGGTAAAGGTAAAGAAAAACTTATTTCTACTATTCTTGATGAATCTCAATTACCTTTTCCTGTTCTAGCTAGAAAAGAAAGACAAAATGAGCAATTAAGAGATTTTTAGACATGTTTAAAAAGCTACATATAAATTTACCATTTGCTGAAGCTTTATTACACATGCCGAATTATGTTAAATTTATGAAGGATTTATGCACCAATAAGAAAAAGCTAGAAGGCATAGGAACGGTTCAATTATTCGATAATTGTAGTGTTATTTTGAACAATAAAATTCCTAAAAAAACTAAAAGATCCTGGTAGTTTTAATTGCCTTGTGAACTAGGAGGAAATTTTGTTGGGCATGTTTTATGTGATTTGGGTGCTAGTATTAATTTGATGCCTTATTCGATTTGTAGGAAATTGAACTTAGGTGACCTAAAGGAGACCCGAATGACACTTCAATTGGTGGATAGATCGGTGAAGAAATCGAAGGAAATTATTGAGTATCTATTGATGAAAGTAAGAAATTTCATATTTTCGATTGATTTTGTGGTCATGGACATGGAGGAAGATAGGAAGGCGCCATTAATAGTGGGTAGGCCATTCTTAAATATGGCAAGAGCCTTAATTGATGTTCATGGACAAATGGTCACTTTGAGATTCAACGAGGAGAAAGTGATTTTCAATGTCAATAAAATTTTAAAACATCCCTCGTATGAATTTGAAGAGTCCATTTATTTTGTTAATGAAATTCAAGAATGTGTCAACACAAAACAAGAGGAAATCATTCTTAATTATGAGCTTCAAAGTTGTTTAATGCATCCTAAGGAAATGGAAGAGTTGGAAGCAAAAGAGAAGAAGTTGGTACAAAATATGGAAAAAGAGCACAGTGAACATGATGAAACGGAGAATGAACCGTCCCCTCCTAAGGGAGTTTTTGAACTTAAAACACTTACATCTCATTTGAAATATGTATTTTTAAACAATAATGTTGAGCCAATAATTATTTCATCTTTATTGATAGGTTTGGAAGAAGAAATGCTCATTGAAATCCTCAAGAAGCACAAAGGAGCAATTGATTGGGCAACATCTGACTTGAAAGGGATTAGTCCCAGCTATTGCACACATCGTATACCTATGGAGGATAATTTTAAGCCAGTAGTGCAACCTCAATGAAAGCTCGATGAACTCATTGAAATTCAACAATGGTCATATGACAATGTAGCACTTTATAAAGAAAAGACCAAACGAAAGATGAAATCAAAGTGGCTCGGACCATACCAAGTAATGTCAAGCAATAATTTTGGCGTAGTGATGATCAAAATCTTAAGAGATTGTCGTGAATTTATGGTAAATGGTCATTAGCTCAAACCGTATAAACTCGGACAAAAAGAGGTTGCTGAGGCAACCATGGTTTTTTAAGATACCTAATAAACGGTTTGAATAGTCTAGCTGAAGACTCTAAAACTCAGAACTTCTACTTCTTCTCTCTTTTATTATGATAGTTTATTTTTGTGTGATTTTGTGTTTTAGTTGTTTTAATTTGTGTGTTTTTATTTTTCTATTTCGATTCATGAATTAGGGAGGTAACTAAGCTTTAAATTTTGGGAAGATGCAAGTAAAATGGCTAAATTTGGTGGGTTATTTTCAGAAATCGGTACACAAGCCAAAGTCTCACATGTGACCACGTGGGAATTGCCTTTATCCCTCATGTGGCCACGTATCAAGGCTCTGCCCCATCACCATCACACACGTGTGACCATGTGAGAATCCTTCCTTATTCTTCGTGTGGCCACGCATGAAATCATTGCCTCCCTTTCACATACATACACGTGACCACGCACACACCCACCTCACTCTACACTTGACCATGCACACACCCACCTCACTCTTCACATGGCCACACACACACCATGCACACACATACACGTGACCATGTGTTCCTTATCCTTCACGTGGCCACACAAATTATTGATGTCCCGTATAACAATCCCATGTTTTTTTCTTCTTCTCCTTCATTTTATTTTGCTCTCGCACACACCATTTCAATCTTGAGCTACAAATTGGTTTGGTTCTCATTTTCAAGTAAGTATTCACGGTCCTTGCTCCTTCATTTATGTTTTCATATCCTCCATTGCTATTATTTGTTGCCATCGTTACTTAATTAGTTTAAGCATTGGTTAATTAATTAGTTTAAATTGATTATTGATTTGCATGTTCTTGGATTGATTTATTTAGGTTAATGCATGATTATAATCTGAATAAGCTATAATTTTGTGTTGATTTAAGTAAATTGAGATTGAGAAAAGTGTAACTAACAATAGGTGGAAGTTAAATCTCTTGAAAAAGGCTTTAATAGACATCTAGGAGAATTAATTCAGGTATTTATGCTAAGTGTTGAGTTTATCTGAATAAGAAAATTTTGATGCTTGGAATGATAATCTTGAATAAAGTTATCTGGGTTTATTAATCTGAATTATCCATAATCACTTGTGTGTTTACTTTTTGATTAATTAATAATAATATTGGTTAAGGTGGATAGTCCTTTAGTGAAAGTTGCTTTTAATATTGATTTTTATCTCATTCAATTTACTTGCTTTTATTTTTATTTATTTCAACACTTTCAATTGTTTTATTTTAATTTTAAAATACTGATTATTGTTTTAATCTTCAATCATCACAACTTTGGGATTTCTCTTCTTTCTTTTACACACAAAAATTGGTTTTGAAATTAAAATAGCACATACAAACACAAGTTTCCCTTGGGTTTGATTTTTTGGGTCATAATTATATTTTCCTATATTACTTAGCTGATCTAGTATACTTGCTAGCATCCAATTAGTGTGTACAGAGGATGCGCCCCATTTACTTTGGTTCTAGCATAGACGATTCTTGGTTTAGATGCCATTTCTGCTGATCTTACTACCTATCTTACGAGCAATCCCTTATTGCTCCAGATATGTCATTGCTTTAAAGGTAATATACCTCTTATAGGTTTTCATACTAACTTTTCTTATTTGAAAATGCATCATTTCAAAATTTTCACGTATTTTCTTGCATTATTTTTGCTTCAGATGAACCTAACTCACCCTAGCAGCTATTTTTTTAGATGTGGTTGTATGAGAACCTGTAGCTACTGTCAAAGTGTCCTCCTCGAGCCAAAGCTATGAGCACTTATCCTCTGAGGCATTATAACCTTAGGTATAAATGATACGAGTTTTATTCAATCCATAAGGGAGTTATCTGGCTGGCTTATTTGGCAAATGGTGATATTAGTTTCACAGGACTTTAGTTGCCTATATCTTTTGTGGTTTGGGATGGACCTTCAGGATGTATCCCTCTATACGGATTACATTGGGCCACCTTTTACATTGTTGCTCGCTATGCTCATCAGTATGGGGATAGTCAGGATATTGTCAGGTGCGCATTGGATATTTCTGGTGGTCCACTCTCTACTCCTTTTTCGAATAGGCTACTATTAGAGGATCATGGCTTGACTTCTAGTGAAAACTATCATACTTAAGGTCAGTGCTAGTGACTTTACCATATCCATTACATACAAGCAATGGGTAACAAGTCCAATAGTCAATAATATGACATTTTATCTCAGACACCTAGATGAAGAGAGTAATGTGATACATATAGACTGGATTAGATATTATCATGGATTATGTTTTGTTTTCATTAGAACTCTTAAAGTTGAACACATGAAAAGATAAGGACTACTTTTGAATACATAAATAATGTTTTGGATACAAATGTGATTTTTGTTTCTAATTTCATTACATGTGATCATTATTCAATATTGTCTCAATGACACATATTACTTAATCTTGAAATAAAACCTTAAAAGTATCAGAACTCCTGTTATTAATTTTCCCTCTTAGGTTTTCTTGATTAATTATTTTCTCTTAGCCTTTAATTTTAGGATTCTTTTTTTTCCACCTTGACGAGGCACTTAAGTTTAGCTAGGCCTCCTTTTTTTATTTTTTACCAGTAGGGTTTTTATTCTCCTATTTTTCTCTTTTTAGTCTTAGCTATGTAACCTCTTTAATCTCTTAATGTTTATCGACTCTCTAAATTCATTGCCATCACTATAAGTAAGAATGGTAGCTCTTTTAGACAATAATTTTATCAACATAAAAGGTCCTTCCCAAGTGGGTCTAAACTTATCCCAAATGTCCTGAAATCCTAGGTTTCATCTGTTTGGACACTAGGTCCCCCCTCCTTCAAAGGATGCTTCACCTTTGTCATAAATGAGTGAGCTAATCTTTTATAATAAATCTAGTTATGGTAGTAAGTTAGCCTCCTTTCTCCATCTACCATGTTAAACTGCAACATTTTCTATCTAGCCAATTTTATCTCTGGTAACTCATCTTCTAAATATACCCTGAAAGATTGATGCTCAATTTTCCCTGGTAATATAGCTTTTATCCTATAAACTAAGGAAAATAGAGCGGCTATCGTTGAAGTTTTAGTTATAGTCCTATATCCTCATAATGTAAAAGGTAGCTTATCAACCTAATCTTTATAAGTTTGAACCATCTTAGCAAAAATCATTTTAAAATTTTTGTTGGCTACTTTTATTGCCCTATTTTTCTGAGGTTGATAAGGATAAAATCTATTATGTTAAACTCCATATTTCCTTAGCATCTGCTTAGTTTCTCTAAAGAACTACAACCCATTTTTCGACACTATAAGGTGAGGTAAACCATACCTACACATCATATTCTTTTCAATAAATTTAGCTATATTCCTAATATCCACCTTCTTAAAGGATTCTGCCTCTACCCACTTCATGAAATAGTCAATGGAAATTATAATGAATCTATATCCATTCTAGGCTGGCAAGTGAATCATACCCATGATGTCTATGCCCTATATAGTGAATGACTAAGGCAATGTAAGGTTACGTAACTTAAAAACTAACAAGTATCTTAAGTCTGCATACTGCTAGCATAATTGATATTCTTTAACATACTTGGAGCAATCAGTATCCATTGTAAGCCAAATGAAACCTTGGCAAATGATCTTCTTCACCAAGGCTAATCCATTCATATAAGCTCTATGTACTCTCACATGTACCTCTTCCATAACCTTCGTAGTCTCCTTTTCGTTCAAATACCTCAGCTATATACCATCAGGTTATCTCTTATAAAGAACTCTTCCTACGATAATAAATTAAGTTGATAGCTTGCATATAATTATTTGATCCTTTTTAATGGCTTTATATGGAAATACTGACCTTTTTAAGTAATTCTAAATGTCATAGTATGAAGGTTTTCCATTATCTACCTCAATGTCCATTACTTGCTTAGCTTCAAAGTATGGCTTGTTGGAACTCAAAACTAAAATTGTCTTAATACTTACTCTGTTCGAATTGTCCCAAATTTATAGTAGAGTGGCTAAAGCATCTGCTAACTAGTTTTCATCTCTAGGCTGATACCCAAATGTGCAAACCTCGAACTAGCTACTCAAATCCTTTAAATAATTAACATAAGTAACACTACAAAAAAAATGCATTTTACCGATGGATTTTTACCGACGGATTTGTGCTTTTACCGACGGCAAATGACCTTACCGATGGTTTTTTATTATTTTACCGATGGATACTATCCGTCGGTAAAACGCTCGTAGGTACCAAATTACCGGCGGAAAATTCCGTCAGTAAATATTACCGACGGATTTACCGGCGGGTTTATAAAGAATATTCCGTCGGTAATTTTATTTAAAATCCATCGGATGTTTCGTCGCGTTGACCATCTACCGACAGAAAATGTTGTTGGTAAATCATCGATAATATTTAATTAATAAATTATTAATTTATTTTAGTATAAACAGCGACGGATATTTTCGTCGGTAATTTTGTCGGTAACACATTATTTTTTATAATTTTTTGCAAAATTATATACTTACTATTTGTAAATCCCAAATTAAACACAATAAAGTCAATATAAAAGTATAAAATCTAAATTCAATATATATATTAATTAATAATTTTAATATATGTCAAATAATTAATACAAAAAATTATATAAAATCTGTACAAATAGTGTAAATTACAATGCCAAAAATATAAAACTCAACACTAAATATATTTAGAATATTCTTAAAAATAATGAAAACTTTAAATTTTTAAACAATTATTGAAGTAAGGTCATCAACTGGTCGATGACCAATATAACCTATACCTAATATGCGCCTGCTTCCTGTAATGCACAGTTCTTCAAAACCATGTCAAGCATTCTTCTTTCATCCAAAGTTATTCTTTAGACACCTATACTTTAGCTCTCAAAAGATATATAAAAGAAAATCTTAAAAAAAGGTTAGAGAATATTAGCATAGCAGTTAACAAAAATGAGTAAAATCTTATCTCTCTGCATTTCACATGGTTTGTTTTCCTTTAGTTTCCAAGTTTCCCATCAATGACTCAAGTACCAAGAACAAATGCAACTATGACTAAAATAACATACACCTCAAAACGATTCAAAGAATGCCTATGCTAATTTATATATTGAAGTTTTACCTGGAAAATGTAGGATTTGACAGGCAGAACTGCCGACAAAAATAGAAAGGTCAAATATAAGACTCAGATAAACTGTGTCTGTTATGTAACTGCATTCCAAGGCAAAACTAAAACTTACCTTTGAAATATTCTACAGAACCAACAATTGAGACTTTTGGTCAATGCCATTGAATATGAAAGTCCTAGAAATGGGAACAAACTATCGCGTTATGAGCTGCAATTAACAGAATAAATGCAATCTTAGAAGATGGACGGTGAAGAAGCATCTCCAAATAACCAAATTTTAAAATGTTTTTCCTGTGGTGTAAACCTTCAAGTGACAGTATAGTGATGATTTTTCATGGCACAATAGCAAGTTATGAATATAAAGCCTAGTCACAAAAAGGAAAAAAAAAATAAATAGAAAGACCTTGATCACTTCTTGTGATGCAACTCCACCAATGAAAGCAACAACTGAATGGAGCTTAGAAGCACCAAAATGGCATATTTCATTGATAAGGTCCTCAGTCAAGGGTGACCTATTGTAGCCCAAATCACCAAGTAGACCGATAGCCATAGTTTTAAGTCGAGATATATCCTCATCCATTTGCCTGTTAGAGGCCACATCACAAAATTACCCAAGTAAAGCAATTTATATAATCCAATAGAATAAATTTCAAGAAAAGAAATAAGCTAAGGCAGGTGATCATATATTACCCATTAAATTGCCCAGGGAAGCTGTTATAATTAGCAGCAAAATGATCAGCAGCTCGAAGCAAAATATAGAACCCCATGGTAACACTGCAACACAATTACATTAAAAAGATAATTCTATAGGCAAAACAAATTACTCTCATGCAATTTATTAACTAGCCTATTTGATTTCACATGAAAGCTCTTTTTTTTTTCCCTTCAAAGGATGAAGAAGAAAGAATAAAGAAAGGCTAGACAGTTGGCAACACTATCAAAATAAACACTGATACTGCTACCAATCAATGAGTGGTGATAAAAAAAATAAAAACTAAAAAAAAAGCATTACGAGATCACCTGATAGTTTCATTTTACCAAAAACCCCACCGGGATCAAACCCTAAAATAAGTTCTAGGTACACTAAAACAAGCAAAGCAGTTTCTACCAAAATATTTTATGCGCATCAGTTAATGCTTTCAGTTAACAAAAATATATAAAGAAAACTGACTATGCATATCAAAGGTCCAAGTCAACCATAATTTGTCACCTTTAAAGCAGCCACCATCACCCAAAAGTCAGATGAATTAGAATCAACTTCACAGCAGCTATCATTTATTATCTGCTGGAGATCCGGACCTAAGATGACACAGAGAAAGAGAGAGGTGCAAGAAATTAGCTAGGATTATAACAAAAATGTAAGATATTTTAAATTTCACCAGTAATATAGCATAATATCAAATTTCATACAATAGATTCTCTCTCTTTCCTACAAAGATGAATAAGGCCAGACTTAAGCACTTCAAATTTAGATAAAGACAAAAATGTAGGAAAGTCAACGTATCAGGATAGCATTTACTAGTTTTTTAGGATTTTTATGTGTCAATTTAGTGCTCCATGGAGTCATAAAGGAGTCACTAGAATATGTCAGACAAAGCCGCCCAAGTTTTTCATTGCAGTTAAGTGTAAACTTTAGTGCCAGTTTTCATTTTCAAGAGTCTATAAGGTTTTTTGCACACTTAGAAGAGCTTATAGTGTAAAATTAAAAGAATCACCATAGAATAAGCATCCAAATTTCTATTAGAACTCATAATGTTGTTTCCTAGGAAACGGACTCCTCCCAAACTTATGCATATCCTCAAATTCCATTCTGTTATCCTAATTTCCTTTTTATATTTTAAAGGCTGCAAGAATATGAATTCACTCAGAAAACATTATTTATACTCACTAATTCCTCGACGAGCAAAGACTTTGAAAGAGGCCTCGCTAGCTTCCTTATAGTTGTCTTCATCCATTGTGATCATCCCAGCTTTTAGAAGCTCCTAAAACATTCCAGAGCACAAGCAAAAATTACTAGACAGCAACTGAAAATGAACCAAATAGCAAGTTGTAAACTAATAGTAAACCTTAAACTGTTTCTTCTCATCCCTAGATGATGGAAGTTTGCCACCATTAGCTGTAGCCCACTCCTCAACCATCTTTACAAGAATGATCAGATAAGGTGTGTGCTTATGGGAAACAGGATCTTCAACATTCAAGTCAATGGTTTCTGCAAAACTATATTAAGAAATGCAAAATAAGTACTTAAACAATAATTGTATATAAAACATGAATACTTTCAGCTCCAACCACCAACAAAAGAATCTAAAGTTTTCTCATATTTAAAATGAATGGAGGCCAATATGTAAAACCATTTTCTTCACACCAATAAACCAGATTTTCCAAGGAAAAAAAAATTGCTTATAAAACCAAAATCATATCAATCCAGCTAAGAATATAATATCAACACCTATATGATTAAACTATTACCTACCTCAACAGTACTTTGAAGCATTAACTAATGAAGTTACAAGTTCAAGAGTCCATATGATTCAAGTCAGAGTCCAGAGAAAGGATACGCTTTTTGAGGTGATATATGGGGCAAACTATTTCTCTTAGATCAACTTATATTACATGTGCCCTCATTTTACTGCAACCTATTCTTGAAAATACAGGAATAAGGCTAGTTTCAGGCCACTAAACTGACTTGATATTAAAACCAAAAACAACACAAGCTAACAACTTTGAAAACCAATATTTTAAGCCAAAGAAACCTGTGCACCAAAGAAATTAGAGAACTTTGAAGACCATTATATCAGATCTAAATAAATGCAAGCAGTGGTAAAACAGCCAACCAGAGAACTTTAAAGACCATAACACGACATGAGATTCCACATCTAAATTTCAGATCTAAATGAATTTCAGTCCTGTTCAAAATCACTACAATCAATGAACAAAATAATATTTGCCAAAAGAATTTATACACAATGATTTTGAATTTTAGCTTACTGTTTAGTTAAACTTCGGTATCTACTAACTCAAACCCCCAGTCAATTATTAAAATTCAAAATCCGTTCCTCATTTCTCAGCTAATCTATTATAAAATCAAAACGAAAAAGAAACAAATAAACCAAGAGAAAAGACTAAACCCTAAAATAAACCTAGCTATAAATGATTTGCTTTATGAACCTGTTACATGTCTATACAAATATTAGGTTCAGTTAGAAGATAATACCTGGATTTCTGGTTCCTCAATTGTCTCATCGGTCTGGGTAGTTTCGGCTTCTCCTTGAGACGCTAAAGCAGTGAACTTTACCAACCGAGGGGGCAATCTGGTAGTGAACCGGCGAGATCCAGAACGGGAAAATTTGGTGCTAATGCTTCTATATATAGATGGGAGAGGTAACCAGTCGTGGCAGAAGTGGGGCCCTCAACGACGGCGTTCTGAGGACGGACCTCCCTTCCCTTCACCAACTCTCGAACTATGCCTCGACACGGACCTCCCTCTTCTCTAAGACACACTCACCTTCTCCTTAGGGCTGAAGTCACCGTTGCTCAAAGTAGAGGGAAGAGAAAAGGGGGTAGATTGAAAGAGAAAAGCGGGCAGCAGCGTTTTGGGTAGAGGGGAAGAGAACCTAAATAGGGTTTGGGTTTTCTTTATATATATATATATATATATATCATTGCATATCGTTCATGCCTTATAGTAAAAATGAATGTGCCAAACCACTTGCTTTTTCATTTTGTTTTAATTGCATTTGATAATTATCTTAAGTTTTATAATTTCTTATCACATAATTTTCATTTATTATTGTATTCCATAATTCATGTACTAATTAATTTGATCTTTTAAAAAATAATATAATTATAAATTTTATGAATATAATTTATCCTATACTAATTAAATTAACCCTATTGATAATATATCAAAATTAAATGGATACTTAGGAACCTAGAAATATAATGGCACACACATTGGAGTGAAATGAGTCAATAGTAATATGAAAATATCAATCTAAAATTTATATAGAACTTTAATATATATATATGTGTGTGTGTGTGTGTGAAGTTCAACTTTTTGCTTTTAGATAGTAAAAAGTTTATAGCTTTAAGTTCAGTGAGGCTATTTACATCATAATAAATAACATTTTGTGTGAGTACGCCTAAGTTTCAGCTTGCTTTTAAAATTCAGAAATAAAAACATAATCATTTCATACCATTTTAGAAGATTATTTTTACTCTTTTACTTTATCACACTTGAAATATATTTTTTAAAATTTAAAAAATAATTATATATATATATATATATTTAATTATATATTATTTTATCACTTTTTAATTTTAATTAGAATTTAAAAAATTAAAATATAAAAATATTTTATCAATAATTATAATTTATTTATAAAATTGATGTATTATAATTATTTCTTTGATTATTGTAAAAAAATAAAAAATTATATCATTTCAGGTGGAATAATATTTAATAATAGTGGACTCAGCATTTATGCTCTGCCGATAGTAGTAACTTATCACTATTGATCTCTCTACATGTCCTTATCCTACTAATTAATTACTGCAACAATGAACATGATATTCTACATTATGTTCAAATTGTGGACTGCCGATTTTTTCAAACCATGGATCGAAACTACTCAATGTTTTAAACTATTTTATTAAAAAATTAAATTTCAATAATAAAAGGAATACCAACGGATTTACCGATAGAAAATCCTCTCACAAATAATATAGACTAATGTCTACTATAAAAATTTATTTATATATAAAACAATATTTTATTAAAAAATAAAAAAATCAAAATTTAAATCATTTATTTCAAATAGCGACGGATTACCGACGATAGTTTCTGTTGCTAAAGGCCGCCAAAATATGCCACGTTTTTTACCGATGGATTAGGCCTTCCGTCGGTAATCTGTCGGCAAAATATTTAAAATAAAAGCATACATTATATTACCGACGGACTTTCGGTCGGTGCACAGAAAAAAGTTTGATATATTTACCGACGGAATTTATCGTCGCTGTTTCATCGCTAAAAAATGGTGCCAAGACTTCCCGCCAATTTTACCGACCATTTTTGTAATCCGTCGCTAAAAAATTGGTCATTTTGCAACTTTTTTATTTTTACCGACACATTTGCGCTTCCGTAGCTATTCCGTCGGTAATATCCATTATTAGTGGCAGAATTTTAAGTCGTCGGTAAATTTCGTCGGTAAAATCATTTTTTTTTTTGTGTAATAAGTGTTTTTCCTTTACTAACTATTCACCTCTCACTTAATAAACCACCAAAGAGGAATATTTGAATACTTTTGTAGACTTTGACCCCATGGCTAGCAAGGCTTTTAATCTAAAGATGTAAGATTCATACTTTGCCTTATTACTTGTTGCTTTGTACCTCAGCTTTTTAGCTAAAGGCAATTCCCCCTCTAGGGTCATTAAAATTACTCTTACTTCTGTTTTTTTTTTATTCACAACTCTATCAAAGTATATCTGCCATCGCTAAACCGTTATAGCTGCGGCATCCTTATCAAAAAACTCATAGGTTATCTCTTCTCCCTTTAGTGGCTGATAAGCTACGAATTATGCTATAGCTCTTCCTGTAATGGTTTTTCTAGTGATTTATTCAATGTCGAACTCCTATAAAAGGATTAACCATCTAAGTTTCTTTCCTAGGATTGAAGGTGCTTCTTACTAATTCCTATAAGGATTATGCTTAACCACTACTTATACTTTGAAGGAATGGAAGTAATGCCTCAGCTTCTTTGAAGCCTAAATAATTGCTAGATAAACCTTCTCAACTTTTATATACTTAGTCGCATAAGGAAGAAACTTCTTGTCGAGATAATAAACTGCGTACTCAATCATGAAGTTATCTTCTTAAGCCACTATAGCCTTTACTAAACTGTCCTCTGTGGCAAAATATAAGATCAATGGCTTATCTGCCTCTGGTGGTCTCAGCACTGGTGAATGTAAAAGGTATTTCTTAATGGTGTCGAATGCCTTCTGACAGTCTTTGATCCAAACCATTAGCTAATTCTTTCTAAGCAGTTTAAAGATCAATTCATAAATTGAGGTTAACTTAGCTATGAATCTCCTTCTAAGTTATAGGCATCTCCTTGATGGCTTTCACCTTATCAGGATCTATCTTTATCCTTTTCTGGCTCATTACATGCCCCAAAAGCTTACCTAAAGTAACTACAAATATGCACTTTTTAGGCTTGAAGCAAAGATTTTACTTATTAATCCTTTGAAAGAACTTTTTTGATTCCTTAAAGTGACCTTCTTGGGTTGTTGACTCAATCATCATATCATTTACATACACCTCTACTTCTTTGTGGATCAAGTCTTCTAATATCCTAGTTTCCCTCTCTGATAGGTGGCACCTATATTTTTAAGTCCAAAAGGTATAACTCGATAGGCATAGATACCCCATTTGGTAATAAAGGCCATTTTAATCCTATCCATGATCTTATGCAAAATCTAGTTATACTAGGCATACCTATCTATGAAGCTTTACATGGCATAAGTAGTTGCACTATCTAGCAAGATATCTATATGAGGTAAAGGGAAGTTATGCTCAGGGTAAGCTTTTTTCAAGTCTGTATAGTCCATACAAACTCCAACCCTTCCATGTTTCTTCGCTATAGGGACTACATTTGCCAACCATATTAGGTGTTAGACCTCTACTAGAAACTTGACCTCTATTTGTTTCCTAACTTTATCTTTGACCTTTCAGCCTATTTCAACCTAAATCTCCTAATCTTCTATTTGACTAGCTTATACCCTAGATAGGTTGGGATGGCATGCTCAACTATCTCTCGATCTATTCTTACATGTCCTTGTAGGTCCAAACAAAGACTTTTATAATTTTTCAATATTCTTTCAATTTTTTCTCTCTCTTCAAAAGGTATATCCAATGCTAATAAGATTTCTTTGGGATTTTCTTTTATTTCAAGATTAAATAAACATGTGTTTGTTGAGTTAATATAAAATATGAATGTTTCATGATCATGATTATACATATTAAAATTAGAAGAAACATCACACAAGAAAAATTGTTCATCTTGTTAATATAATCAAAAGATAAATCATTTTTCTCATAAAAAAGTTTTGGAATATAAACAATATCAATGAAAGTATCTTCACCTTCATGTTTGGTAGCAACAGTTGCTTCTTTGGCTTCCATGTTTGGTTTAGGTGGATCTTTAGCTTCAACCATTTCTTTATCGTTCTTTTAAAATGCAAGTAGCTTCTCGATCATGATCTCTTCAAGCACTTCATTATCTTATGCTGAATGATGTAGAAAAATCTCTTCATCTTAAAAATCTTCAACTAGCTTGATGATCGCTCCTTAAGCTAGGATAAAGCTTTCAAGAATGTGAGGTATCTCCTTCGCTACTTCTTTTCCTTTGCTCTTTTGACCATAACCTATGTAACCTGATCCTCTTCTATCTTTCTATCATTTGGTAGTGATAGCATTCTTAGGCCTTCGAGAGTTCTTTCCTAAACCAGCTTCAGGCAAGAAATGCATCTTTTTTAGCATGTTGATTACTTATAGGTTATTAACAAAACCACTTTTACTCTCTTCATCATTAATCATAGACTTATAAAACCCATTGAAAGGCTACTTAGCTATTTCTAGCATAGATACCTGATTCTCTCTCGTAGCTTTAATGGTAACCACCTAACCATCATGAGGTATCTTGATCATTTGATACAGAATAGAGGGAAACCCTCTTAACTTGTTGAACTATAGCTTTTCAAGTAGTACAAAAAAGTTGGCAGGAATAGGTAAAACCATAAACTCAGCTTCGATCTTAATTGACCCGATCTTTACTATAGCTTTAAAGGTCCCAATAGCTTATCTCTTCGAATTATAATAGGTAGAAATGGTCAAATCCGACTTGTTCAACATGCTTTTATTTAGCCCAAAAATGGGAATTGCAACCTGAGGACACACATTTATTGAGGATCCATCATCAACCATCACATATGTTATGTGTTTACCATTCACTTAAGCCTTAATATAGAGAGGAAGATTATGGTTTCTACTTTCAGTAGGTAAATCAGCATTCAAGTACACAACATTTTATTTGGTTCCTTGCTTGACTAAATCCAGCAATTTAGAAGATGAAATGGTAGTGGTAATAGTAGATCTACTCAAAGCTTCAAAAAATGTATGCCTATATGATGGAGATTGCCACAATAAATTCGAACTAAAGATATAGGCCTATGTCTTTTCTAATTGCTTTATTATATGATTCTCTTTAGTCCCTTTCTCTATAGACACTATAGCAAGAGCTGGTTACTTTTCAATTGTAGGTGCTACCTTTCCACTTCTAGTTACCACCTTTACTTTTTTTCACTTTCCTCATTTCCTCCTCACTCTTGTTGGCTAAACTCCAGATATTAATAGGCACCATAGCCTCTTCATTTTTCTCTTTATGAGGGAATCCATGCAATCAATCATTGAAACTTATCAATTTTCATCACATATATTTATTACTTTGGGGGCTAAATGAGTAACTGTCATGTACTCATTGCCATATAGGTCACTCATTACATACAACTCAAATATATTAGACCTAATTACGAACATTAGAGGCGGTACAACATTGTACCCTTCCTTCTTGTTGTTTCTATCTTTTCATGATCAGAAATCTATTTGTTATCTATTAGATCCTGAATCTTAATTCTCAAGCTGCAATAATAATTAGTGAGATGCCCGATATGCTAATGGTAAGCACAGTACTAGTCCTCTCTTAGTGGAGCATCCCTTAACTCTTAGTAGGTCTCGATGGCATTGGCTGTAGTTTCCTTTGCTTAAATAGCCAATCCAAAACCTAAGATAAGGACTTATCAAGGTTAGAGTAGCTCCTTTGATTAACCTGTATAGTAGATACTTCATCTATTTTTCCACTTCTATTTGCTCTATTGCTACTTCCAACTATTATATTATTGCCAAAGTTCTTCCTTATACCTTCATTATTGGCCCTTTTAGCTAAATACTCACCTTTAACATCTATATCTCATTTAAAGATTCCCAATCCTTTAATCCCTTCATTTTAGGCCATCCCTCTGGTATAAACTTACATTTCAAATGAAAAGCCTAATTTGGTTAGTTTTATTAGGCTTTCTCTTTATCTTAATTACTTAGTTCCTCCATCTCATTAAGTACTCATGAAAAGACTCATCATACTTTAGTTGGAGTAACTTAAGGTCTTTTAGAGTAACCTCTATTCTTATACTACAATCATAATGCTTGAGGAACTCTTGAGTCAGCAAGTCTTAATCTTACTAGGTTCACCTATCCAACCCATGATACCAGTTTATCAATGGATTTGTTAAGCTCAAACAGAAGTATTCCACCTTTTACTTTCTAGTCAAGATGGTCCTTTTTTATTATTAGGCTATACTATTTGACATGCGTAGAGGGATTAAATGTACTATTGAATCTAGGCATATCAAGCATTTTGAACCTCTAGGGTAGTGGCTCATATCCATCTAAATCTCTATCTACAAGGTTTATTCCTCTCCCAGTACATAATAACCTAGACATTACCTCAACCTTCTCCTCTTTTTTCTTGAAGGCTGCATACTCAGCATTTGAACCCCTATTTCTCACATTCACCACATGAGGGTCATAATCCTCATCCTCTTTTTTGATATAGTCATTCTTTAGCTCATGACTCAGTTCTCTCCTTGGTAGATCTCAAGGCACAATAGCATCTATCAGGGTAGTCTCCCCAATGTGCATTGGTTCTATTGTCCGGTAAATAGGTGTTGTATGCTAAGTTTTGGCATTTGGTGCTAAATAATCCACCAATCTACCCATCATGGCCATCATCCTTTCTTCAAAATCTTGAAACTTCCTTTTTGGCCTTTGATCTAATTCATCTCTTGTCACTGAAGGTCCCAAAATAAAAGTAGGTAACCTTTCCCTTCAGGACTTGTGATCCGTGTCTAACAAGTGTACTAGATCGTCTAGTATTATAGTAAAATAAGATTAAGATCCTGAATATAGTACCCAAAGAAACATGGATTGCTAAGTAAAATATCTTTAAGTGAGTTGAATTAATGTGAGATTATCTCCCAAGTTTTTGGATTGAAAGTAAGAACTAAACTAAGTTAACAATAACGCAAAATAAAAATTAGGCTAACATTCATTAACGACAGAGCAATAACTAAAACACTTTTGCTAAAGGAACTATCCATCTCAATTTTTTTTTTTGAAGAATCCACCTTAATTTCTACTGCAATGAATTAAATAAAATTAACATACATAATTAAGGAAAAATTAATGAAAATAAACATAGATATCTTATTTAGAATATCATTCTAAGTATTAAATCCTATATTTAGGAACAATTTAATACCTAGCATAAAGATCCTATTTTTAACTCATAAACCTTCATTAGATCCTCTCGAGAGAGAAAGAGATTTAAATCTAACCCATTCTAAATTCAAAATTTTTAAATTTAAATCAACTAATGTATAATAAATCACTACTTCAATTCTTAGAACATAACAATCCATTAACATGAGAAAAATAAGCTAAAAACATACAAATCATTGATAAACATCTGAATTAGCATTCAACAATCTATTTGAAACATTAAACACCAATCCAATCATAACCAAAGATAAGATTTAGAATAAGAATTAAGAAGTAATATACTTATATTGAAGTTAAGTTTAAATTCAAGTCTTTATAGTAAAAGTATGGGGGTTCAAGTTTCCTTTAGCAAAAGAGAAGAAAACTACTTACCAAACATTATTAAAATGAAAGAAAATTAAAATAAAAAGATACAATACTCATGAATCTTCAAACTTGCTCTTGATGACTTCTCAGCATATGCAGTAAAAAGCTTGAGTCTTTTAGAGAATTAAAACTAAGAAAAAAAAAAGAAAAACTAAACTAAACTACTATACAAAAACTAAAGCTAAAATTCATAACTAATTGTCTCCTCTACATCTAACTAGCTAATCTCAAGTTCTGGTGCTTTATCTTGCTTTTATAGCTAGATTATATTGTTAAAAGAAGAAGTTTTATCACTTGTGACTTTCTAAACCAAGTTGTAGAAGAGTTTCAGCTAAAGTGGAAGTCTTTTATTGTAAATTTGTATCACATACTCAGAAGAGTGGCTTTAGTCACTCGACTAAGTGATGGAATGCTCAATAGAGTGCCTTAATCACTTAGTTAAATGATTTCCTTCTTTGGATGAGTGCTTTAAAACACTCAGAAGAGTGAAGACCCACTCGGCTGAGTGTTTTTTCACACTCTCCTGAGTACTTACTATCCCTCATGACACATTCTTCCATTCTTTCATAGTTTTATAGATTTACCCCTTAACTTCTCATTTCTTTAGTTTACTCCTTTTTTTCTTCAATTAGACCTTGAAAAACACAAAAACTTACAAATATACCTAAAAATAGCCAAATTGATTAATTAAACATAAAATCAACAAAATTAGTACTAAATTAACTAATTTAAATATATAAAAATACACTAAAAATATATTATACAATTATCAATGTGAGCCTTGTTGCCTCATCTATAACTCTCCCAGTCTCATTCAATTGCTTATCATCCATCTCTAATTCTATTTCTTGACTACTTTTTTGATGACTAGCTCAAACTTAACTCTAAATTGACCTCTGATTCCAACCTTCGAACTTGATTCTGACCACAACCCTCACAACTTAGAGATAAATCTCTAAACAAGGTTACCGTCTGACCCTCTGGGCTACTCAAATAAAGCTATAATGGCTACAAGGATCAAATGTTAGGAATGATGCAAGAACATGGCATATACATGATGCATGAATGTGATGAATGCTTTCGTTAGGTATCAATCACAATCACATGCAAGCATAGACAAAGCCTTCTAACTTTTTTACTCCTACACTAGAGGTCATGTAGTCTCTTTCCTAGATGAGCTTATCTTATAGGTCAACAGGATACCCAATGGATGTGTATGGTGTATGATGGAAAATTGGCAACATAACCTCTCTTAATTGAAAGCACAGGCATATAATTTTGGCCACTATGTATTTAAACAATTCAAATAAATTGGCTTGGCCTCACCCACTAGAGTATTGTAGCCTTTGGTTAGTACCTTCCTAATTTGTTTGATTTAGTTAATAAATAAAGGCCCACATACTAGGTAATAGTTATTGAGGTTATACAACCTAGGGAAAGTAGCTATTCTCATTACATAGCCTTATAGTCAAGTGATGAAACTTTAAGGCTACCTAAATATAGTCCCTATTAATAGGTTTAGCTCATCAGGTGCAGAAAGACTGATGGATCACCATTTCATATACCATTTGGTACTAGACTTGAGCTAGTAGTTCCCCTTAATACCTCCCTACATTAAATGAACAAGGGGAATGTTTCAAGATAGCAATTGATGGAATATCTCATGGTATGCACATAAAGATCATGCAGCGGAAAATAATAAAATTTGATCATACATGCCATACAATTCCATAACAAGAATCGAAAACATGCAATTTTAGGGTTTTAAAACTTACAACTTTAAATGCCTTTAAAACTTGATTTTGATGATGACCAGCAACCAAGGAGGATATCTTAGGCTTAGACCTTCACCACCAATGCCAAGGAACAGCCTTTGCGCCACTTCTCTCTATTCTCACACACACACTGGCAAAGATAGCTTAAAAACCGAGATCACTAGCTCTCAAAATAAGTATTGTGTAATGGCTATGGTTTGAAGCTATAAAATTTGATTTTGTACTTCTCTTAGGTTGCTATTACTAACCAAGAACACAAGAGAATGAGGAACAATCCTTTCTCCTTGTGAAAATTGGCCAAAATAATTAAGTGAAAGAGAGAGAGAGAAGTTCACGCCAAAACCTAAAGCAAAAATTAGGGTTTCACACCAAAAATGCACTCTATATATATTTTTAGGGTTTTATTTCTTTTCTAATATATATCCTTATCTTTTGGCAAGTGTTTGATCTGAATTTTACTATCTCAAGATAATTAATTCAACTTCAATCACTTCCTAAAAATAAGTAATATATATTGATTTAAACTCCTTTGAATTTAAAATTCAAATTTGAAATAAAACACAAGACATTTAATTAAATAAAATCACCTAACATAATTAATGTGCATGTGCCGAAATTCCTTGGTTTTTATCTTGGAATTTTGGCCAATTCACCTTATATTTAAATGATTTAATTTAATTTAAATTCTTTTATGCTTTAATACTCAATTAACTTAATTAATACAAGATAATTAATTAATTGAAATTAAACCTTGTGGGATGAATTTTTCTCTCTCATGGACCAAGGTCCAATAACAATTTTAAAACCCATTACACACATTAATTTGACTTTAATTAAAAGCCCAAATTAATGCTCAATACTTTACTTAAATATTTTAAGCCCAATGCTTTGTGTGCGATCCTATAGGTCCATTTAATGTTGGTAATGAATTAATGAATTAATTCAAAGGCTATATATATTCTCTAGCAAGATATTATAGGATTCCAAATTAAATGAAAATGCATATGGCATTTAGTGACCTAATGCAATTTTGCATAGTCCCTTACCCATAAATATCATAATTAATATAAGGCATGGAACTAGTCATCCTTATATATATATTAATTCCTTTATTAATATTCTAGTGACACTGAACTCTTAGATAAATAATGATTACTCATTATTTCATCTCGGTATGGCCATACACTTCTCAGTTCACTGATCAAGTGGCCGATGATATTTTCTCTCTTACAGAGAGGGGTAATCCCTTCACTTCCCTCATGATCTCTAACATGAATCAATGCATACCCAAGAATACCCGTACTTGTCACTCTGTTACGAGCATGTTAGGTGTATGTCAAAGCAAACAGTAATTCATAAAGAGTTTCATAGAGATTTCAGGTCTAAGAACTCCGATACAAAACTTGCATATGAGAAACACTTATGACTTGTACCATGTAGTGTTCTCATGAGTAGATCAAATTTAGATACCATGTTCTAAACATGTATCTATGATCTCTGATTGACACTCTTGTCCTTATGATCCGTAAGACAGAACTCAACTTATCGGAGAGAGCATACTAGTCTTAATTCATTTGTTATTCACATAACAATGACTGACTAGGGATATTTAGAATGAAGTCTCATTTGTTTCAAGGTCTTACAACCATATGCCTCACACATGATAACTTAAACTGAAACAACATTCTTGGATAGTTCTATCGATTGATATGCATAGGAATACAATAGATAAAACAAATGCCTTATTTATCAACTAAAGTGTTTTATTACAATGTATTGGGGCTAGGGCTTACACTAACAGCAATAGGGCTATAAAAGAATGCCTAACTTAATTCCAAGGCTCTAACATGTATGAACAAAATGCAATTTCAAAAGGAGATTGGAGTAATGAGAAAAACTTGATTACAAGAACTTAACTAAGACAATTTTGGGAGCAAGGTTTTTTAGTCCCCAGCTAAGCCACCACTGTGACAAGCATTGGAGCCTACTAATTTTTTATTGGGTTCTCAAAGGCTTATTTTTAGGATCCAAGACTAGATTGAGGTTCACTATATCTCATAGATTGGCCATTTCACAATAAAGAAGGCTCAAGCCCTATATATTATTGATAGTCAACCTACGAAGGAATCTAAAATGGGTTCAAAAAGGTAGATATCAGAGAGTCACCACCCAATAGAACATTAGAAAATGATTCTTAACCTTTTGATACCCAAATAGAGAATGGTGTTCAGGATATCACTTTTAGTTTGGTTCAAAAAAATAAAGGGATTTTAATGTGTTTTTTGATAAGTAATCTATTTTTAAATTTGGTTCTAAAAGAAGAGAATTAGTGTCTCTTTCTCAAAAGCACTTTTCTTTTTCAAAATTTTGTATCCTCTAAAAAATCCTAATTTTGGCCTTTTATATCTGGGAAGAGTTGGAGACTCACTCTAACTCTGATTCTCTAAATATGGAAGGATTAAATCCTCCTCAATCTGGAATGAATCAAATCTAATCCTTTTCTCTATTTTCAAAATTGGAAAAGGTAAAAAATCTGAAAATAACCCTATAGACGAGTATTGTTATTGACATATGCCCATCCCTCACATGATTCTTCAAAATTTACAAAAATGCCCTTAATTCGACCTATACTGAAGGGAGATGGCCACAGACGGCCTTTCCTTAATGACAAATGTATGGCTGTCATTGCCAAAGCCCAAAACAAGGTTTTTCATGCCCTTTTGCCAAAATCTTTAAAAAGAACACTATAGAGTTTCTATGAAAATATAAAAATCAAGATTAGAGCTTTGAGATTTGTGCTTTCCATTAGAAATATATTATTTTCTCATCATCAAGTAACCTTGATCTAGGCTATCTCGGATCACGGTCTCTATAATTACATTTAAAAAATTTAATTAAAAAATGGTTAATCAAATACTAAAAATTAAAAAAAGAGAATGAATGAAGGTAGTTTGTTATTTAATTAAGACATATACTTACTTTCGTGTGGCCTATATACTTCATGTGTTCTTACTTGATCTTTATTAGTTCAATTGTCATAATTATTTGGAACTAATTCAAACTATTGGTCACTACAACAAACTCAATTTGAATCACTTCTTCAAGTATAAAGAAGAAGCAAAGTTCTTTCTTAGTTGTACATTTCATATGTATTATTTTTCTTAATTAGTTGTACTGTATATTAAATCTACGACTGTTATTTTAAATGAAGTTATTTTTTAATTAATATTATTTATCTTGATTATTAGTTGTCAAATTCATCTTTTGGGTGAATCTCTTTTAAATTAATATTTTAAAAGGATACATCATTTGTTGTAGGGTAATGTTATCTCATATTTATCATGTTTAATACTTGTTTTATTATGGATTTATCATGGATAAAAGTAACCTAACGTCATCAATGGAGATTGAAAATAAAGATTCTGGGACTAAAAGTATTTCTTATCTTCCCGATCCCATCCCTAGGAAAAAAAGTAGTCGATTAAATTATAAAAAACACTTTTAATATATTGGATTATTTTAGGTTGATAGAGTGTGGAGCTAAAACTAAGCCAGTTTGTGCACATTATGACAAATTTATGCTTTTGAATCTAAAATCCATAAAAATAGTACTCTATAGGCTTATTTAAACAACCAATATAAGGAGTATCCTTATAAAATAGTTAAGGCATTACAAAGGGTTCTATTTCTAGTTTTGGGTGTAGGAGTGAAAGTCTTAGGGTGAAAGATTTTGATGTGAAAAAACCTAGAAAGGAGCTTGTTAAGTATGTCATATTGGATGAAGTCCCTTTTAGAGCTATTAAGAAGAAGTGGTTTAGGAACTATTCTTATGTTTAAGAACCTAGGTTCGTGGTTCCATCTTGTATTACTGTAGCAAGATATTTCTTAAAAGTTTATGAGGATGAGAAACCAAAACTAAAAATTATCTTAAAATCTCAACATTTTTGTTTTAGAATGGATTATTGAACATTTGTTCAAAATTTAAATTATATGTGTTTAATAGCTCATTAATGATGTAGATAGCTTTGAAATTATTGAAAAATAGAAGAATTCATTGAAGTTTTAGGTGGACTGATTACAAAGACTAAAGCTAAGAAGTTTAAGGAAAAGTTAAAAACCTTTATGCAATCATTCATTAAAGAAGAAATGGAGCTTCAAAGGCAAAATTGTCTATAGGGTAAATTCAGATTCATAGAGACCTAAATTGGAGGAGTTCAAAAGGGAGTGAACATGTTTCACATGCTTGGATCAAAGGTGGACTATAAAGGAGAATCGTAGGTCGAATTCATAAAAAAGCCAAACTAGCATGTTCAAGTCATATGACATGTCATGTACATATGCCTTGACATATGCCAAACATGTGACCTTGACATGTATAAGTCATGTGTTATGCATGTGCATATCATGTGACACAAGCATGTACATTGCTTGTGTAATGTTTAAATTAAGGGGTTGTTTTGAGTTGGGCTTAATTTGGGCCTTAGTTAAGACTTTATTTAATTAAGTTTGATTACTTTAGGATTTTTAGAGTAGGTCTCACATTTTTAGAGGCATCCACTCATTTGGTTATCAATTTTCCAATCTTAAGAAGGAAAAAGGCTAAATTCTAACTTCTTGTTTAATAAGGAATTTAGCCCACTTATCGTAATTACTCTATTATAATTTTTTGTATTTGTATGACATTTTTTTGTTGTAATGAGGATGGTTGGTATTGAATGAAACTTTATACATGAATTGAATTTTCAAGGTAAAAGTTCTTACTTTGAGTTATTTCAAGAATTGGATTATTCAAGTTATACTTGTGTAGTTCCATTCTTATTTTATTCTACTTTTAGTCTTAATATCTTTTGGAATTAGGGTTTAAAGTATATTAAAATCATATTGCAAGTTTTGTCTATGAATATTCAAATTGATTTAGGGTTCAGGTTCTAATTGAATTCTTTGGTTCCACATCAAATAGGGAATGGAAATTGTATAAATGGATTTTGAGCTTTTATCAAGTGTATAGCCATAAGGGGGAGACAATTAGAAAGATGGGTAAGACTTGTTTGATAGATTGGGGAATATATAGGATTTTCATGCTAACAGTTGATAATGCAAGTTCCAATCATGGTGTTATTAGATATTTGAAGAGAGATACTAAAGAGTGGAAAGGCAATATCTTAGAACATGAGTTCTTACATGTGAGATGCTATGCTTGTATATTGAACCTTTATAGTGAATGATGGTTTAGATGAACTTTATCAATCAATTGTCAAAATTAGAAATTCCATAAAGTATGTGAAGTTTTCTCCTACTAGGTCCCATACTTTTAATATGTGTACAAAGAAAGTTATGGAAGAAAATAAAGGTCTCCTATGTCTTGACATAGAATCTAGGTAGAATTCTACCTACAAGATGCTAAAAGTGACAAAAAAATTGAGAAGGCTTTTGTTAGGTTAGTTAAGGAAGATCCACATTATGTTTCTTATTTTTATAAAAGAATAACATAGGTCCTCCTATTAGAGAAGATCGGGATACAATTAGAGTGTCCATCAAGTTTTTGAGACTTTTTTATGTTGTGACTTTTAGATTTTTGGGTTCATTATATGTAACATCAAGTACTTTTTTCCATGAGCTTATGGCATTAATAGATAGGTTAGGTATATTGATAGGAAGTGGAGAAAGTTTCTTACACTATATAATTGTACAAATGAAGAAGAAATTAGAAAAATGATACAAATATGGATTTCTTATTATTTGTTTGGATTTTCTTAGATCATTAGTACAAAATGGATTATATGAGAAATTATTTTGAACAAGTGCATGATGAGTTAAAGGCTAAGGAGATGAGGGATAAAGTTTATGATGTATTGGTTAGGTTATATGCCCATTATTTGACAAGTGACTCAATTAATGTCATTAGGCTCAGTACTTGTATTTCAAATGGTCAAGTCTCTAATGATATGAATTTAGATGATGCTGAAGAGGGTGAAGTCATTAGTTTTTAGTATGAGTACTCTAGGAATAGGAAACAAGAAGAAAATTTAGAGAGTAACTCGGAGGTTATGAAATATTTAGCTGAAACTTGTGAAGAAATTCATGAAAATTTTGATATTTTAGGATGGTGGAAGATTAGTGCCTCTAAGTATCCCTATTTTTCTCTATTATCTAGAGATGTCCTAGATATTCTTGCATCAATAGTTGCATTGGAATTGGCATTTAGTACTAGAAGCAGGATATTAAATCCTTTTAAAAATGCATTGTCACCTTTAATATGGTAGAAGCACTTGACTGCTACCAAAAGTGGTAGGATTCAACTCCAATATATCTTTGAGAAGCAATGGATAATATGGAAACATATAAAGTGGTTAAATCAAGTGTTATTTACATTTAAAGTTATGATTTTTATGTCATGGTTTCAAGTGGAATCAAGTTTTCTAACTCATTTTGTTTGACAAATTTTTCAAATCTACTTGTACTTTCAATTAGAGAGTGATGGTGCATATTGGAGGTGAAGGAACTATTATTTTACTATGTGTTTATTTTGCTGTTTGGTGTAAAGAAATTTCAATTATTTTGTTGTTTGAAGTAAAGGAATCACTAATTATTATGTCATTATTTCATGCTGCTGGTAATTGCCAAAAGAATTTTGCTTAAGTTGAGTTTTGTATGTTGATTAGAGAAATATTTGAATTTCCTTGTATGGATATATATTAATGTAAATTCTTTGCTTGCGTTTTTAGAAGGTTTATGATTTTATGGCTTGTGATTTCAAAGTGAAGTTCTTACATGCTGCAAGGGTTCACATGTTTGATATTCGAGAGGTGGTTGTTCTTGAGTGCATGGCAATTAGAGAGGCTCTTAGTTGGATGACAAGGCAGACATTATCGCTATTGTTATTGAATCATATGCCCAATTTGTTGTTCACTCGCTTCATTTTGTTAGGAAGGACAATTTTGATTTGGATCTTATTGTGCAGGATTATAAAAATATAGTTCCTCAAATTAATTGATTTAATATTCAAGTAAACATTAATGAATGGCACTTAAAATTGTCTTTTAGCACTTAGAAGTTCATTTCAAAAAATTTGCAATTTTTTAAAATAAAATGCAATTTATAATTTAATATTGTCTTGTTTATTATTTTATTTTATAACAAATTTAAAAAGTTTGGGTTTCGAAAAAAATGATGAACACAATATTTAATTTACTTTGAATCGTATTTAAATTGTTTTAAACCATTTTAAAACTACTCCAAACCACTATAAGTTACGATAAAAAGAAACCATCCAAAACCGTATATCTTCATCTATATTGGATTGGGTTAGGCTGGGTCCGGGATAGTATATTATGGTGTGGTGTGTGGTGTGGTGTGACTTTATTTGTTAGTATGTTTGGAAAAATGGTGTTATAACATAATTTAATAGATTTCTTATAGGAAAAAATTTAAAATAAATTCATAAAAGAGTTAAAAAAAATTAGGATTATATTAGAAAATCAAATGAGTTATCAAAATTAAACAAAGATTGTAAATATATATATATATATATAATCATGCAAAACTACAAAAATTTATGCAAATTGAAATCATGAATTAACCATGAAAATCCATAACCTTAGGAAACTGACCTTTCGAAACAACACGTTATATCATCATACACCCCCGTACTATTCCCATGCAAATCATTTCAAACAAGGCCAAATATAATTTCAAATTAAAAATTCTGTTAATTTTTCAATTAAAATTAATGAAAATTTAATTTGTTAATAAAAAATTACTTTTTAGTTCCTATCTTGTATGCAATATTATTTAAAATTATTAATTTCTTATTATTTTAATTAGTTAATGTTAATAAATTATCTAAAATAAAATAAAATAATTATTATTTTTATATTGCTTAAATATCAAATTAAAAAAATTATGATCATATAATCTTTTATTTTATTCATGTTTGAATAAAATTAAATAATTTTTAGTTTTGAAAATAACTTTTATGCAACCAAACAAATTAAATAAAAAAAGAATACCAAATATTTTTACAATACATTGAATGACCTAGATATTAGGGGGTAAGTAAAAAAATCAAAAATATGGTTAACTATAAAATCGATCCGAAATTGAACTAATTTTTACGATTAGCCGATTCGATAGATTCGGTTACGGTTTTTAAATTTTTCATTTTTATTTTTTATTATGATTTAGATTTTTAATTATTGATTAACAAATAGTTCATGTTTATCAAATTCATATATATATATATATATATATATATATATATATATATATATATATATTATTTCTCTCTAAAATTTACATAAATTAATACTTTAAAATATATTTTTATTTTTATACCTTAATTTTTGTACTTTCCTATAAAATTTGTATAATATTTTAAACTAAATTTATACTATATTATTTTTTTAATTATATAATAATATTTGTGTATAATATCCATTAACTTCTATATATGTTATTTTTTATCATATATTGGTGTTCATATTTTACTAAATAGTATTTAATTATATTTTTTATATTTTATTATTTATGTTATAATATTCAATAATATTCAAAATTTAATTTGATTTAGAATTAGGGGTGAGCATGTACCGGTTAACCTGTTCATGAGCAAAAAAAAATTAACCAATCCATTAATATCGATTTTTTAAAATTGCTAACACTTAACTAGTCCGTTATATTCGGTTAATCAATCAATTGGTTTTAGATTTTCAATTTGATTAACTAATTGTTTTCGGTTAATCATTAAAATTTATAAAAAAAAAAATAGACAAAGTTCAATTCATTTTTCAATGTGTAAAGTAATTTAATATAAAAATTACAAAATAAATATAATTTACTAGCCAAAATTTATGCTCTATAAATTAATAGCTAATATTATAAAATAGAATTGATATTTATTGAAAATTACTATATTTTATTCTAAATTAAAAAAATTTTGGATAATATTAAATGTTATAATATAAACTCTAAAATATAAGAAAATGTAATTAAATGCTATTAAGTAAAATATGAACACCAATATATGATAAAAAAATATATAAAAGTTAATCAGATGCTATACATAAATATTACTATATAATTAAAAATAATGGTATAATATAAATTTAGTTTAAAGTATTATATAAATTTTATAAGAAAATATAAAAAAATTAAGGTATAAAAATAAAAATATAATTTAAATATATTTTAAAGTATTATTTTATGTAAATTTTAAAGAAAAATAGAAAAAAAATTGAAGATATAAAAATAATATATATATATATATATATATATATATATATATATATATATATATATATATATATATATATATATATCGGTTAATCATGGACTAATGGTTAACCGATACTGAAGGAGTTAGGGTTATGCTCATGACTCACGAGATAAGAAATTGGTCCCGATATTTATGTGATAATATCGGGACAGGAAATAATATTAACATGGAATTAGTTCCTTATTTTGATTCCTTTTAATTAGGAATTTGCCTTAATTATGAGGTAATTAATATAGGTAGTTACCTAATTTAAATTAGGTAACTGACATATTAATTATTGATATTATTTCCTATATTAAATATTATAATTGCCAAATTTAATTCTCACTTATTAAAGAAAATTTAATTCCTTTAATTGAGATCCCTATAAATAGGGCTATAAATCCTATTCTTGGAGAGCAAGAAAGGAATTCTATACTGAAACTCTGCCAAAATACTTTCGCATTTTTCTCTCTACTCTTTGGGGTTTTTAGTTTGTGAAAATCAAGTTTTCATCCTGAGGCATGAGTGAAAACGATATCGGTGATGCAAAAAGGGGAGACGATCTCAACGATTGTGATTCAGCGCTACGAGAGGTATTTATGATTACATCTCATGATAATTTCATGGCCTTATTTTTTAACATTGGTATCAGAGCCATTGTTTTTTTTTGTATTCCGGTATGTTTTTACATGTAGATCTATTTTTTCGTGAAAATTCAAACATGTTAATATGTTATTTTAAAAACCTTCAGATTTGTTATGTTTATGTATGTATATTTTTTTTATGGTCTAGAAATTTTTTATGTATTTTTTCTGGACACCAAAATTAATTTATCTAATAAAAGATCATAATAAATATTTCTAGTGGAAATTTTTTATTTTTGATCATATCATTGGAATCAGAGACCCTAAAAACCCCTATTTAGAAAAAGTTTGGTGGCCTAAAACCACCGGAAAGGCGGCACGTGGATTGTACGCGCCACCGGTGTACTGGGCGCGTGTTCAACACACGCTGCACCATGCGCGCTGAGTGTGATGACACCCAGCCACATGGCCCAGTAAGGGCATGACACATGTCGACATAGTGAGGTGCCATGTACTGGATGACATGGCATAGTAGGTCCACTGGGTGCCATATGGCACCACGTGCACCAACCAAAATTTGATATGTGGCAGCCTATGGGCTTGACACGTGGTGAGGGCACCATATGGCTTGACGTGTCATGCCATGTGGCTTCCACGTGGTGGCCTGTATGCTGCCACGTGGCGAGTGGGTCCAGACACATGGCTTGTGAGTCATGCCACGTGGCAACATGTGGACAAATGACCAATGCCACGTGGCGATCTATGGTCATGAACGTGTCACTTTTCCAGCCACATGGACACACGTGGCCTAGTGGGGTCGTGCCACGTGGCAACGGCATTTTGCTTGCACGTGGCACCTCTATCGCGCATGGGCTCATGGGTTCCACTCTCACTGGCGCGTGTGGGGGCATGAGAGCTCCTCCAGCCACCATTTTTGCCCAATTTTTTTGTAATTTTCTTATTTTTCTTGACTTTTTGTTGATTTTTAAAAATTTTTTTGAGTTACAAAATTATTTTTAATTAATTATTTTGTTTAAATATTTGTGGAAATTTAAGAAAATTGTGTTTTAATTCTGCCTTCTTTAATTTTCAAATATGTTTGAAAATTAATTATGTGGATTCTGTCCTTATATTTAATTGGAATGAGTTCCAATCAATTTTTGTTTGTACATGAGTGTACTAACAATTTTTTTTATATACTATTATGTGTAACAGATATGACGATGATAAGGACACCCATGATTTCACATACTCCTCAAGGAATTGCTTTGATCAATGCATGAATGCATGAGGTCCACAACATGAGGTATCATCAGAGGGCAAGGAGTTGTGATATTTATGCTATTGGGCATCACATAGTTAAAATAAATAGGAAGATGCAAGACTGTATTTGGGTTAGTGGCCTGAACAAGGGGAGGAATGATAAGTTACTTTATGATGTGATTTATGAGTCTTTTAGCTACCATGTGGAACTCTAGAACTTATTTGTTGAGTGCTGGCAAGGAAATTATAAGGATTCCATAATAAAGGTTTTATATAAGGTAGCGAAACGAGGAGTGTATATGAGCAACACTCCATCTGAGATGGTGCTCAAAAGTGGACGCATAGTGAATCGCCTATGGTTAACTGATTACACACATGGAGTGCCCTCACAGATAATGCATATGGTCAGGATGTCAGTTCTAGTAACTAGGATTGTGTTGGATCCATCGGGATCCTGCTTTTTTTATTATTGACATAAGTGTCATAATGTTATTTTTTGTGGAATTTTATGATAGGAATCTTGTTTCCTAATTTTCTTTCAAGATAATACTTTTTGTGTCTTCTTTTGGATTTATTGGATTTTATAATAAATGTGTTTATTTTTTATTTTGGATATTATAGTGGCTTACAATTTCTTATAATGAATATGTTTATTTTGCTATTATTTGCAATGCAATATTTTATGAGTAGAATAGTTGCTTGATTATTAAGTTAAGACTTAATTATCTTACAAATATAATATCCTCAATTAAGTTAGAAAACTTAATTTTCAATAAATCATATTTACTATGCATGAAATTTTAATCTATAAGGTTAAACATTAGGACTTAGAAGGTAATTAGATACTAATAGTAACTTTTTTGATTTTAAGCCTAATAGATAACTTTGTTAGATTTCAATTTCAGATGCATAGTAAATAGCATGTATTGTCATATTCTTCTTAATAAGTGCAACATATGCTCTATTTTTTATTAGGGGATCTAAATGGCTTTCAAATCCATAGTTGTTGAATTGAACAAAGATATGAAATTGAATGGCAACAACTATGAAATCTGGAGTATGAAAATCCAGTATGTGCTTGAGGAGTACGAGGCTCTAGAAACCTTAAGTTCAGTCTTGACTGAACCTGAAGATGGCACTTATGCTCAACATAAGCAGGATCAAACAGCTTATGCAGCATGGAAAAAGAAGAACTCCATTGCTCGTATCATCCTCTTAAGTGCAATGGAAGATGATATCACCATGAAATTTTGCTCATATCAAAATGCAATAGATCTATAGGTCGCATTGCGGGAGAAGTTTGGAGGAGTGTCTCTAACTAGACTCTGATTTTTAACGATCAAATTTGATACATATCAGAAGAGACATGATTATTCAATGCAAAAACATCTTCGAGAGATGGAGAATATGATTTGCGAGGTGATGCAGGTCATAAGTTGACTGATGAGCAACAGGTCCAATCTATCATCCAATCTTTGCCAAGGAGTTGGAAGCATATGAAAATGCAACTGACTCACATGGATAGCATTATAACATTTAAGGATGTTCCTAGACATTTGGAATTAGAATAAGACTGTTTAGCATAGATCAAGGTAATGCTAAAGTGCATATGGCACACTCCAGTTTTGGGAAGAAAAAGTCAAACCAGAACAAGAAGAGGAGCTTCCATGAAAAAGGCAAAGAAAGGGCTCAAGAGCCTAAATGGCAGAAAGTTAAGTAGAACAGAAAGGGGTACAAAGGCAAAAAGAAAGTAAACATTTCTAGGGTGAAGTGTTTCAACTGTCAGCAGAAGGGACACTATGCAAAAGATTGCACCGTGCCCAATAAGGTACACTATTCTAACTCAAGAGTGAGTGAAATTTGTGTATCAAGTTTTGTATCTTTAATTGAACTTCATCCTTTGCGGGTGATTGATTCAGGAGCAATAGATCATGTGACAAGGGATCGAGAGGCCTTTTGTCGAGTTTCAATGAGTAATAGCTGGAGCAAAGTGGAATTATATAGGCAATAATGCCAGAGTGGCAGTCTTAGGAATTGGCACATGTAGACTAGTCTTACGTGAAGGCCGAACCCTACTCTTACACAATGTGCTTTATGCTTCTAACATTCATAGGAACTTAGTTTCTATTTTAACTTTAATGAAACTTAGGTTTGTTCTGCATTTTAAGTATGATAAGGTTGATCTATTTAAGGATGACATTTTTTATGGTTCGGTTTTTTTTTCAAAAAATTTTATAATTATAGATGTCGATCCTGATTATTCTAATAAAGCTAGTTTTTCTTTAATATCCTCTTCTTCAAATACGTATGAAGATAATGTAAAATTATGGCATGCTAGATTGAACCATATCGGACAAGACCAAATGCGTCAATTAGCTAAGGTCGGTTTGTTAGGTGATTTAAATGAGATCGAATTGCCTACATGTGAGCATTACTTGTAAGGAAAACTAGTTATAAAACCATTTGGAAAAGGAACTCGAGCCTCAATTCCTTTGCAATTAACTCATTCAGATGTCTGTGGTCCAATGAATGTTAGGGCAAGACATGGGGCCTATTATTTCATCACTTTTATAGATGACTATACAAGGTATGGTCATATCTATCTGATTTCTCACAAGTCTAAAGCATTGAGCTACTTAAAAAATTTTTTGAATCTTGTTAAGAATCAATTGGATAAGAAAAATTAAAGCTTTAAGAACTGATCGTGGTCGAAAATATCTTTCAGATAACTTTAAAGCTTTATGTGATGAAAAAGGGATAGAGCATCAGTTGTCTATTCCTCAAACTCCACAACAAAACGGTGTTGTAGAAGGACAAAATAGAACCCTCTTAGACATGGTACGTTCAATGATGGCTCCAGCAAATTTACCTATCTTCAATTGGGGAGATGCTTTGTTAACGGCCACATACGTTCTACATTGTGTGCCCTCCAAATCTGTTACTTCCACTCCTTATGAGTTTTGGACTGGTCGGAAACCCGACATGAGTTATTTACACCCATGGGGTTGTGCTGCTTATGTCCATGATACCTTGAATAAATTTGGTAAATTAGGACCAAGAGGTAAAAAGAGTATTTTTGTGCGATATTCTGATGTATCAAAAGGATACGTGTTCGTGGGTGAGCATGCAAATGGCTCGGTAACAGAATCTGAATCACGAGATGTCGTATTTTTGGAAAATGAGTTTCCGAAGTTGGAAAAAGTAAGTCAAGACTTTACTTTTTATGAAACTCAAGAAGATGAACTACCTGGATCTCTCCATTCGAGTGGAAGGAAAATTGATGAAAAAGGTCAAGACCCTTTTCTTAACGGTCCAGATGTTTGGGATCCATTCTCCAGTGGGAGTATGGATATTCAGGATCCTTATTTGAGTGGAAGCGTAGAGCTCAATCCTAGTGGGAGCATTCCGAACTACAATGAATATATGAGACATGTTTATCAGGATTCGAAACCTCAAAAATCTAAAAGGAAAAGTGTTCTACACCAATGATTTGAGATCGAAGGTACGAATGAAGCTTTTTTTATTACACCACAAAAGAATGATGAGCCTAAAAATGTAAAAGAAACTCTCTCTTGCCCAGCTAAAGATAAATGGATTAAGGTAATGGAAGAAGAAATGGCTTACATGAAGTCAAACCATGTTTGGGAATTGATTGATCTACCTGAAGGATGCAAACCAATTGGGAATAAATGGATTCTCAAAATAAAGCGAAAAGCTTATCGTAGTATCTAAAGATACAAGGCTCGGCTAGTCGCTAAGGGTTTTACATAACAAGAAGGAATTGACTATAAGGAGACTTTTTCACCTATCGTTAGATTTATAGCAATAAGGTTAATTCTAGCCTTAGTGGCTAGTTTGGACCTAGAGTTACATCAAATGGATGTAAAGATAGCTTTCCTCAATAAAGGATTAAATGAAGAAATCTATATGGAGCAGCTTATAGGTTTTATCGAAAAAGGCAGCGAACATAAGGTTTGCCGATTGATGAGATCAATCTATCGCCTAAAGTAGTCTTCAAGATAATGGTATTTAAGATTTCATGAAGCAGTCATGTCAAATGAGTTTAATATGATTGATGAAGACCATTGTGTTTATTCCAAAAGCTTGAAAAATAAGTTTGTCATTTTAACGATGTATGTAGACGACATACTCATAGCAAGAAATGACAAGGAATACGTAAATATTATTAAAGATTGGTTATCATCCAACTTTGAGATGAAAGACATGGGTCAAGCAGATTATATCCTTGGAGTTAAGATTTCAAGGGATCGCTCAAGAAGATTATTGTCACTGTCTCAAGAGACATATATCAACAAAGTTCTTGAACATTTTAATATGCAAAACTGTAAGCCTATAGACAACCTTATTGCTAAGAATTGGTCTCTTAGCAAAAGTATGTGTCCTAAGATAGAAGAGCAGAAAGAACGCATGAAAAACGTTCCATATGCTAGTGCCGTGGGAAGTCTAATGTATGCAATGCTATGTACTAGACCTGATATATGCTATGTTGTGGGCATGGTGAGTAGATATCAATCTAACCCAGGTGAAACACATTGGAAGGCAGTAAAAAGGATACTTAGATACCTAAAAGGTACCGCAAATTATTCTCTTTATTTCTAAGGAAAGAATTTGCATTTGAGGGGATATACAGATATTGATTGGGGAGGAGATGTGGATAAGAGGAAATCCACATCAGGTTATATTTTCTTGCTAGACAAGGGTACCATTTCATGGAGTAGCAAAAAACAGACCTATGTAGCCCTTTCGATAATGGAAGCAGAATTTATCGCTTCCTCAACTGCAGTACAAAAAGCGGTTTGGTTAAAATGGTTTATGGACCATCTGAACGTAACTACCTTAAAGGAACTTGTGACAGTCTATAGTGACAGTCATTCATCGATAGCTTACATTAAAGATCCGAAATTTCATAGTAGGACAAAGCATATCGACATTAAGTATCAATACACTAAAGACATTATTGAACGAGGAGAAGTGAACTTTCAGTATATATCTACACATGATATGATAGCAGATCATTTAACTTACCTGTATCAAAAGATGTGTTTGAGAGACATGTTAAGTCTTAAGGTTTGCGTAGGTTTTGATTTATACTGTAATATCTTGACATTATTATTTATGAATAATAATAATAATTGAGTTCATTATTGACAATACATGAGTGTGAATGTTTACATGTAAACATTTACTGTTATAAAATAAAGCATGTTGGACAAAGAGGTAACCCACTCACACGGGTGTTTACATTAGTTTTGTTAATAAGTTAACAAAGTCTAATATGAGGCGATTTTTTGAACATAAAATGAGTTTCGAGAATCTATTCAAAATAAAAGTGATGTCTTGTAGAAATTACAGGATGAGTCTTGTTGATGTGCGAGATAAAGACACACATGAGGTTGTGTGCTTTGGATTAAGATTCAAAATAGGATCAAGAATGATCCGATGATATGTTAAAAATAACTATCATATTTTGTCCAAAAAGTCAGAAGTAGTTCTTAAGGAAGTGGACTAAAGTTGGATGCTTTGGTACATTACAACCTTATGCTTCTGTATGGTGTTAAATAATAATAAGACATGCGCTCCTTTAAAGAAAATGAGAGAATACCATAACACATGCATCATACCATGTGTGCTTAAGTTGACCAAGGGAAGGAAATTTTATGTGATTGATCTCAAAATTTCCCTAGTGTGAGACGCTATTTTTTCAACCCTTATAACCCTTAACTTATATTAGAAGTATAATTCAGTGTGGCTAGCTTAGTTAGTCTCTAAAGGGTCATGGAAAAACTTCAATCCAGCGGATCTAACTAGAAAAGCAAGTTGGACTATGACGGATGGAATAGAGTAAATGGGGAAGATATTTTTTTATCACATTTGGTGGTTTCGTGGTTCACCGGTTAACTTGTTGTAGTTTTTATAAGTAGAGACATAATAGTGAACACGAAAATTATTTTTTTTTATGAGATCATGAGATAAAAACAACGAATGTGAGAAAACTATCTACAGTTTGGCATACTATCATAAGAAAATTTTATTTCTCGAGACGCTATATATCCTTAACAAGTGTATAGCACTAGTATTCTCGTTGCATGCCGATCACACGAACTATATACTTGTATGATAGGAGAGAATGACTAAAAATTGTTTCGTCATGTGCGAGTGGGAGATGAAGGAGTTAGGGTTATACCTATGACTCACAAGATGAGAAATTTACCCCGATATTTATGTGATAATATCGGGACAGGAAATAATATTAATATGAAATTAGTTCCTTATTTGGATTCTTTTAATTAGGAATTTACCTTAATTAGGAGGTAATTAATATGAGCAGTTACCTAATTTAAATTAGGTAACTGACATATTAATTATTGATATTATTTTCTATATTAAATATTGTAACTGACAAATTTAATTCTCACTTATTAAGGAAAATTTAATTCCCTTAATTGAGATCCCTATAAATAGGGCTATGAATCAAGTTTTCATCCCGAGGCGTGGGTGAAAACGATACCGATGATGCAAAAAAGGGAGACAATCTTAACGATTGTGATTCAGCACTACGAGAGGTATTTATTATTACATCTCGTGATAATTTCATGGCCTTATTTTCTAACAGATACTTTAAAATATAAACCATAACCGTTAACCAAAAATTAAAAAATTTAAAACCGTAACCGAATCCATCAGATCGGTTAACCGTAAAAATCGATTCGATTTCGGATCGATTTTACAATTAATCATATTTTTTATTTTTTTGCTCACTCCTACTAAGAATCAAGCATATTAATTTTCAACAAATATGAAATCTATTTTATAATATTAGATATTAATTTATATAGCATGAATTTTGGCTAGTAAATTATATTTTTTTATGATTTTTATTTTGAATTACTTTACACATTTGAAATTCAATTAAACTTTGTCTAATTTTTTTTTTGTAATTTTATGTTACAAATTTTAATGATTAATCAAAAAATATTAGTTAACCTAACTGAAAAACCAAAATCGATAGACTGGTTAATGGTTAGTAATTTTAAAAAATCGATGTTAATGAATTGGTTAATTTTTTTGCTCATAAATTGGTTAACCGGTCCATTCTCACCCCTACCAAATATATAATAAAAGTATAAATATTTTTCATATAATAGGAAAATGGATTAGTAATAGAACTAATGATAGTTTTACAAAAGTCCTTCAATTTAAATAAGTAATTTTATCCATAAATGACAACTAATTTTTTTCAATTGTATATCAATTTTTAAAAATAATGATTATTTTTATTTATTTTTAATTTAATTTTCTTCACTAATTATTAGCAACATTCATCAATTATTAGTAACTGACTAGAAAAATATCATATTGAAAAAATTAGAAAAATTTTACTTTCTATATTAATTATATATTTAGATAGAAGGAGCAAATTTAAAGAAAATGTCTCTCACGTATTTTTTGGATTTGATTTGCATTTAATGTTTCAATTTTTTGGCTCTAAAATGGCCTCTTGTTTTCTCTTAATTGTTCATAATTATATTTTTAACCCGAAACAAAATTTTTCTTTGCCAGAACTTATTTTGTTTTTTTTTTTTAAAAAAATTCATTCAAAATCTATAGAATTATGTCAAAATACTTTTAACAAAACTCTGATAGCATTCAATTTGTTCTGTTCTACATTAAGAATTTCTAACTATCACGGACAGAACTATAAAATTACTTAGGAATATTGAAATTGCTATGTAATTGACTTGGAATTTAATTTTAATTCCACTACATGCGAATTTTCCCTAATTAGGGTTGCAATAGTTCTTTCTTTTTGGACAATATCTGTTTTGATTCGGAGTATAAGACTTTTCTATTTCTATACTGAATAAGAAATATTGATTTTGTAGAATTTTTGTCAATTTGAAATATACACTCTATAAATACGCATATATGATCTTTCTTTCTAGATGGAAGGATGTGAATACAGAGAGCGAAATTTCCATCATGTAAGCACTTGATTTGTCTTGTGAGACCTTTTTATGTTTTTAGGCTGACAGTACAATTTATAATTTTGTGAGATGGTAACATTTTTTTTTTAGGTATACTTGCTTTATAGTGTTTGAGTGTTATATCCTATTATGCCTTTTGATTATAATTAGTGGATTTTTACTCCACTTCGACTATGAACGTAGGCATATGCCGAAACATGGTAAATTTTGTGTATATGCTTATTTTTTCAATTTATTTCTATAATTATTTTGTTGATTGCATTAGATTTATCCATATAAATATTTTTTTGCATTAAATGCTAAAATAAACTATTATGCAAATTGAATTTTAAGGTTTATGTTTTAATATTCATTGTATTATCGGGATTTTGAATGGTATCAAAATATCGTTAGACGTATTATGAAGTATTTTGAAATGGCATTTAAAGTTTGGAGATGTAATTACACAAATTTATCAGCAAAATTCGAAATTGTAAATGACAATAATAACTAATAAGCACATCTAAGATATAAAATGAAATAGCAGAAATCTCTTATGCTTAAAGTTCTCGGGTTCGAGTTCGAATTTTTTAAAATGAAGTTTTTTTAAATGCTTGTACGTAACGAAGCATTTTGTTTCTATTTATGATATACTTGTCATTAGGGTTGTATACAGATCTGAATATTTATGTACTGAATCGAAGTATCGGAAAAAAATATCGAGAACCGAATTGTACCGTTGATTTTTTACTAGAATCAAACCAAATTATACCGTTAACTTTATTTGGAATGAATTTAAATATTTTATCTAGGATCGGATCGAGAACCGTATGGAACTGTATCGAACTATTCTGAAACCAAATTGTACCGAAAGAACAGATATTTATTAATTATTATATATAATACTAATAATTTATATATAAATATTATTTATAATTTCTATTTTATATGTAATTTATAAATTTAAATTTATAATTATTTACATTATATATTTTAATGCACAAAATTAAAATAATAATTAGTTAATAAATTAAACTGAATATTTTAATTATTAATAAGATATATTTAATTATTATTATAATAACTATTGTATCTATATGTTTTTAATTTAATTTACCTTTAATTTTACTCAGCTACTACTTAATTTTTATTTTTTTATAAATATTTATATAAATATGTAAGTTGAGCAATTTATCACATAAGTATTTTATAAATTAGTTTCATTTATTTTTAATGTTACTTAACTAGTAGTCATCTATCTTTGGTACAATAACCATATGAGTATGTAAATTAAAAATGTAATTATATGCAATTATTATTTATAATGAAATTTTACCAATTAATGTAAATATATGAGTATATAGTTATCTTTCCAATAATTACATTTACTTTTAGCATCATTCAACTATTACTCATCTATTTTTTGCATAATAGTTATATGAGTAATCGAGTATATAAATTAACAATGTAATTACATACAATTATTATATATATTAAAATTTATCAATTCATATAGTTATATAAGTCTATAATAATCATACTAATTAATTTAATTTATTTTTAGTATCAGTCAATTAATATTTATCTATTTTTGCCACAATACCTATATGAGTATGTGAATTAATAATGTAATTATATATAGTTATTATATATAACATAATTTTAACCAATTGATGTAATTATAGAAGTATATAAACATTTTACCGATTAATTTTATATACTTTTTGTACCACTCAACTAATATTTATCTATTTTTGCACAATACCTATATGAGTAATTAAGTATGTAAATTAATAATATAATTATGTATAATTATTATATATAATAAAGTTTACCAACTCAATGAAGTATTGATACAATACATATATGAATATGTAAATTAATAATATAATTAGCTATAATTATCATACATAATGAAATTTTAGTTATATATTTAAAAACAAACGTTGTTGAAATTTGATAAGTATTGAGATCCGATTAACAAGATGAATAACATTCTTTTTTATCTTTGTGATTTTGGATCCTAGATTCAAAATGAAATTTCAAATTTTAAAGTACACAGTTTTTTATGGTGAGCTTAAATCGAAAAAATTAGTTTCTAAAATAATAACTGTTTTGAATGGATTGATAAAAGAATATATATAAAAAAAAGAAAAAGTTAATGCTGATAAAATTGTGAGCCCCCGACTAAATTTTGATAAAATTGATGAAGATGTTAATGCGTGGTTTTTGAAAAATGAAAATAAGTGCAAGTTGTGTTTTAAGGAGATTTGAATATTTATTTGACTGATACATTAGTAAAAAATTCTTTTGATTTTGATATTTTAAATTGGTAGAAGATAAATGAGCCAAATTATCTAATTTTCGCTAAGATTATTAGAGACATCTTGATTGTTCAGTATTCGACTGTAGCTTTTGAATCAGTTTTTAGCACTAGAAGAAGGGCTTTAGATAAATTTTTAAGTTCTTTAATCACAATTACAGTCGATGTTCTTATTTGTTTCTAAAATTGGTTAAGATTGGTTACATTTTTTGCTTCAGAGGCATCAACCGAGTTTGAATCAAATAATTATTATATTTGCGTAAATTTTTAAATTTTTTATTTAATATTTATATTTTTTTGTTGTCTAATTATTTAAAATCTATATTATTTTTTTAGATATTGCTTAAAATTCTAAAATCGGTGTCAGCAAAATGCAGAGTAAGACTGTTGAATATTAATATTTAATTAATGTACTTTGACTTAAACTTTAATTATACTTATTGAGATAATTTAATTGTATTTGTACTTATTATTTTGTGAATTTATTTTGCAAAATTTTAAAAATATTGAATTATTCAAAATACTGAATTGTATTGTACTGTATTATTTTGAACAAAAAAATTGAAGAATCATACCGAGCTGTACCAAATTTTTATAAAACTGTACAAATTATTATGAATTTTCAAGACATTTATAATACTTAATTTTTAAAATATTTGAATTTTCAAGATAATATAGAGATTTGTTCATTTTTAAATTGTATCGTAACTTATATACCCCTACTTGTCATATATTTGAATTAATTAAGTGAATGAGTTTAGGATAATAGATGGTTATAAAAAAACAAATGATGATATAAAGTTAAAAACAAAATAAGTGTGAGATTAATTAGGGCATGATCCTGGCTTAACGGTCTCGCGTGGAATTTGATAAAAATGTCTCCCTAATGCTACTGTCACTGACATTATCTTTGGCAACATGATATGAGGGACCACATTGGTGGTCTCTAAAACGGTAACTAGTTTAATTCAAATTTATAATTAAGATTTTACTAATTGAGTTGAGGGGGTCGTGCGCTGGAAATATTAACTGTAGAATTAAAGATAATTAAGAATATTTTGCATCTCTCGTGCCTCAAGATCTCATCCAAATACTCGTTGAGATACTATCATTAATCAAATCTCAACTAATGTAGACTCACGATTCCTTTCTTTTCTTCTTCAGCTAAAAGTTCACGTGCTTTTTTTATTTTTTATTTTCTCACATATGTTAGTACATTTTTTAGTTTACAAGAATTAAAAAATGCAAATAATGTTCTTGAAATAATATAATTTATTTATACTTTTACTAATTTATCCTTATATTTATTAAATATATATGTAATAAGTATGAGATAATATTTTATATTTGTTGAAAATAAAGAATATTAAATATCGATAAATTTGAGAACCAAGCAATTAATTATAGTGTAGAAAAAAAAGGGCTATAATTTGGGATAAATAAATAAGGAAAATGTGTGTATGTATTTGGGACAAACAAAATATGAGCAAAATTACTTAAAATTTTTAGATTTTAATTCTCAATTTATTAGTTTGCCCGTAATAAATTAACTAAAACATTTTAAGATTTTAATTATTAATTTATTATTCTTTTTTTTTTTTGTAATTGCGGGTTTGTCCATGCATTACTTATTTACTTTAAGAAAAATTCTTACTTAGATCCGGGGCTTCAGGAAAAATAAATAATAAATAATATGTATACTATTAATTTCTAGAGCCTAGAATTACTAGCATGGTTAGATCTTATAAAAGTATTTTGGGAGAAAAAGTTTAGGTACTGTTTACTTGTGGAAAACAATACCTATTTTCTAAAAACTTTTCTATAGAAAATAGAAAAATATGTTTACGTGACCAAACTTTTCCAAATTAAAAACGGAAAATCACTTTTCTAATTTTCTAAAATATAAGACAACTTAGAAAATACCTTTTAGATATTTTCCATAATTTTCGTTTTTCATGGAAAACACGGCATAAAAAGCGGGAACGACGTCAAAAACAACTCCATCCATCTCCTACTTTTTTTTTCAACCTACTATGTTTACGTTTATTTCTCAGATATAAAAAATATGTTATCTGATTTTTCTAGATATATCTCAACCAAATTGAATTTCAAAATTTGATGGAACTTGTTTGATTCACTGTATTTAAATCGATCATTTCTTCCCTTCTCACTCTAAGCAACAACCAATATTCAGTTGGGTAGTATTTTTTAGCTGAAATTTCATTTGATTGAGATGGCTCTCACTGCCATCGTCACTGTGAGTAATCCTTTCTTGCTCTCTTTCTCTCTTTTTCCATGTTTTATAACGATTCTATTTTTATTGCTAAATTTTGCCTTTTATTTTTTTTCTTACAGGTGGGTTACGAATTGCTGTTCTTTACAGTCACTGCTCTTCTCAATTTTGATAAAATTTGATCTTTGACGGAGTAAAGGCGGTGGATTCACATCTGATAAGCTGATCACACCCAAGGATTCATTGAATATCTCTTCCATTGAAAAGGGTATGCTGCACATTTAACAAATTATTTAATATATATACTTAAATATTTGTGAGTAGTAATTATTTACAACCTTGAATCAACCTCGAGCAAGAAGAAGTAATTATTCGACATGTTTATAGAATCTTCAGCCATCAGTATTCTCATTTTGTTGATAATCTGTTGTTTCAAGGTTCAATTAATTTATCAATTTCACTTGGAGAAACTTAAAATAGAGAAGGTAATTCTTTTTTTCAAATTAGGTTAATTGGATTGGGATTTGGCTCCCTCTGGAGATAATCCTTGGTTACGAATTGCTATTCTAAAAGAATTTACAAATAGAAGAACTCACAAAAAAGAGGTGATGGAGTTTCTTAAATTGAATTAAGCAAAATGCCTGTTGTTGGTCTAGCTCGTCAGTGGAATTGTAAATTTTTTTTTAATTCAAATTGGTTTGTAGTACTGATGAAGTTTGTTTGCATTCAATGGCTACCTTTAAGCCTTCATCGTGGTTACATAAATAATAAACACATCCATTATGGTTGGAAATAGCTCAATTTTACTTTAATTAGTTAACTTCTGCACATGCATATTACATTATTAATCACGTAATCTATTGCAATTAGATGTTGTGTAACAGTAATCATTTGCTTCTAATTCATTATCACCCTGCCTTTTCTACAACTGTTCATCACCATGCTAATGTTAATTTATGATTTCCATATATTAAGGATGACACTGTTTTAACAAGCATATAAACTATAAAGCCACTCATAATTATTTTCCAAATTTGTGAAAAAATAACAACAGGAAGAAATAAACTAAAAAGAACTTGCGTAAATAACTTAGAGATGTGAAAATTCCAAGAAAGAGTGTTACTTAGCTCATTTTGGATCCAACAAAGAGTGTTACTTAGCTCATTTTGGAATTGATAAGGCGTATTCATTTATGCTCCTATGGGAAAAGGTTTTGAAATATAGAGTCCGTAGTTCAAATGAAGTATTTAAGTTCAGAACACCAATGAACATAAAGGTCGTAATGTTGCTATACCATCACCAGTTCTAATGGCAGACCTAGTTTTTGCTATGATTTCATGATTGAGGTGGTTATAAGGGCAAGGTCATGTTGCTTTGCAATGATATTGGTTGTAGTAGGAGCTCTGGTTTAGTTAATGGCATGGAGGATGTAAAATTTTGGCCACAAGCAAGCATGTGAGAAATTGTGAACTAATATTACTCTTCATTTTCCAGTTGGAAGTGTGGCCTCGATTATTTGACAGTGTTTTCATACAATTGCTTTTGCATCTTCTTTGTGTGATAGTTTGTCATACAATTGCTTTTGCATCTTCTTTTATAGCTCATTTTTTCCAATTAGACATGGTATAGAATCAGATTTTGGATGCTGTGAAATAAATGATTAGCTTTTGTAACATTTCATTAACTTGAGTTTCTTTTTGTATTTATATTGTGGTGTAGGGTCGTGATGTGTACATTCTGGTTTGTAACTCTCTTAACTGGAAATTTGAGATTGAATTGATAGTTTTTCCTTCCTTTTTCTTTGCCCCTCCAACAAAATGCATTTGTCATGATATTGGTACATTTGTTTATCTCCCTTCTACTTGCCATAAGATAATATATGTCCAGACCTTGGGAGGTGGAAAAAGATTTGCATATGACCCCGATGAAAAAAAAGAAGAGCAAAGAGAAAGGGACCGAAAGAATAAGATCAACATGGATTTTCAAAGCTTTGTAAATCGGGTGAATGATCTATGGAGTCAGCTGCAGTTTAGTGGACTTGACCTCAAGTTTGATCATCCTTTGAGAGAATTTGGCTTCCATAGTGTTCCCTACAAAAGCTCATCTTTCATTGTCCCAACTTCAAGTTGCCTGGTTGAGCTAGTAGAGACTCCATTCCTTGTTGTCACCCTAAGTGAGATTGAGATTATGAACTTGGAGAGAGTTGGTTTGGCACAGAAAAATTTTGATAAGACAATTGTGTTTAAGAACTTCAAGCGTGATGTTCTTAGAATTGACTCTATTCCATCAACAACACTTGATGGCATAAAGGAATGGTTTAACACAACAGACATTAAGTATTATGAAAGTAAGTTGAATCTAAATTGGCGGCAAATGCTGAAGACGATAATTGATGATCCTCAAAGTTTCATTGATGATTGAGGCTGGGAGTTTTTGAATTTGGAGGCTAGTGATTCAGATTTTGAAAACTCAGAGGATTCAGACAAGGGTTATGAGCCATCAGATGTGGAACCTGAATCTGAATCAGAAGATGAAGATTTTGACAGTGAGTCTCTAGTGGAGTCTGAGGATGAGGAAGATGAAGAGGATTCAGAGGAAGACTCTGAGTAAGAAAAGGGTAAGACATGGGAAGAGTTGGAAAGAGAAGCAAGCAACGCAGATAGGGAAAAAGGGGATGAGTCAGATAGTGAGGAGGAGAGGAATAGAAGGAAAATGGAGGCTTTTGGGAAGTCTCGAGCTCCTCCTAAGGGCAGTATGGCCAAACACTCTAGGTTCAGATAGATGTAAAATTTGAATATTTCCTTCTCTACGTATTCAGTTTTTATGCTCTTACCTTTAAGCTGCTGCTGCTGAAATAGTTAATATTGAACATACAATATTCTTTGGAGAGCTGAATTCTTAAATGAAACTTATTGTCACAGCATGTAACAAGTGAAACTTTATTTGAATCTGCAACGTAGGAAAGAGTGCAAATGTGTATTTCCTCTTGCAGTTTGTTAGTTAGTTCTAGACAAATGTGACTGCTCCTGTCGTTGGATGTTACATCAAAACAAAAACCACAAGTAGCCAAACTTGATTTGAATCTGCATGCAGAAAAAGGTGCAAATGTGTATTTCCTCTTGCAGTTTGTTAGTTAGTTAGTTCTAGGCATATATAATTGCTCCTATCATTCGATGTTACAAGAAAAACAAAAATCACATGTAAAACTTTCCAGTTCATTCCTACAGCTCAAATTTTACATCAAAATAGCACAAACAAAAATCATATGTTGCATTCTTATATCAATTTGATGGTGACATGACAAACTAAAAAAAGAAGCCGTTCTAATCCATAACATATTAAACAAGCAGAAGAGAAAGCAATCACCTGATAGCAATATGCCACAATCCTCGGCGTACAAGTTTTGTGTTTAAACTACAATGTTGAGAATGAGATTATATTAGACATTGATGAAACTTAATTACTGTGAAAACACTAACCCCTTTTTTTCACATCCATACACTAGTTTATGAGACAAAAGATGACATATAGTCTGTAGGATAGAAGGGTACAGACAACATGCTAAAACTGCAGAGATATTAAAAAATGCTGATATCAGGGCTCTTGGTGATATCGTATATTTAATTAAAAGCTGCTTATATCATATAGGAGTTATTGAGTCTATCAGCTCAGCTGCTCACGATATTTAATGATATTGATATATATTTATATCATAGTAGTAGCAACAATAACGCACTAAATAGATGCTGGTCACACCTATAATGATTATCTAATGTTATGACTATTTTGTTGTCTTAGTTAATAGATTGAAGCAATCTAAAAAAGCACAAGCTTTTCCTACCTTAAATTTTGAATTTGTAATTAGTGTATCCTAAAATGATATTCCATATATTTTTCCATTAAATGCTTTCTTAAAGTATTTGTAACACACTTAGCATCAACATCATGTCTGCGCTAGAACCACTCAAAAACAAAACAAACTGATACCCTAGTTCTATATTAACTATTATTGGTTCTGTTCTCTATTTTGCATGCTGTTGTTACTATTGTTTTTCCATATGGTTGCTAGTTTTATAATCTAAAATTTTCTTGGTACAATGAGCTCAATAATTATTTGCTTAAACATGATTAAATATAACTATGTTAAATTTACAGAGGCTATAATCATCTATGCCTATTGCCATGCAGAGGACATCATTTCTCAAGACAGAGAGTGAAATAAAAAGTTAAAATCCTCATCACAAAAGCTTCGACTTTCTTGCTTATTGAAAGAGGTCAGTTCACCAATCATTTTCGACTGGCTCTTGTGACTAGAACTATAGATTTATCATTTTAATTCTAAAGCTTCCAACTTTTTTAAGACACATAAGCTGAACTTGATGAGTTGCTTGGTCACAACGGATTGGTCTTAGAGCTTGTACAAATGTAGCTGAATTTGCATGTACATCTCATGTTATATTATTGTTATAATGAGTACTCACTTTAATGCTTGTAGTTTCTTTTCTCTGTTCATATTATTTTTAATTCAATGTTCGTTAATTTATAAATATTAAATTTAATTAAATTATTTTAATAAATTTATAATTTAATCATATATACGTATTATTTCAATTTTAAAAATTAGAGTATATATATATATATTAATAATATATAATTTAATTTTTTTAATTTAGAAAATATTTTTCATTTTTAATAAATGAACATGTTTTTCCATTTTCTGTTTTCATGGAAATAATTTTTCATTTGTTGACAGGTAAACGCGTTTTTCAAATTTTCTATAGAAAATAAATACTCCAATTTTTTAAGAAAACAGAAAATGGAAAACATAAAACTATTTTCTGTATATAAACGCAGCCTTAGCTTTTTTCTTTGTTTTTTTTAATTCCATTTATGTTCATTGAATTTATATTTTAATAATAATTTGAATACCAAAGAAAATTTTTTATCCCACAAGAACAAATCAAATTTTGAAACATGTTATGAAAGATTTTACGTATTATTTTTGGAGTATTTCACGTTGATATGGTTTCACAGGTAACCCCTTCAAAACCGGATTGGTGTTTTTTTATTAGAAATTGAAATATTTTTGTAAAACAATTTGTTTTACTGAATTGTTTTTAAATTACAAATTCAGTAATAAAGTTAACTCTCAAAATGTCACAATAATTTCATAATTTTGAACAAATGCTATTCGCCTCCGTTTTTTCTTTTCATTCTATATCAATTTCCTTTTTTTATTTTTTTAGTTTTGATGCTGCCATAAGTCCATTTACAGACGACAATTCCTTTTTTTTTTCCTCTTATATTCTTCTCTTTCATCTTATTCTTCATTAAATTTACATTTGTGTTTTTCAATTTTCTATGTATTTTTTTTATTTTTATATCTTTTTATAATAATTTTTAGATCGGTATAGACATAAAATTTTAATTTTATTTGTTATTTTTTATTTGTATTTTGATTTTTTTTTCGATTTCAATAAACTTAAATCTGAAATTTTTTATTTTAAATTTAATTTTCATTTTTGCTTAGATCTTTTTTGTGTTTTTATAAATTTGGTTCTTTTAACTAATATTTAATGTTGTTTAAATTTTTTTTCATGGATGTTTGTCCTCCAAATTTGGTGTTTATTGTCTTTTTTAATGAAAGTTTTCCTATAAACAACATATAGATTGAGTTTTTTGCTGAAAGCCAAATTGTCCTCGGCATGTTACCATTATCGACTATTTTCGTCGCAAAAGTTCAAAAATATACTCAAGCAACTTTTATTAATTTTGTATATCTCATGTATTTTTAAAATTTTTAATTTTTATACTTTTAATTGTATTTTTTATATTATTAATGAAAATTTAATTTACATTAAAAAAATTCTTTTTCATGGATCATCAACAAACACTCAGCAAACAACAGGTTATAATATAGATTTCTAATGTTAAAAATAATAAAGTAAGTACATAATTAAGAAAATAAAACAAAACTCAATAATTACATCAACATGAATAAATCACATAATTTATAGATAGAATCTATACGTTAAGCTTTTGATACTTTAACTATTATTAGCTTGCTTAAAATTTATAGAAGTGGATAACAAAAACTATGGATACCCATAGGTATCAATTAAATAAATACCCATAGGTATTAAGTTCTATGGATATCCGGAGATATCGAATTTGTGGACCAAAATGGGGTCAAACTATAGTCTAAAATGGGGATGATTGTAGATCCAAAAGGGGTTAGACTGTAGTAGTTACAACTCTTTCCCTACAGATATGCTTATTTATCCACAAATGAACTCAATTTGCAGGCATTAACTATGTTTATATACATTTTAATTATTATGCTTATGCCTTTACTGTATAATCTTGCACACATACAATTATGTGTGTGGATACACAACCTCAGATATTTATACAAGTATTTGTAAACATATAATATTATAACAATATACTTTCACATGATAATATACATAAACATATAGGCTTATTTATGTTATGTCAAATAAGTAATGTACATCATGTATGTTCATGTGCTTGCTATATAACATATTTCTCTAATTCATATATTACTTTACATTAGGTTGTTATTATTCTTCCATATGTTTATACTATATTATATGCAAACTCTTTATTGCTAAATCACTATACACTCTTTTGATTATACTCCTAAAACATCATAAAAAATTAGGATTATTCATACTGTGTTTGCTATAAGTTTCCATGGTTCATATCCTATTGTGTGGCTATATAGGAGTAATGAGTTATTGGGCAAATGAGAATAAGAATGTGAGTAAGACGACAAGGTTCGTCATGAGCCTGATAGGGGTCGCAGACGCGATAGAGAAAGCTTATAAGTGAAGGAGGAAACAAAAGAAAGAAACAATGGAGAAATTAGTGGGCTGTGTCGCGAGCGCGACATGGCTGTGAGTATGACAGTATTGGGCTCATTTTCTCTGCTCATAAATTTCAATATCACACTACCAGAAAAAATTCATCTTGCATGATTATAATTTTTTTTACTCAATATATACTTGTTGTACAATATACTTTAAGCACCATGTCTCCACATAGAGTTCGTCAATAAATCAATCCAAAATACCTCTAATTCAAACTTTAAATTCAATGTTCTATATATATCAGAGCAATATGCTTTATTGCACATTTTAACATAGATTGCCATAACTTTAATGGTCTGTCAAATCTTTGGTATACTTGGTTTAGGCTAAAATCATTCAAATTAGAGAATAGACCTTTAAAACATATTCTCATTTCAAATTTGATCTTGCATGCATTATTCTTCTTATATTCTATTTTAATGATTTAGCTTCATTTTTCAATTAAATCTATATTGATGAACACATGCAGAAATCATTCTCTATTATCTCAATTTAGCTTTGATTTCTTCATAAGCCATTATAATTACACACATGCATTTTAAGATTCTTATAAGGTTCCCATACTTTAGCTGAAATCTAAAGTTTTCCTTCAATCTTTCACCACTTCTTTCCCTTTGTTCCTAATCCCTTCTTCTTCTACATAGAACATGCATTCATAAATATCCAGAAATTTTCCTCATGTTACTTCAACTTTAAGAAGAAGATGATGATAATGGAGATGAAGAGAAATACATTACCTTTAAACACGCTCAAGTTCAAAATCCCTTTTATCAACAACATTACAACATAGTTTTTTGAGAGTTGATGAGAGAGAAAATGCATAACTTTAGGGATAGAAAAGGAGAAATGAAATCTATACTTTTCTCCCTTAGTTTTGCGACCAAACCACTTAAACCCCTCTATAAGATCTTTCTCTCTCCTATATGCAAATTCTAGAAAACTAAATGGAGAAGGAAAGCTTCCTTCAGCTCCCTCTCATTTCTTTCTCTTTTTAATTATGCCCTACACTTTCTTTCTTTCCATTTTATCTTTAAACTTTTCTTTTCTCTTTCAATTACATCCTTAATACTAACATGTTTGAATAACTCACATAATTAACATAACATGAAATTATCAATTAACCTCTTTTGATCTTAATCTACATTTCTCTTAATAATTAAACATTACATTAACTATAATTCAAATAATTCATGTATATTTCTACTATGGTCAAAGTTAGAGCTTCACATATTCGATATTATATTTGTCATTATTATCTTATTTTGATTTGGTCACCAAAATTGTACTTCAATTCTAATTTTAACATTTGTACAGCTTGTATACACTCTACATTTCATTCAAACTTGATAATTTCTATTCCACTGTTTCAACAATCGTAGCATTATTATTTGCTTGATTTGTTTTCTAGTATTTTACCTACTTCCCTTTTGAGTTGTTGTCTCACTTATATTTAGTGTTTTGAATTTTCTTATTAATGAATATACATTTAATTTATTAAGTCGATTTATTTTGGTTCCCACTGTTACACTTGACTTAAACAAATTAAGTCTCAACTTTTTTGTTGTTAATTACTTCTATAACAACCTTCGCTCGATTTTCTCTTATGGTTACCAATGTCTATTTACACTTTAGTTCCTGTAATTTCTTTCTTACTTTCCTTTCTATTTGATTTCCAAACTATACTTAATCTAATATAATTAATTTCTCTATTTACTTAACGTAATCTTATCTCACTGAATTTCTAAATTATTCTTACTTTCCTTTCTTCAATTAATTACTCTATTTATAATAATTCTTCGTTTTCCTACTAATTTTTCACAATTCTCACTAACATTTATAGTTTAGAATGAAATTACATTTTTACCTCTAACAATTAGATCTTTATCAAAATTACCTTTATGTCCCTATCTTTTGTCATAATTATGTCCTAATATTTATCAAATGACATCTAAGTCCCATCTTCTATTAAAATTACTGTCTTATCCCTAATTTCTCCTACTTAAGTGTATTTCACCAAACTTTTACTATTTAATCCATAAATTACCTTTTCTTTCTTTTTAGTCCTTAAATTCATTTCCTTTGCCAAAATTACAATTTAATCACTATTTTTCACAACTTTTTAACTTTACACAAATTTGCCCTCTTTTATCAAATTTATTCTATAATCCCCTTTTTATTTCTTATTTCTATTCTTTACATATTTAATTACCACTACTTATGTAAAAATTTCATTTAGATCCTTAATTTTTATTTTAATCATGGTTCTCACTAAATATCACCGCTTTTCATGATTTTGCCCTTTTTATACTAATTATTACAAATTTGCTCTTTAAATTACATTTTAGTCCTTATACTTTATTAAATTATGGCAATTTACCATTTGGTCCTTATTAATTACTTTTTCATCCTTTTTACCAATTTATCCCTCATAATTATATTTTTTGTATTAATTTACATTTGTACCCCTAGTTTCTCGCTTAATTACAATATTGTCCTTTTAATCACTAAACTATATCTTCCATATTAATCATTCTTTATTTACACATATAACATTATTTTCACTTTTTATTTTTTTTCTTACTTAATTACATATTTGCTAGTGTTTATTCACTTATTCACATTTTTATCCACTTTTATCCATATTTATGTCATTCGCAATTATTCATTTTCCCACTAATTCACTATTTATTTACTGGTAACTTTCATATTTTCTCCATTTTTATCTTTAATTTACATAATTATCACTCTTTTACATATTCCTTACTTATTTATCCCTAATTAACATTCATTCACATATTTAGTCATTTTTCACCAATGCTATATGCATACACATATTTACCTAAATCAATATAATTTATGTGTTTACATTCCCATTTTACCCCTATTGGTGAAACCTTTGAGCTGGATACGTGGCATATGGGCCCACATAACCAAAATAAGTTGAGTTTACCATATGAAGGATGCCTCAACCATAACATATTATATCCGAAATAAGTTAAGGTGGCCATATAGAGGGATACTCAACTATAACATGCTATCTCTTCTTTCTTTTTTTTTTCATTTCTGTCATTTTTTTCATATTTATGGTGTGGATCCTATACCTTTGGTTTCACTACCATGTATTAAGGGCAATAATATTTTTTTATTTTAATCCACATAAGCATCATTCCCACATTTTTCCACATTTTAACATAATATTACATTCAACTTCATATCAATAATTATACTCATTAATTCATTATTTTCCATCACGTATAACATTCACACCTATTTTTCATGTCCATCATTCATATTTATAATTCAATTCATATCACATTCTTATGATACACCTCAAGTTTTAATACATCATACATAAGTATGTATGCACGTACGTACATACATATATATATATATACACATACATACATACATTACAAAAAAATTGCCAATTAGCGACGGTAATTTTCGTCGCTAATTGTCAAAATTCCATTGCTAAACTAAATTAGTGACGGCACGACGAACAGTCATTAATAGCCCAGTCACTAATATATTAGCGACGGAATCCCAAATCAGTTGCTAATTTTGGGATAAAAAATTTTGTCGCTAATTTGCTTGTGCCATCGCTAATTTATTTTCATAATTAGTCAATGTATTATAATAATAATTTTTAGCGATTACATTTTCCATCGCAAATTCCTTCGCTAATTATTAATTTACAGTAAAAATTAGCAATGAAATATTAGTCGCTAATTATTTGTTAAATTCTAACATTTACACAGTAGCGATATTATTTGTTAAATTCTAACATTTTCATAATTATTATTTACATTTTCCATCGCAAATTCCTTCGCTAATAATCATATATTTTCATATATATATATATATATAAAATTTGTAATGAATTCATTACAAATATAGAGTTAACATAAAAAATAATATATAAAATAAAGTATTGTTTATACAATCCATTTCCCTAAAATTAACAACTAACAAATTAAATCTTTTACAATTTCCTACCAAATATAGAATTGTTTAATAGAAACCAAACAAGATGGTACATCCACCATTTGATAGAAACCAGCAAAAAACCACAGAGATGATAAAGAAATTAGGTGCTTAAAATACCAATCATTCATCCCATTAAAATGTACAGGAACACCTACACTATCCAAATTCTGGTAATTAGTGAAATTGTGAGAAAGTTCAGAAACATTGTTAAGTCTCATCTACATATAGCACAAAACATAGCTAGGCATAAAAATTGAAACCTGAAAAATACTATGAAAGCTGGCATATATCTAAGTTCTTAAACAAGAGTGGAAAGATGAACAAAAAAATACTTGCTTTGCTCGCTTTCTAAATACATATATCATTGTTCATATCACATTGCTCTTGCCTCTCCCATTAGCTCAAAAAGAAAAAGAAAAATGCAACATAAACATCATTACTTGAGGTTTGCTATCATAGTCCCATATATTTCCACGAAATCAATGCATGCCTGGTGGCATACAAGCCTTAAATAGCCTTGGGTGTGCAAATAGAGCATTTTCAGGAGGCTACAAAAGAGTTTGTATCAATCAAAGGATTCATCATCCATTAACAAGAACCGAACGACATCTCTACGTTCAGAAGAAAAATAAAGAAAGAAAAAGGCCCTCTTGATTTTTTACAAAATCTGTCCTACTAATTCACCATTTATATAGTAAACAAATGATGTAATTTAACAAAATAAAATTTATTGCTCTTTTCTTGATTCTAAAGCTAATTAAAGGTAACTTTTGAATGCAATCTAACATAAATTTGAGATTCAATTTCAAAAGCACATGCAACTGAAATTATCTCATAAATACAGATGGCAAGGATATAAAATGATATAATTCCACTTTTGAATAGAAATTCTAGGTTATAAATTCATATTTTATGTGTTTCTCGTTTCTAATAGAGAGAATAAGATTATATTAAAAAAATGCATCAATATAATTAATCTTGCCTTATAAGATTCATATTTTATGTCTCCTCAAATTTGGCTGGCAATCCTCAGCTTCTAGGTCCATCTCGAATACTTCAAATGGAACTCTATATACTTCCAGCATGCCAAAACATAGATATATTGCACCAAACAGGGCAAAATATAGACCTACCAAGAGCAGCTAAAAATTTAGTGACGTATAACATTTTCTATCAAAATAATTAAAAATTCAATGTAATAGATCTTTGAAATCATGCTTTTAATACTAAGTCAATGCAACTAGATCTCATTCTCAAACTAAATGGACCCAATTATGTTGCACAGGCAAATTACTTGGTTACGGTTGCATTTATATTGAAGAGAATTGCCCTACCGCTACACTTACAATATATTTTTCAAATGTTAATGTTAGATTATTTTGAGCCACCACTTCCTCTTCTAAATGCCCATTTGACTTACTGCTGGCACCAATCATGATTTTGTAGCATAATGGCCTTTTTTGATCCTAACAGTCTTATGTTATCTAGAGGCACCATCTGTATATATGACTTGTATAAAAGCATTTGATAATATCAACCAACAAAAGCTTCAACCACACTCTTTAACAATAAAATAAAAGAGGAAAGGTTTTGAAAGTTTTTGAATCTAATTCGATTCACTCATCTCTCCTGTTTCAATATTCTCCAATAATGTTGCAGATGAACTGGCCTACTATAGCGAAATTAAAACTGTGCCATTGAGCAATTAGGGAAAAGCAGAAATGAATTTTGTAACATCTCAATTGTCCAATAGCTGATTACTATAAATATCAACAACTTTCTAATAGATCAAGCCCTACAAGCTGGACAATCTATAAATAGAAACACTTAAATTTAAATGAGTTAGAAGAAAAACTCACTTTAATGGCGGTTCTCGATCTCTCCTAACAAACTTATCCATATCATCAAAAGGGAAAATCAAGTTCTGCAAGCTCGTAGCTTTAATCCACTTAGCCAAACTCCTCTTTCCAATCAAAGTAAAAACTCTCTCCCTTATAGGTGCCGGGGACTCCCTTGGATACCTCTGCAAAAAATATACTCGCAGAAAGCCAATTCTAACACATTCTGCCCCAAAAACCAAAGCCTTAAGTTCCCAGCCCTCACATGCTTCACGTTAGTCCTCTCACAACTAGGATGCTGAAATGCTAAATATAACAAAGTATCGAACTGCTTAGCAGGATTATCATCCCCAAAAACTTATCCACCAGCGATTATCGATAACGATGACTATGGCAGTGGGAAGAAGAACCGAGAGAGAGAGGAAATGAGGGATGGCGGCTTCTCCTTAGAAAATAAAATAAGAATAAGGCAAAAAGAGGAGTAATTAGGATTTTCTAAATGATAGAAATATCCCTACATTCATTTATACCACATCTGTTGGATGAAGGATGATTTTGTAAATAAATATTATTAAATAATTTAAAAGTGATAATTCATATGGTTTTTTATCTTATTTAATTATTTTTTTTTGCAATTTTAATTCTCAATTTTTTTAAAATAAAATTTAATCTTAATTAGTAACAATAAATATGTATTTGTATTTTTCATTTATATTATAATGCTTGAACTAATCAAAATTATAAATTTTTAAAAAATTTAATTGAAAATAAGCAAATAATATTATATAAAATATTTTTAAAAATTATTAAAAATAATTACTAAGCATAAATATGTATGTATATTTTTTTATTAATATTATAATTTTTAGTGAAATCAATCATCAAAATTAGAAAATTTTGAAAAATTTAATTAAAAACATACAATTAATTAGCTACTAATAATAAGAAAAGAATGGTAAATAAACACTAAATGTCCATTAAATCTATAAAAGATCTAAGCAAGAATCATGAATGCTAACTTATAGATGAAGTATATATAGCTGAATTATATACCACAATTATAGGTCTAAACACGATTTCAACTTCTCAATAAACCATATAACAATATAGAACAATTATAACTGAAGTATATATGGAGAAAATTCTTAGCATAATAATAATAATAATAATAATAATAATAATAATAATAATAATAATAAATTGAGAAATTGACAGTCCATGTGGTAGCAGTAATGAGGGACTTTAACCTTCACATTTTATTACAATTTACTAGCCTAAATTTGCAACCCAAATTCCAAGATTTGATTTTGATTAGGGATAGTAAGCTTAGATTTGGGGATAATTGATAAAAAATCATTACAATTTTTAATAATTTAATATTTGATTTAAATTTTATAAAATAAAAATAAATTACAATTTTTTTATTATTATTTTAAATGAAATAATAAATTTTATATTACTATTTTATAAATATTTATTTTTATTAATCTTAATCATGAAATTATATAATAATTGTAAAAATTAATTTATTATTATTATTATTATTAAAAATGTAAATTTTCTAAATAAATAACTTTAGATTTTGGTATAATTGATAAAAAATTATTATCAAATTATAAAATAATTTATAAATTTCTATTATAAAATAAAATATCCATTTCATATGGTCTATATTAAAATTACTTTAAATTATACATAAATCAAGTGACTGAAGTTAAAAAAAATTATTTTTTTATTTTATTTGCGACGGATTAACGACTAAACATTTTCGTCGCTAATCGTTTTACAGAAATAAAATACTATTAGCGACAGACCACTTCCATTGCTAAACCATCGCAAAATAAGGCACCATATTTTCCCTCATTCATTATCACTTAATTTCATTTATTTACCATTTAATTGAATTAAAACACATATTACTCATAAATGCCATAAGTGACATAATAGGTTCTCATTCTATTTTCATGCTTTTAATCATACTTTCTTGCATTTCAGTTTATCAATCACATTATTTAACATCTAATTTCATTTATGCATCATCAATCTAATTTTTATTCATCTCACACACATAAATCCTAACTTACATAACCATAAACACATGAAATAAATTAGTTTGGGTATCCACATACCTATTTTCCAAGCTTTCACCATGTTTTCTTTTCCTTTTTCAGCTTTTCTTTCCTTTTCCATTTGACTTTACTTGGTTTCCTTTGAATTTCTTCCTTGGTTGAATTCCTCCATTCTTTCTTTAATTTTCTTCATTTATAATAAAAAATATACTCAAAATATTAATGTCTGCGGAAAATTTACCTAAAAATCCATTAAACTCACTAAAATTGCACTAAATTAACTTATATGAATTTTTTCTCTAAATCTTTTCTTCAAAATTCAATCCACTTTCTCTACTTAAAATAGGGCATAGAGATGGCTATAGATGAATTTAGGGCCTTAAATTTATTTAGGGTATAAAATTTGGTTGATGAAATTGTGAGAAAAATGGAGAATTGGAGAAATATGTAGAATGCCATGGAGAGCTGAAGAAGGTGAGTGAATTCCCTAGAAATGTTTGATTTTTAGGCTATTTATATGTCCTCATGGATGGCTAGGATCATTTGACTAGTATTTAATCCAAAATTCCACATTATACCACTTGTTACTTTCTTATTAATTCTTGCCCATCTCACTCCCACCCCATAAAAGAGTATTACCCTATGGATGAGTACTACCCCATAGGAGTGAGTGAGGTAACTTTTCCAGGATAACCGAAATTACATCCATTTATCATCATTTCATTGATCCTAGCATTATATTGATTAGATTTCGATGAAAATTGGTTTAAAGAATAGAAATATATTAATTAAGCTATGTTCAAAATTTTAAATCAATTCGATTTCGTATCAATATACTTTTGACTTAGGAGGTAAAATTTATTGGTCCAAAACCTGAAAATTTAAAGTTATTAGAAAAATATTGTACACTTCCAAATATTAATTGGAATTATTTCTAGTAGGTCTATACAAATAGAATAATTTTTAAAGGTCATAGAATATTTTAAGGCCGGTAAAAGTTTGGTCAAATCCTAATATAGTTTGAGAAAATTTTCACTATCCATTTTGAGGGCCCATCTGACCTCAATTTCATCTCAAATTATACCACCAAACTTGATTTAATTGTTACTTTCTAATGGTAGAGAAATATTTTTATGGGTTCTGGATGGTACATTCACATTGGTATCACGCCGGTATTATTATTCACAGCTCAAAAAACACTATTCTCAAAAATTGAAAATTTAGGCCATACAATTCTCTCCAACTACTAAAAATTTTATCCTCGAAATTTATTCAAACTAAATTGCTAAAAATACTATTATTTCATTATATGTCTTTACTCTAATGTAATTTCCATTTATTCCTCAGCTTTACAATTGAGGGGATAGGTTACCTTACTTTCCCAAACCACCTCAACTATAACTATCCTTGTGGCATGTATATTTAATTGTTCCACCTTAACTGTATAACTTAACCCCTGATCTTAGGACATCCCTACACAATAATTATTACAATGTAATTAAAATGTTATTTCACTACAAAACACATATAGAATTCAATCCATATACATGCCACATATAAAAAATTACAAAGTTATCTCCTTCACTACAACACGTCATTCATATCCAGCACTTATCCCTTCGAACTCCTATCTACATCTCTCAAGTTCCTATGCATAGCAAACAATTACTCACTAAGCATAAAATGCTTAATGGTATATACCTAACTAATAAATTTCACAAACTTGTACAGACAAAAATTTTAATCATCATATTTTTATGACATATTCCTTATACCTTAGTTTTTATCAATTTTTAATTTTAAATTTCTCAACATTTATTGTCTCTCATTTAGTTTGCATTATTGCTAGCCTTTATTTACTTCTAGTCATGTATAGCTAACTTAATTTTTTTTAACATAGTTCACTTATATTTTGTTTTTCCTCGTTGTACATTTAGTTTCATTTTATTCTCTTTGCTTTTATCGATTTACTATTCTCGTTCATTTTGACTTTATTCCTATAATCTCCTTCCATTTCATAACTTTCTCATTAATATTGTTAATCAATCGCTCATGTTTCTTCATTATACTAGGTTAATACTCATTTCTAGTTCACTTACTATATCAAATTTATTTCTTTACATACCTATTCGATATTATATCTGTCATTATTATCTTATTTTGACTTGATCAATAAGATTCTACTTTAATTCTTATTTTCACAATTGTACAGTTGTTTACACTTTACATTTTATTCAAACTTGATAATCTCTATTCCATTGTATCAACAATTATATCATTATTATTATTCATTTGATTTATTTTCTACTATTTTACCTGCTTCCTTTTCAAGATTTTTTCTCAATTATATTCAATCTTTTGATTTTTCTTATTAATGATTATACATTTAATTTACTTAGTAGATTTATTTTTGTTTCTACTATTACATATGACTTAACCAAATTAAGTCTCTACTTTTCTGTTGCTAATTACTTCTATAACAACCCTTCCTCAATATTCTCTAAAGGTTACCAATGTCGGTATACCATTTAGACCCTGTAATTTCAGTCCTTCTTTTCTTTCTATTTAATTTCCAAACTATGCTTAATTCAATATAATTAATTTCTCTATTTACTTTACTTAACATAATCATATCTCACTACATTTCTAAATTACTCTTAATTACTTTTTAATTTTATTTCCTTTCTTTAATTAATTACTTTACTTATTATAATTCTTTATTTTCCTACTAATTTTTCACAATTCTCACTGACATCAATAATTTAGAATGAAATTACGTTTTTACCTCTAATAGTTATATCTTTGTCAAACTTTTGTTTATGTCTTCATCTTTTGTTATAATAACAACTAGGTCTTAACATTTCTCAAAATGACATCTAGGTCCCATCTTCTATCAAAATTACTTTTATATCCCTACAAATCCCTTTTTTTGCCATACTTACCATCCTATCCCTAATTTCTTCTATTTAAATATATTTCACCATGCTTTTACTATTTTAATCCATAAAATACCTTTTTCTTTTTTCTAGCCTTTAAATTGATTTCTTTTGCCAAAATTACAATTTAATATTGTCTTCACAAATTTTTCACTTATTTATAATTTTGCCCTCTTTTAATCAGATTTATTCCATAATCCCCTTTTTTCTTATTTCTATTCTTTACATATTTAATTACCACTACTTACGTAAAAATTTCATTTTTGTCCTTTATGTTTATTTTTATCACAGTTCTCACTAAATATTACCATTTTTCATGATTTTTCCCTTTTATACAAATTATTACAAATTCGCTCTTCAAATTGCATTTTAGTTATTATACTTTCATTACATAGTGGCAATTTAAAGTTTGGTTCCTATTAATTATTTTTCTTTCTTTTCATCCTTTTTACCATTTTATCCTTTATAATTATATTTTTAGTATTAATTTACATTATACCTTTTTTTCACTTAATTATAATTTTGTCCTTTTTAATCACTTAACTATATCTTTCATACTAGTCATTCTTTATTTACATATACAACATTCTTTTCACTTTTTTACCTTTTTGTCCTTTTTTTCTTACTTAATTACATATTTACTACTGTTTATTCACTTATTCATATTTTTATCCACTTTTGTCCATAATTATATCATTCGCAATTATTCATGCACCTACTTATTCACTATTTACTATTAACTTCCAAATTTGCCCCATTTTTTAATCTTTAATTTACATAATTATCACTCTTTCACATATTATTTACTTATTTATCTCTAATTAATATTCATTCATATATGTAACATTTTTAATCAATACTATACACATACACGTATTTGCATAATTCAACATATTTTACCCATTTACATTTTTGATTTGTTTGTAATGGTGAAACCCTCAAGCTAGATACGTGGGATATGAGTCTACATATTCAAAATATGTTGAGGTGCCCATATAAAGGGTGTTTTAACTATAACATATTATATTCGAAACAAGTTAAGGGCAGCACATAGAAGGCACCTCAACCATAACATACTATCTCTTCTTTCTCTTTTTTCATTTTTATCATCTTTCTCTCATATTTATAGTGTGAATCCACCTTTGATCCACTTGTACGAGTCACCATGACTCACTACCATGGTAAATATCCCTATGGCTAGCCATTGTATCCTATACCTCTAGTTTCACTATCAAGTACTAAGGGTAATAACATTTTCTCTAGTTTAATCAATATCAGAAGCGTTCTCAAATTTGTCCACATTTTCACATAATATCATAATCAACATCATATTAATAATTTATACTCATTAATTCATTATTTTCCATCATGTATCACATTCACATCCATTGTCCATATCCATTATTCATATTCATAATTCAATTCATATCACTTTTTTATCATGCACATCAAGTTTTGATACATCATATATATATATATATATATATAATGGTTCCATTTATCACTTCATTTTAAATAATTATAATTTCACCATCATCATCATTTGACCAACTGAATTTATTCACCATCCATTATGATTTCACTTCAATTAGTTTTTAATCTTGTTCAAATGCCAAATTCATAAATTTTTATTAAAGTTTATCAATTTAGCCATTAATTTTCTTTGTTTCTTCACTTGGCCCCAACCTTTTTTGATTCATTTCACTTACTTTTCAATTAATTATCAACTTATCACCTTGTATACCTATGTATACAATTCGACAATTAATTCATACTATTTTTTTTGTTAATCACATTTTTAAGCCTTTAACTTCACAAACCTCATTAATTATCACTTAATTTCATTTATTTACCATTTAATTGAATTAAGAACCATATTACTCATAAATATCCTAAATGACATAATAGGTTCAAATTTTATCTCATGCTTTCAATCATATTTTCTTTCATTTTAGCTCATCAATCACATTCTTTAACATCTAATTTCATTTATATTTCATCAATATAAGTTTTATTCATCTCTCACACACAAATATTAACTTACAAAACCATAAACATATGAAATAAATTAAATCGGGTATCCATATACCTATTTTCAAAGCTTTCTCCATATTTTCTCTTTTTTTTTCACCCTTTTTCCTTTTCCTTTTGATTTTACTTGGTTTACCTTGAATTTATACCTTGTTTGAATTCCTCTATGGATTCTTTCCTTAATTTTATTTATCTATAATTCAAAATATACTCAAAACATTAATCTCTACACCAAAATTTGCCTGAAAATCATTTATACTCACTAAAAATTCACTAAATTAACTTGAATTTTTGCTCTAAACATTTTTTTCATGATTCCATCCACTTTATCTACTTAAAATAGGCCCTAAAGATGGCTAGAGATGAATTTAAGGCCTTATAATTATTTATGGTATAAAATTTGATGGAATTAAGTTGATGAAATAGTGATAAAAGTGGAGAATTAGAGAAGTATGTGCAACGACATTGAGAGATAAAGAGGGTGAGTGAATTCACTAAAAATGTTTAATTTAGAGGTTATTTATATACCCTCATGGATGGCTAGGATCACTTGATCACTATTTAATCCAAAAGTCCATATTATGTCAATTATCACTTTCTTATTAATTCCTACCCATCTCACTCACACCTCATGAGTGAGTGGTACCCTATGGGTAAGTACTACCCTATAGGAGTGAGTGAGCGGAACTTAGCTTGAATAAACAAAATTACTTCCTTTTGTCACCATTTCATTGATCATAGCATTATCCTTATCATATTTTCATGAAAATTATCTAAAGTATTGAAAAATATTAATTAAGCAATGTTTAAAATTTTATGTCAATCTAATTTCATATCAATATACTTCTAACTCCGGAGGTCAAATTTATGGGTCTGAAACTAAAAAATTCAAAGTTATCTAAAAATTTATTTTCCACTGTCAAAGATTAATTGGAATTTTTTCTATTAGGTCTATGCAAAACTAATAATTTCTTCAGGTCCAAATAATATTTTTAGATTGGTCAAACCCTAATATAGTGTGAGAAAATTTTTCACTATCCATTTTGAGGGCCCATCTAACCTTAATTTCACCTCAAATTATCCCACCAAACTTAATTTAATTTGAACTTTCAAATGGTGAAGAAATATTTTTACGGGTTTTATATGGTACTATTCACATCGATATCACTATTCATAGCCTAACAAATAATATTCTTAAAAATTGAAATTTTGGGCATACAAACTACTTCTGGCTTAAAGCAAAAGTTCACTTTAGATTGGGAAGGTTATTTTGTTGTTAAAAAGTTACAGTAAAGCTGTGTAGCTCATCTTTTAGATATAAAGCATAATGAGTTTAAAAAGTTGATCGACCATGACAAGGTGTGATGTATGTCGAACCCCCATAATGCTTCGCAGTAAAATTTAGTTTTTTTGAAGGCCTATTTTTATTGTCCAAGATTGGATAAGGTTTATAAAGTTCTTAAAATTGGCCACTTCATAATAGAAAAGGGATTTGACCTAATTCGTTGAGTCTTAAGCCTCAAAAAGGCATGAGATAGTATCTTAGGGTACCCCAATTCTATTAATAGTAGTCATGTAAGGGCTTAACTTTAACCTTTGTGGATATTTACATGAATTAGTTGGAATTATAGTTAATTTAATATTTAATTAATATGTGAAATAAGGATTAGGGTCATGAAAGGGTAAATTGGTAATTTAATGTTATGTTATTTATGTGAATTACAAATCATATGTAAGATAAGGGTTTAATTAAAAAAAATAAAGATGAATTTAGGGGTGGTTATTGAAATAAAGAAATAAAGGGGATTAATTTTTAACATGTAAGAAAGTGAGGGAGTTTAGTGAAATTTTTACTTTCTTATTTAAAACTTATAAATTACATATAGGAGAAAGAAGCTTTTTTAGTGGTTTTTAGAAGAGAGGGATGGCATCTTTAAGAGGAAAAAACTCAAACTTTTACTCTCTCATTCTCTTTCTAAAAGAACTTAGGTGTTCTCTCAAATCTTCTATAAGATTTCTATTTGGGTTGTTTAGTGCAAGGGTTTTAAAGTTAGAGACTTTAAGGTAAAATATCCTGCTTCATCTTCATCATCTTCTTTTTAGTATGGAAGGAATTTGTAAGGATGATTTTTTATTATTAAGAATGCATGTTCTTTGTAGAAAAAGAAAAGAATAAGAAGAACAAAGGCAAAGAGGTGTTAAAAGAGTGAAAGTGGCTTGTTGTGGATTCAGGCCAATGTGAGGGATTTATAAACAAATTCTGCTTTGCATGTGTATTTGTATGAATGAATGTATGATAAATGTGCTATATTATTTATTGGGTTATTCTTAAGGATAATTTTGTTAAGGGTATTAGAGCGCGATGAAAGAAATGAGAGTTAATTGAAGAAATTGTGTTAGTTTACTTGGAACTAATTTCTATTTTTAGAGCATATTTTGAGTTATACAACTCTAAATTGAGTAATTCCAATTGATAATTACATCTAACATATAGAACTATAATTTTATAATAGAAACCTAAGTTTAATTCTGCCTCTAAGTATTTTCAATTTTAACTTGAACTTAGATGTGAGCTAATGCCCATTTATAGTGAACAAATTGTGGTATTTTTGACATAATTCATGGTAGAGAAGTCTAAACGTTATGTGATAAAATTATAGATAAACTAGACATATAGGACCATAATTTTTGTGAAGGAATGTCAGTTTAATTCTATACTTATTTTATTTTATGAATTTTTAAATTTATAACAAAAATTTGTTTTGGAAATGTCAACTATTGCTTAGTTTCAGTGAACAACTTATAGTATTTTGAGCATACATCATGGTAGAGAGGTCCAAATTCTATGGGATAAAATTTTAGATAAACTAGACTTATAGGAGAATAACTTTTGTAATAAATGTTAGTTTAATTCTATACCCATTTTACTTCACGAATTTTCAAAATAGTCACACAAACTAATTTAAAAAAATGAAATCTTAGGTAGTCTAGAATGGTTAGGTCATAACTCCTAATATATATGTCCAAATTGAATGGTATATGAAGCATGGGAAACTAGAGACATAGACCATTATTTTTCTAGAAGACTAATTAGGCTAGTTTAGGTATTTGAAATAGAGATGCAAAATAGATATGGAAATCTACCTACTCTATTTTTCTCTAAACATAATTCTTTGATGCATAAATGTTACTATAAGTATTTACATGATCTTAGAGAAATTTGATCATGAAAATGAGGATGTTACATATTTTATAATTATATGGAAGAGTAATAGTACTATGATTTATACATAACTATGGGGTTGAAATTTTAAGAAGGAAAGTTAAAGAGGTTTAGACTATTTAACTAATAAGAAATGTTATTCAATGAGATATAAGTATATAAAGGCATGATGAAACCATAATGTAAACCTATGTATATATGAATTTAAAGAAACTATATATATATATATATATATAGCTAGCACATGATTAATGATGTTATTAATTACTTATTTGAAATCACATTTTCATGCCTACATGCTTATGCTCATGAGTTTATACTTATATGTTATCATGCTAAAGAATATGATTACTAGGTTATATACATTTATAGTACTTGTATTAATGTCTGAGATTATATATCTTTGGATATTATAGTATATGAGAAAACAAATTATACTAGAAAAGCAAAATCATGTTGATTGAAACAGATATAAACTTTCTTAATGCCTGCAAATAGAGTTCAGATGATGATAGATTGACATGCCTATAAGGATAGAGTTATAGCGGCTACTATCCGACCCTATTTAGGTCTACCATCATTCCCTTTTGGCACACTGTTCAATCCCATTTGGATTTCCTAATTTGATATTTATGGATATCTACAAAACTTAATACCTATTGGTATTTACATGATCGATACCTATAGTTATTTACTATTCATGTTATCCACTTTCAGAACTTAGGCAAGCTAATTGTAGCATGTGTATCAAAAGCATAAATACTCGGATTTTAGCAATGAATCATAAGATTACTTTATGTTGATATAAATGATAATTTCTGTTTTATCTCTTAGAGTATGTGCTTCGTTATGTTGTTATTATTATTGAATCATATGTTATAATTGTATGACATTAAGAGTAATTGTTGATGACTGCTGTAAGTGGTCATCCATCATGATTTGTTCTCACTAAGCTTTATAGCTTAGCATGGATTGTTTATTTGTATAGATTCTGTAGTAAGACTTTTGCACAGGATTGTATCTCTGCATTAGGAAAGGTCTGTAAGGCCCTAACTTTAACCTTAGTAAAAAATGTTTTATTATTAAGATATTAGTATTAATTAAGGTTAAATAGATTACTAAATTTAAAATTAGAGTCAAAAGGGCAAGTTGGTAATTTTATTTATGTATGTATGAGAATTATTTAGCATGGTAAATTTTATAAAGGTGCAATTGAATTATAAAAATAAAAGAGTTTGTGGATCATTATTTAGTTAGAGTATTTATGGAGCTGATTTTTAAAGAGAATTTAAAGTTAGAGGATAATAATTGACATGCAAACAATTAAGGGACCAAATGGAACTTCTCCTTCCACTTTTAAAACTTAAGGTCTTGTATGTTGGAAGAGAAATGGATGTAATGATTCTTTGAAAGGGTGGATGGAATTCTAATTGTGTATTTTCAGATTTGCTTTTCTCATTTCTCACCCTAAAAGATCGAACATCTACTCTCTTAAAAATCCTTAAGAAAACTCATATACATATTGGTGATTAAGAAGTTTTAGTGGGAATAATCAAGGTAATGGGTTCTAGATTCAATTCCATCTCTTTTATCTCTTCTTTTATTGTGTTATTTCATTTCAAATAAGGAGAAATGCTAGAATTATTGCATGTATGATATGCTAATTGTAGAAGAAGGAGGGTGTAGTAGGAAAAGAAAGGGCAAAGAAATAAGCAAAGATTGAAGAGTGTTTTGTGTAGTTCATCCAAGGTATAGGAATTAGTGTGTTTTTCATGCATGTGTGTTGGTAATTAAGAGAATAAATGGATTATTGCATGAATTTATGAACAAATAAAGTGAAAATCAACTCTTAGATAGCTTATATGAAAGAATGCATGTAAGGAACTTTGAGCAAATTTCTGCATTTTTAGTATATATTGGGTTACAAAACTCTAATTTGGTTAATTATAGTTGATAATTTCACCTAAGACATGTACCTACAACTTTGTAGAAGAAATATATGGTTTATTTTGCCTGTAAATAGTCTCAATTTTAACTTGAAATTTGTAATGAATCGTTGTCTGGTGGTAATAGGCAGGCTATAGTATTTCGACTATAATGCTTTATAGAAAAACCTAATTATTATAAGGCTATATTCTAGAAAAACTAGACACATATTAGAAAAATGTTTGTGAAGGAATGTTGTTTAAATTCCTTATGTATTTTTGTCTACTAATTTTCTAAATTGTGATAAAAATTGGATTTGGTATAGTGAACTGCTGCCTAGAGTCAATGAATATGTTATAGTAATTTAGGTATAAATCATATTAAAAAGGTCAAAATTATATAGGATTAAATCCTAGATAAAAAAGACTTCCATATTTATAATTTCCATGAAGAGCTCATGGTATGATTCGAATTGTAAAAATGACAAATTCTGGCTTAAAATTGGACCTGTATGCAACCTTTTTCTTCGAAATAGTTTTCATTTTTTTTTATATATCTCCAAATTTAGAAATGATATTATGGTGATTTTTAATGTTCCTAAAACTATAAACATAGTGGATCAAGTTTGTAGAACACAATTTTGGCTATACATGTCATTTGATAGGTCAAAAATATCTTTCAAAATGAACTTGAAAATCTATCTCTATGCAGAATTGTTACAGTTTACCAAAAGACTTTTTCACAATAAAAAAATAGCACAAAGAGAAATAAATTCATTGAGTATATGACAATACTATATTATAAACAATAGGTAAGAATAGTTGATGAAGCATGTATATGACACTTGCAAGTACAGGTATGTTATTATTTACTTAATTGACATAGCATGATCTTGCTCATATGTTATAAATGTAGATCACGGTCATATGTTATAAATATATATCATGCTTATATGTCATACTTATATGTTAGCATGACAAAACATATATATAACTGCAAGGATAAATGTTCATATACAAGTTACTCATAGTGTTATACAAGATTAGGTATACATGTTTATATACTAGAGACTATGTATCTTCTTATATGATATTCTATATGCAACATGTATAGTAAAAGCACAAGCATGATAATTAAAATGAGCATGAACACAATATTGCCTACAAATGGAGTTTAACTTTGGATAGACAGGCATCTATAGGGATATCGTTGTAGTTGCTATAGTTCAACCCCATTTAGGTCTATAATCTATCTCTATATGGACCATCGTTCGATCCCTTTGGATCCATAGATTTTATATCCTTGGATATCTATAGTTAATGATACCTAAAGGTATCTAGATTTCCCATTATCTAATCTTAGAACTTAAGCAATCTAAAGTATAATTACAAGACGAACATCAAAGTATAAATGATAAAATGTTATTGGTGGAATACTTGATTGGTTCTAATTACATAAAATTGTATCATAGTTTAAATGCACATAATATATCATACAATTATATAAGTATATATATGCTAAGTTAATAGTTAAGCTTTGTAAATTTATTACTTATATACTAGGTTATGTTGTCAGCATTGTCATTATAATATCATGTTAAACCTATGTTTATATGATGCATGTTGAGTGTGTTTGTCGGTAACTACAATGGGTGTTTGTTTCATAGGTATGTTTCCCCACTAAGCATTATAACTTAGCATGGGTTATTTTATTTGTGTAGATTTAATAGATAAGACTTTTGCTCAGGGACACTCTCTGCATTAGGAAAGGCCAACACAAGACTGTTTAGAAGTTGATGTAGGAATTTTTTTTATGAAATTATATTATGTATAATTTTGTATTATCAATTATATGTATTTAGAAATTTATCTAGTTTAGGCTTATTGAGTTATCCAAGCTCACTTTGTAAAGAGAATTGCAAATGTATGTCTGTGTGATCTAAAGCAACTCACATACCATATGATATGCATACTATAGTACAAGCAAGTAAAATATAAGAATAGAGATAACAAACCTTAGATTGCATAAAGATAAAGTATGTGAACATATAGTAACATCTAATAGATATGCATGATAACTAGTATGATGATGAGATAGTATGATCCATGCATGCTTGATGATTTAATAAAATAGTACTATTGGTTAGGAATGTTTGATTCAATAATTCGATTAAGAAAAAGAATTGGGGTGTTACAAGGCCAACACAAGTCTGTGAAAGAATTTGATGTAGAAAGTCCCTATTTAAAATTTTTTTCTATAACTTGTATTAAGTGTATTATATATGTAATGATGTATCTAATATGGAAGGTTGAGTTATTTTAGGCTAACTTTTGTAATAAAAAATAATATATATGTATGCAAGCAGTAATAGTAACATATAAAGAAAACTAGAATTTAAGTAAATGATAATAAGTATAGTAACTAGAAAATAGAAGTAAACTGGCATAATGTTTTATGTATGATGATGAGTTTATATAGTAGTGATATGAATACTAAGGTATATAGAGGTGGAATATGTAAATAACTAATTTATGCAGTACTTGATATATATATGGATGTATGAAAAATGAGATATGTAATGTGCATGAAATTGTCTAATGAGAAAGCATGTGAATAGTATAGTAGCACCTTTATAAAAAAATTGTGATACTCAGAGTCTTAGCATGAGAATATAATAAAACATGCTTAATGAGAAATGGTAAAAAGGATAAAGCTAGGTTATATGATGAGGGTGTTACAGGTCAACCTACATTGGCATCTAATTGGGCTTAAGAGCTAGGTATCATAGAGTCGCACCTAATAGAACATTGGGAAAGAGATTCTTACCTTATGATGCCTAAACCAGAGATGGTTCAAATCATCACTCTTACTTATACCCCATGAAATTTGTCCAAAATCTTGTCTAATGAAACCCACATTTTATCCATATAATAGCTATTGGAAAACTTAAAAATTACTAAAAATACCATCGATGGGCATCTATCATTGACTGTTGGCCAACACTCAAAAATTAATTTAAAAATGACAAAAATGCCCTTAATTTGACTTAATAACCTGTGGTGGTGACTCATAACAGACAGGTATCTATCACTAAGCAATAGATAGGCAAGGATGACCAAATTAAGTCATCTGCAGAGAGATGGCTAGCTATAAAATAGTCATAAACAACCGTCTATCCATGACAAATGGTCATCTATCATAAAACATGTCAAATTTCAAAATGTAGAAACTCATTTTCAATCTTTTAAGAAAAACAACTTACAAACCTACAAGGAAATTTTAGAAAATTATAAAAATCAAAGGTAAATCTTGAAGTTTATGCTTTCTATCTAAAATGTGAATAGTTATTCCTTATCGACTAACTCTGATTTGGCCTACCTTAGGATCTGATGTCTACAGTTGCCCTTAATTTTGGGAAAACTTGTGCACTACTGCCTAAATGAGCTAAAATTTAGAGTAAAGGGGAAAAGATGCGTACTTGAGGCAGAAAATATCTTTGTGTATATTTAGTTAACGAAGCATAGCATCTGAGGTAACGTATCTCTTATGTCCATTTGATTAAGTATGAGTACTACCTGAGGAAGCAAATCTCTAATTGATTGAAGATAAATACCATCTCAAGTAGCAAATCTCTTATTGATTAAAGATTTGTACCATTTAGTGTAGTGATTCTCTTATATTGAAAAGATGTGTACCATCTGAGGTAATGAATCTTTTGTTAATTGAAGATGCATACTATTTAAGGCTCTAAAACTCTTATTAGGTAGTTAACATCTCTTGTTGATGTGTTAACCCTTTGTTGAAGTTTGATTAGCACCAGCTTGTCGGCATGAAAGGTTAGAAAAGATTTTTTTATGTCTAGTTAATGCCAGCTGATTGGCAAAAAGGTTGCTTACAATTGGTATAAAGAACATTTTAAGAAGATTTTATTACCAAAACAAGCTGAGAGGATGATAGTGGAGAGTAGTATTGATCTCAAAGCATTGGCTGCTCATGTTGCAAAGGTAGTGGTTGAAATTAAAACCCTAATAGATGTTTGGTGAGTGATCATAGGATCTAGCCAGTCACACTAGCTAGCTGAGTGGTGTCTGACCCTAGACCTGAGATCGTTGTTATCTAGTGGTCAAGGTGGCTCTTAAGATTGTCTCTCATCCTTCTAAGATGGGCCTCTAATGCCTCATATGACTGCATCACTGGCTCTAATGTCTCAAAGATAACCCTTTCTACCCTCTTCATTCGCTAGCTCACCGTAGTGATAGAGGTATCCATCACCTATTGTGCATCATTAAACCTTTATCTAATCACTGCAAGTGGTGTTAGCATCTTATCAATATCTTATAAATGATGCTCATGCATGGCCTAGATAGTGACCTGTATTGCTTGCATCTACTGTTGCTATTGGATAATGGTTTGTAAGGCTTGAGTGGATGTCTCCATACTTGCTAGTCTTTATGTAAGCTCATAAAATAGAATACCTGCAGAAGGTGATGGATCTAGTGGCAATGTTATAGTTTGGAGGCCTCTAAGTTAGGATAAGGCTTGTATCTTTATGCTACATGAAGAGTGTAGTACTATGGTCGAGCAGGCAATTTAGGCAGTAGTAATGCTCGAGGTGGAGGTGCACTAGCTAGTAACTTGTCCAAATCTACCCCCAAATCCATATCCATATCCATGTGGTGTACCTTATGAGATAGTGGCTGATCTAGCTATGGCTGAGGTGTTGTGCCTTTTCCTTTTGCTCCCCTGCTGGTGTTGTTGGGAATTGATCGGTTACATACATCACATGTATAAGCGGAAGTTACAATTTTTAACTAATATATCTGATCTTGCCATGATTATACAATATAAACATTAATGAGAAAAAGAAAATCACCTTTGATTTTTGTTAAACTATCTTTTTTTCCTTCTCAGCGGGTTTTCATAAACCACAATGTACAAAATTGAACACCTCCAATTGTAATCCACACAAGAGAAGGATCAAATGAACCAATTACAATGGGAACATAAGGAGGCTGAAATTCCCCTTGAAGCTAGCAAGGAGGTTGGTGGCTTGGGAAGAAGAACAAAAGTTTTTTTTTCTTTTTAAAAACTCTTAACCCTAAATCCCCTTTATTTTGGATTTTACAGCTAGGTTTAAAAAAATCCAGCTTCATAATGGGATTGGGTTCTTTAAAAAAAATTGCTGGAGAAATATTAAATAGGCTTCAAGAGTTATTACTAATTCATTTGGGCTAAATTAAAATCCAATCTAAGCCCTTTTATAAAGGACCCTGCACATAACCCGTAAATTAGGTCCTATATGCATACATTTGGATTTAATTATCCAAATCAATTCTAAACCCAACCAAATTAAACATATAGGATCCATAACACTTATGAAATATGTTTAATTTATTTTAGTCCAAAAATTAGGCCTCTAAGGCCTTCTGTATAGGGTTCTGCGTGAAAGCCATTCTCTAGTGGGCTTTTACGCAGAAACTAACTTTATAGACCTTTAATTATTTCTCCAATTGATATATTAATATTATATTAGCCCTATAACATTTATAGTCCAAGAATGTTTAATTATGAAATACAATATTTCAATTAGGTTCATTTTGTACAATATTTCTAAAAAGTTTTGCGAACATCTCTACTTGTGCATAATTAATTAAACTCTTTAATTAATTATTTTATTATTTATTTCTATTCTCCTATAATAATATCAAATATTATTATCCATGTCATTTTATCATTTTATCCTTTACTCTATAGGTGTGTGACCTATTAGGTTTCTGTCCATATTGGCTGTATAATATGTAATTAAAAGTTCCATTTAAAACTTATATGATTTAAACCTCTTTAAATCATTTTATTAATCCCTTATTGATATTTATGATACAATATTGTACAGGTCATGAGCGGCCTCTAGCCAAGCATCATGACTATCCACATGTCAGGAAAGTTAAGTGGTTCTAACTATACCCTTCCATAGAAACAGTTACCATGCAATTACCCCTTTCACCACTCTGATCTCAATTAGATTCTAAGTATGAATTTATGTCAACTCATATGAATCTAATTATGCATGTTCTAATAATTTAAACATTGTTCCCAAAATGCCCTTTATGGATCCATATCTACTTTGGCATATTACTCTGGATAGAGATTCTCTGATTAAGGCAATTATAGAATCATGTGAGATAACTTCCCTTAATAAAAAGAGGATAGTAAATCCTTTATTGATTACTAAACTATCTTCAAGTAGGTCATGATATACCCACCCTCCTAAATATCTTCGTCCCTAGATGGAGGTAAAAAGTTATGGAATCAAAGTATATTAGTTACTTTTTAAGATAACTTTGGTGATCTCAAGTCTAAGGATACTTGCACCACTGCTATGAAGAGATTCCTCACTAACATATATTTAATATCCATATGAGGATTCTCTTTGCAAGTCTTTAATAAACTTGTTCTTTTAACAAGCATCCATACGTTAGATTTGATCATCTCCCATAATCACAATTATGAGAACTACTGCTTGAACTATTCAAGAAGCATAACATATGCTAGTCTATCTACATTAACAATGTCCTATCTTGTTAATACTATGACTAGGAATATTTAGATATTATCACATTTGCATGCAATAGACATCTCGCATCATGAATACTTTCATGATTGTCTTTGCACTGTATTTATAATATCTAGGACTTCGTTTATTAATTTGAGATAAACAAACACAAGTATTTAAACATAGCATTATTAAAAGAATGGTGCCTTTTTTTCATTAACAACATGAATTCATATGCATGAAATACATCCCTTTCTACGTGGGCACTAAGGCATACTCTCTAATAATCTCCCACTTGGATAAGAGCCAATCACTCATATGTCTTAAATCCATGTTATTTATATGGTGATCATGCTTGTTTTGGGAAAGTGCTTTAGTGAAGGGATCCGCCACATTATCATCTGTAGGGACCCTTTCTATCTTTACATCATTTGTAGCTACTATCTTCCTAATGAGATGGTAACATTTGAGAACATCCTTGGATCTCTAGTGAGGCTGTGGTTCTTTGCTTGTGCAATGGCTCCATTGATATCACAATATAAAGGAATCGGATCAACAATGCTGGGCACCACTTTTCGTTCAGATATGAACTTCTTGATCCATATTGCTTCTTTGGTTGCCTTTAAAGCAACAATGTAATTAGCTTCTATCGTGGAACCAATAGTTGTTTTTTATTTGGAACTCTTCCAACTAACTGCTCCTCCTCCCATTATGAACACAAAATCAGACTGTGATTTACAGTCATCTTTGTCAGATTGAAAGCTAGCATTAGTATATCTATTTACTTCCAAACTACCCTCTCCATATACCAAGAATATATCCTTAGTCCTTTTCAAGTACTTAAGGATATTCTTGATAGCTACCCAGTGTTCTTCTTCAAAATTGGATTGGAATCTGCTTGTGACACTCAAAGCAAATACTAGATCTAGACGTGTACATAACATAGCATACATGATAGAACCAATTACAGATGCATATGGTGTTCTATTCATGCTCTCTCTATCCTCTAGTATTTGCAGACACATAGAGTTAGAAAGGTGTTTTCCATGCACCGTGGGTATAAACCTTTTCTTAGAAAGATCCATATTGAACCTCTTCAATACTTTATCTATATATATACTTTGAGAAAGACCTAGTAACCTATTAGATCTATCGCTATAGATCCTTATTCCTAGAATATATGATGCTTTTCCAAGGTCTTTTATGGAGAATTGCTTAGATAACCATATTTTAACTGATTGGACTAAAGAAATGTCATTTCCTATGATCAATATGTCATCCATATATAGAACTAGAAAGACAAATGCACTCCCATTGACCCTTTTGTAAACATAAGGTTCATCTTCATTATATGAGAAACCAAACTCTTTGATTGTCTCATTGAATTGGATGTTCTAGCTCCTAAAGGCTTGCTTTAATCTATAAATAGATCTTTAAAGCTTGCATACCTTTTTGCCATCCCCTGATGTGAACCCTTTTGGTTGTGTCATATACATATCCTCTGTCAGATTTCAATTTAAAAAGGTTTTCTTCACATCTATTTGCCAAATCTCATAATCATAATGAGCTGCAATGGCTAACAGTATTCTTATAGACTTAAGCATTTCCACAGGAGAAAAAGTTTCATCAAAGTCAATTCCTTCTCTTTGATTGTAGCCTTTTTCTACTAAGTAAGCTTTATAGGTAACTATATTACCTTCTATGTCGGTCTTCTTTTTGAAGACTCATTTGCACCCTATGGGTTTTATCCCTCTAGATGGTTGAGCTAAAGTACATATTTTGTTCTCATACATGGAGTCCATTTCAGACTGCATAGCCTTAAGCCATAAATCACATTCTGAATTGTTAAAAACTTCCTGATAGCTTGTAGGCTCATTGTCCTTTACTATAGTTATGTCTCTATTTGAATAAATGTGAAATCCATATCTCAAATTGATAGAACACATCCTAGTATATCTTCTAGGATTTTGTGTATAATTAGGTTCAACTATAATCTCATCAGTATGAGATTTAATCTTGGGTTAAATCGATTGATTTGATCCTATTTATGGGTCTTGAACTTCAACAAGTTCAATTTTACTCCTACTATGCTCTCGTAGAATAAACTCTCTTTCTAAGAAGACAACATGCCTTGAAACAAACACTTTTTATTCTAAGGGATGGTAGAAATAATATCTAAATGTTTCTTTTAGATATCCCATAAATAAGCATTTGTTAGACTAAACATCTAGTTTGTTTAACATTATCCTCTTTACATAAGCAGGACAACCTCATACCTTTATAAGAGAAAGTGTGGGTTTGTTGTTATTCCATATCTCATATGGAGTAACATCAACCGATTTACTAAGAATCCTGTTCAACACATAAACAGTAATTTCTAATGTATATCCCCAAAAAGATTTAGGTAAGTCTGCTCGGCTTATCATGGAACAAATCATATCTAATAGTGTTCTCTTTTTCCTCTTAGATACACCATTATATTGTGGTGAATATGATGGAGTCCATTGAGATAAAATCACATTATCTCTAAGATAATCTTGAAACTCTTAACTTAAGTATTCTCCACCTCGATTTGATCTAAGTGTCTTTGATAATGATAATTTATATGATGTTTTTAGGTGTCTAATTGAGTTAATTTTATGTTAATTAGGTTGAATTTGAGTTTAATTGGTTGATTTTATGTTTTTGGAGTTAATTGTAAATTTTGGTTTTTTTTTCAGGGTTATTTTGCAAGAAAAAGGACTTAAATGAAAAAAGGCAAAAAGATTTGGGCCAAAAATGTGAATTTGGAAAATTCATGTTAGTAAATGTTCATAGAGTACAGTAGAAGCATGCTTGGCCATATGTTTCATTGTTTGGAAGATTGAGTGGCTATGTATAAGGAAGCATGTTTCTTGCTTGGCCGTGCATCTTCACCAAAGAAGTGATAATTGGCTGTGTGTTTCATTGCTTAAAGCGATAATTGTCTGTGTACCCTTTTGAAGAAATCATGCATTGCAGTGCATGGGGAAAGAAATAAAAAACTACTTGGCCATGCACTTCCTTGGGGAAGGATGCACGGCAGTCATCTACCAAAGGAAAAATCTGCTTGGCCGTGCACATTGAACTCTGATGCTGCAAAGGATTTCCCGATTAAGAAGAATTCTTTTCCTACTTTAATTTAGGAAGTTTAGAAGGCTTCTACAACTTATCTTGCTTATAAATAGAAGATTCTAACACCAAGAATCAATTATTAATCATCAAGAACTAGTATAGTTCATTAGTTTTAGGTTTTTAAGTAGTTTTTCTGTTTTTATTCAATATTTTCCTTTTTAACTTTGTTTTAATTTTTTTTTCAACGTTATTTTAGTTTTTAAATATGTTTAGGAAGTAGTTTTTCTTCTTTTGCTAATGGATTCTTGAAATCTTTTATTTTCATTGTTATAACTTTATTTTGAGCTTTAATTTCAATATCAGTTGATTATTTCTTGATTTTAAATATATTCTTATCTTTGATTGTGTTGAGATTGATTGTTGGTTTATTGAATAAATAACTAAGAATTGATTTAGACATTGTCATTGATTTGCATGTTTTTAGATTAACTCCTTAATATTTATGCATGATTATTTTCTAAAATATGAGGTAATTATATGTTAATTTTATTGATTAATATTAAGAGAGGAGGAACTAAGAATAAATTGGAATTGAATTTACTTGCAAAAGAGTTCAATGAAATTTTAAGAAGTTAAACTAGATTTTGATGCTGAGTATTAGATTTGTCTATAAGTTTAATACTAAGAATGATATTCTTGCATAAAGATATCTGGCTTTATTACTAGTTTTTCCTTAATCACCGGTGTTTCCTATTGGAATTAAGTCATGACAATGAAAGTTAAGGTGGATAGTTCCTTTAGCAAGAGAATTTTAGTTATTATTTTGTTTTTAATTCATGTTAATTTAATTTTAGTTTTTGTTTTGTTTAATTGTTTATTTAGTTTAATTTTTGTCTTTCAATCAAAAACATTTGGGAAACAATCTCATATTGATTTAATTCACATATAGATATTATCCTTACCAATCCATGTTCCCTTGGGTATGATATTTGGAATCATAATTTATATTTTCCTATATTACTAGCCGATCTAGTACACTTGCTAGACACTAGTCAATCTTAATACTTTTGCCAAGTTGCTTCTCTACATTATTTTTGAATTCTTTGAACTTGTCAAATGCTTCTAATTTATATTTCATTAGATAGATATATCCAAACTTGAAGTAATCGTCTATGAAAATAATGAAGTAGGAGTAACCTCCTCTGGCATGTGTAGTTATTGGATCACATACATCTGAATATATTTAGTCCAAAGCAATTCTAGCTCATTCTCCTTTACCAATAAAGGGAGATTTTGTCATTTTTCCTAATAAACAAGATTCACATATATCAAATGATTCATAATCAAATGATCCTAAATCACCTAACTTGTAAGGCCCCTAACATGACCCTAATTGAAATTTCATGTTTGTAGTAGGATTTTTATTTGATTAAGATAAAAATTAAATGAGAATTTCATATAAGTATGGGACAAGGGATAAATTATGTTTTTATTATTTTAATTGCATGAAAATAAAAATTTAATAGTGTGGTTTAATATTAATTAAGGGTATAATCGAAGTAAAAAGTATTAATTTGGGGTCAATTTATAATTTTGGAATCTTTTGGGGCAAATGTGAATAAAAGAATAATGGAGAGGCCAATTTAAGGAAAGGGTTAAATGTTTGGGTTGATTTATGAAATAGACTATTTGGTGGGGACAATTTATAGCATGCAAAGAAGTGTGTGTCTTTAATGTGACATGCAAAACTTTGAAGGACCAAGAAAGACATTTACCAAAGCACTATATATATGTTGGTTTTTAGTGGAATGAAAGAGAAGGTGAGAGAGAGTGGGATGGAACCTAAAGGAGAGAATTCACTATCTTTCATCTCTTTCAATTTCCATGTTCATCTCTCAATTCACTCATAAATTTAGGAAGACAATTGCATGCATGTGGGATTATTCAAGAAAATATTGATATAGATTAATAAGGTATGGTTTAATTTTGGTTATCTTCATCATCATCATCATCTCCTTCTTCATTCTTTATGTGGATATTGGTTGGGATTGGCTGCTGGAAATGATGGATTAGAGGATGATTTGTGTTGTAGTTAAAGAAAGAGAAGATAGAAAAGATAAAGTAAAAGGTCTGGCTAGAGATTAATTGGCTAAAGGGAAGTTAGGCCAAGGTATGGGATTAGAGCTACCTTAATGCATGTGAATTTGGTTGCATGTGAATATGGTTGCAGGAACTTGTTGTGATTAAATTGAATTTGTAGTAATTAAAGAGAGTTCAATGTATGAAATGTGCATGAAGGGATGAGATGAAAATTCTGACCTAGTGACTGAAAATTTAGTGTAAGTTGTAATAGAGACCTCTAATTGTAACAAATAAAATTTCTGTAGTTATATAAGACATTTGCCTAGAATATTGAAGAAGGAACCTACCTTCAATTCTGTCTCTAGATATTTTTTATGATTTATTGAATTTAGGAGAACTTTTAAATTCGGATTCTGGACCAGGTTGGGGAAAAATTGAGATATATGTATGTACAATGATCAGAATGACATGAAATTAATTCCTATGGAAAATAGACTTATAAATAAACATTTTATATGAAGGAATTAATGTCTAATTTTATTTCTAAGTATGTCAAATAATTAGCATGAAATTCGTTGAATCTGTTTGGACTGTTAAGGTACAGATGTTGGTATTTTGGGCATAAGTATTAGTAGAGAAGTCAAAATCTTATTCTGTAAAATTATGGGTAAACTAGATACCTAGGAGTACGTTTTTGATGAGAGAAATTGGTATAAATCCCTTTTAATTTTATGCTATGAATTTTTATAAGTGACAGTAAACACTGTTTCGGTTTTATGAACAGTCTATAGTATTTCTCAAATAGCTTGAGTTATAGTTAAGATATTAAGGTGAAATTTGATGCTATGGAAACTATAAAAACAGGGGAATAATATTGTAGAAGATCATTTAGCCTAAAAATGACATTTTATAATTCATTTGTGGCTCACAAATTGAGTCCAGAATGCTGCCCTGTGCAGATTTTTAATGTACTATGTCTTATGGTTTTCAACTAATTGAACTAAATATGTGTTTATGTGGTTACAAAATGAATTGGATAGAGCAGGTAATATGAATATTAATACAAGATTATATGTATACATATACATTCACACGTGTACATGGGTAAGGACTTGTGATGAAAATATCTCACATATATTTGTGATGAAATTTGCGTACATGATTGTTTTATGCAATTAATCTTACATATTCATACTCTAATGATAGAGTGCATTATATTTGAAATCTACCATGCTTTGGCCATGCATTGGTCATCATCATCTTCTTCTTCTTCTTACCTTTAGTATAAGTGACAACCATGACACTTTTGGAATCCTTCTTGAAGGATCCATTAGCTATTTTGAGCATATTGATTAACTTAGGAATAGTTACTTGGATCTTATTCATGTTGAAGTTAAGCATGAAAGGTATAAAACTTGGAGCCAATGATTACAAGATTAAATATATGTATAGATCATTATCCATTACATAGCCAAGTCTACTCAAATGTTTGATGTACCCATACATCTTTAATGTATGAGTAGTAGCCGATGTGCCTTCCACTATTTTGCTGCTAAACAGAGCTCGAGCAATCTCATATTGCTTAGTTCTAGCTTGAGAAGCATAAAGCTCCTTTAGATGCAAAATGATGGCTCTAGCATCCATAATCTCATGTTGCTTTTAAAGCTCAGCATTGACATGCCATTGCTTCACTATCCTCCATGTATTTATGATAAATGCCCTTGATCTCATCAATGGCACCATCTGATGGAATTGTTATTGGATCTTTATCCAAGAAATAATGGATCTTTTTAGCTATGAGAACAATTCTCACTTGTCTGATTTAGTCAGAATAATTATTGCCAACCAACTTGTTATCCAAGATTGATCACAGGTTTATGTTTGATGTGCTCATGATGATGACCTAGATGTCAAAAAGAAAAACATATGAGAGTATGTTCATATATATGTATGCATTAATTAGGTTTTTAATTAATCCATTTACTCCTACTATCTTATTGCGAATTAATAGCCCTCACTATATAATTCGAGAAAATCGGATGGTTTTCTTAGTGGGATAATATCCAATCCTTGATATGAAATTTAATCTTGACTATGGTCAACAAGTCAAACTCTATACCCATGAAAGGTAGGTATCTCTAGACCAATTGTGTCTTTACATAACTATTGGATCATTAGGTTATCAATTCTTGATACATACATATCATATATGCATTCACTAATCTTACCTCTAAAACTATTAGCCTTGACTGTGGTCAACAAGCTAATAGGCTAGCTAAGATGACCCATTTAATCAGATTTGAACATATTCAATATAATGTGAGCTTGACTGTGGTCAACAATCCATACTATAAAGAACTTTGGTTCTCCTCTAATTATGGAAAGCTTATATACCTTAGTATTAGTTTGATGGATTTTAGTTAATTAAGTCTCATCATACATGGTTGGCATACATTGGATGCATCCTATATCTATTGCATAAATATAAGCATACAAATATGGCATTGTTATGGACATTAATATATTGACCTTCCTGAGCCAAGAGGGAAATCAAAAGGTCAAACCTAGGTAATATGCATGATTTAAACAAATATAAATAATAAAATTATCTTCAATCTTGTTGGATCTCCATCTGGCCCATCATGTTTATTGATAGTGGTCTCCATATTTATTTCTAACTTTAATCTAAGTAATCTAATTACATATTACAATTTGAAAAGAAAATACAAACCAAAAACAAGTGGCCGAGATATGAAAGTCCTCATTGGGCCTTTAATTATTTCTCCAAAAACAAGTGGCTGGGATATAAAAGTCCATTTTGGAAACTTTCCATTTTAGGCAACCATTTGAACGCATGTGTTCTTGCCTTAATTATCAATATAATTCATTATTAATTGATTATATAATTTGTAAGGACCCAATCATAACCCTAATCAAATTATTGTTAATTAATGAGGACTTTCATTAATTAAGGTAAAATTGGATTATTTTGAAATTATCGAGGTTAAGTCCTAAGAGGGGTATTTTGGTAATTTTAGCATGTAAGTATATGAGTTAAGTTAAATTATAATTAAATAAAAGTCAGAGGTTTCTAAGAAGGACATCTTTAAATAGGAATTTATTGCTTATTGCTGCTTCATATTGGGATTTGAGGTTCTACGTGTTTAGATTTACTCACCATGACTTATGTCCCTTACTAGAAGAGTTTACTGTGATAGTTGATACTAGGTTTGAGCTCGGTACTCAGCCATGCCTACCTCTCATAGTTTCTAGATATCCTAAAGATGTAGCTCGTGCTCTTAGCATCCTTCCTTCTAAGGCTAGAGGTTTGGTGCCTTATAAAAAGACATTCTAACTAGAAAAACATTGATTGAAGTACTGTCAGATTTTGATGACGTGCCCGCTTTCCATTTTAGCATTGTAATGCTTTTACTTTACTTGATGTTTGTTGATGAGCATCGACAATCCCATGACTGGAGAAAATGAGTTATTCAATGTAGTGGATGATGTGTTTTGGGGATGCAGCTCATATCCCTTGGTCTTAGTAGAGATCATTATTGGCTTAAATGCTATTCATCATGATCCTTGCTCTAGATTCACTGGCAGTCTTATGCTACTTCAGGTATATCCTTAGCTTTAAAGGTAACATGACCTTTATGGGTTTTCATGCTAGCTTTTCTTATTAAAAAATATGTCTTTTTGAATTTTCACATATTTCTTTGCCTTATTTTTGCCTGAAATGAATATAACTCATCTAAACAACTTTTTTTTAGGTGTGGCTTCATGAGAAGTTAAAGCTATTATCATATCTTCCTCTTCGATTCTTGGCTATAGGCATCTATCCCATAAGATATATCATACTCAGGCATCTGCAGCATGAGTTTTTGATGGTCCAGAATAAAGTTGACTAGCTAGGCCATTGACAGATGATGACATTATATTTAGGTGCACCTGACTACTTATCAACTATGTGGTTTAGGATAGACCATCTGATGTGTCCCTCACTACGGGTTGCATCATGCTACTTTTTATGTTATTGCCCTATATGTTTGATAGTTTAGAGAGTTTCAGGATGTTGCTAGTTAGGCTTTCGAGGTGGCAGAAATGTCCATGCTTTTCTACCGAAGTATTATCAGAGGATTTAGGCTTATCTACCTATGAGGACTACCATCCTTAAGATTGGTGCTTGTGACTTCACTATTTTTGCCACTTACAAACAATAGGTCATCAGTCCAATAGTTGACAACAAGTTATCACACCTTAGGCACTTGGGTGGAGAGAGAGATGTGATACAGATAGACTAGATTAGATATTATTATAGATTATGTGTTTGCTTTTATTGAACTTTTAGAACATGAACATGTGAAAAGAATATCCTTTTTTTCAAATATTTTGGTGATACGATAAACACATGCATGACATTTGCTTTTGATTTTTTTACATATGATCAACATTTATTACCCCAATTACACATATTATTTAATCTCGAGTGAAACTTCACAAGCGTTATAACTCCTATCATTAATCATCCCTATCGAGTTTTCTTGATTGATTATTTCTCTTGGCCTCTAATTTTTTCCTAAGGTGTTTCTTTTTAGTTTTCACCTGGATGAGGTGCCTAATTTTAGCAAAGTCACCATTTTTTAATTTTTGACCTGCAGGATATTTATTATGTTCTTTTATCTTTTTAGTCTTAGCTATGGAACCTTTTCAATCTGTTTATGTTTACCGGTTCTCTAAACTCATTGCCATAGCTATCTAATAAAAGGTAGCTCCTTTAATAACAAATTTTTTAGCATAAAAGGTTCTTCCTATATAGGCCTTAATTTACCTCAAATATCTTAGATCCTCAGCCTTATCTACTTGAACATCAGATCTCCCTCTTTTGATGGATAATTGCTAACCTTCTTCTTGAATGAGTGAGCAAGTCTCTTCTGATAAACTTGATGTGATAATATACCCTCATTCTATCTTCTCTATCTAGCCCATTCAACTTTCGGTATCTCAGCTTCTAAAACTACCCTCAAGGATTGATGCTCAATTTCCACGGGCAACACTACTTTTATCCCATAGACTATATAAAATAGAGCAACCCCTATTAAATCTTGGCTATGGTTCTATAACCCCATAATGCAAAGGGTGGCTTATGAGTCCAATCTTTAGAAGTTCGAACAATCTTGGCCAAAATTCTATTGACATTATTATTGGCTACCTCAACTACTCCATTCGTCTGAGGTCTATAAGGAGAGGACTTATGGTGTTAAACCCCATACTTGTAAAGCGTATATCTAGTTTCACATGAGAACTGTAACCCATTATCAGATATAATATGATGAGGCAAACTGTATCGGCATATCAAATTCTTTTCAATAAACACAGCCATGTCCTTTGCATATACCTTTTTAAGGGATTCAACTTCTATCTACTTGGTGAAGTAGTCAATAGCCACTATGATGAACCTATGACTATTCGAAGCAGGTGGGTGGATCATACCTATGATGTCTATACTTCAAATGGTGAATGGCCATGGTGACATAAGGTTGTATAACTCTGGAATAGGTAAATGCTTCAAGTTTGAATGCTATTAACATAGTTGGCATTCTCTAACATACTTGGAACAATCATTATCCATTTTGAGCTAGAAGAATCCTTAATGTATAATCTTTTTGGCTAAGGCTAAACCATTCATATGGGCCACGTACACTCTTGCATGCACTCTAAACACCTTAGTTGGGTTTATAACAATTCTAAATGTCATAATACCAAGGCTTCCCATCATCCACCTTGACATCCACAATTTACTCATATTCGAATCATGATTTATCGAAACTCAATATCAACACAAGCTTCATACTTACCCCTTTAGGATTTTCTTATATTGTTTCTAAGGTGGCCAAAGCATCTGTTAGTTGATTTTTCTCTTTAGGCATATATCCAAAAGTATAGAATTTGAATTGGTTACTTAGAGTTTTCAAGCACTTGAGGTAAGGCAATAATCGCTATTCTTTAGTTGTCTATTCACCTTTACTTTATTAATTACCAAAGATGAGTCCCGAAACACTTCTATAAATTTTGTTCCCACAGCTAATAAGGTGTCAAACCTGAAAATGTAGGCTTTATATTCAGCTTCTTGTTTATGGATTTATACCTCAGTTTCTTAGTTAGTTGCATTTTATCTCCTTCTAAGGTCACAAGAATTACTCCAATTCCTACTTATTTGTTGTTCATAGCCCCATCAAAGTACATATACCAACCTTGCTGTTTTTAGCCGTATTGTGGTCATTAGGAAATTCATAAGTTACCTATTCTACTTCTAAAGGTTAATCAGCTAAGAACTCTGCTATTGCTCTCCCTTTAATGGTTTTTCTAGTGATATATTCTATGTCAAACTCTTGTAGGAGAATTAACTATCTTTACATTTTCCCTAAGAGTAAGAGTATTTCCTGTAGGTACCTAAGAGGGTTCTCTTTTTCCAATGTTTGTATCCTATAGTAATAGAAGTAGTATCTTATCTTCTTTGATGCTTATATGACTACTAGATAGATCTTTTCAAATTTTATATATTTTACTTTATAAGGGAGAAACTTTTTTGTAAGGTAGTACACTATATACTCAACCCCAAAGTCATCTTCTTGGGCCATCATTGCTTCCACTGAACTATCCTCTATAGCTAGATACAAAATTAGAGGCTTACCTGCTTGGGGTGGTCTTAACACTGGTGGATGAAGAAGTTATTCTCTGATGGTATCGAATGATTTTTGGAAATCCTTATTTCAAACCACTAGTTGTTCCTTCTTAAGAAGCTCAAAAATTGGCTTATAAATTGAAGTAAACTTGGCTATAATCCATATGATGTACTGATTTCTCCCTAAAAATCCTCTAACTTCCTCTCTCTCTTTTGAGGTAAGAGTATCTTTCTAATAGCTCCCACTTTATCAGGGTCTACCTCTATACCTTTCTAGCTCGCTACATGTCCTAAAAGCTTACCTGAAGTAACCATAAAGATGCACTTCTTCAGGTTAAAATGAATATTGTACTTGTCAATCCTTTGGAAAAAAATTTTAATGCCTCAAAGTGAACTTCACTGGTAATTGACTTGATCATCATGTCATCCACATATACCTTCACTTCCTTATGAATTAAGTCATGAAGTATCCTAGTTGCCATCCTTTGATAGGTAGCACCTACATTTTTAAGTTTGAAAGGCATAACTCGGTAAGCATATATTCCCCACTCTGTTATAAAAGATCTCTTAATTTGGTTCGCTATCTTATTCAATATCTTGTTATATCCTGTATATCCATCCATAAAACTGTAAATTATACTGGCAACTGCATTATCGACTAGAACATTTATATGAGGTAAGGTCAATCATCCTTAAAACAGGATTTGTCAAGTCCCTATAATCCATACAAACTCTGACTCGTCCATCCTTTTTATCCATAGAAACTATATTTGCTAGCCTTGTGGGGTATTGAACTTTAACTAGGAACTTAGCCTCTAACTATTTCCTAACTTATTTTTTAACCTTTTCAACCCATTCTGGTTTATGCTTCTTAAGCTTTTGTTTGACTAGCTTATACCCTAAATATGTTGGAATGGCAGGTTCAACAATTTTATAATCTATTATTTGCATGTCTTCATTTGTTAAGGCAAAGACTTTTTAATATTTTTTCAATATTCTCTCAAATTTTTCTCTTTCCTCAAGAGTTATATCTGATGCCAATAAAATTTATTTTGGTTTTTCTTTCATTTCAAGATTAAATGAACATATGTTTGTTGAGTTAATGTCAAATATGAATGATTTATGATCATGATTATGCATACTGAAATTAGGAGAAACATCACATGAAGACATGACAATAAAAGTATCCTCTTTAGTCTTGGTAGCATCAAACATCTCTCTAGCCTCAGCCTTAGATGGATCTTAATTATTAATCATCCATTTGCCGTCAACTGAACAATAAGTAATTTTTTTGTTATAATCTCTTCACGTGTTTCCTTATCCCAAGCCGAATGGTGCAGAAAATTCTTTTCATCCCAAAAACCCTTGACTGGGTTAATGTTTCCTTGATCCTAGCTGAAGACATGATTAAATAGCTTAAACCCTTGCACTACTTCATCCCCAATCAGTTGAGGTTCATTCTCTCCATAATAAAGGTAAATACTTGAAGCTATAATGAAACTTTGGGAGATGTGAGGAATTCCTTTTGCTGCTTTCTTTTCCTTACCCTTCTGATTGGTATCGATAAAGTCTAACCCCTTCTTATACTTTTAACCCTTTGCAACTATAGCAGTCTCAAGCCTTTGGGAATTCTCGCCTAAACTAGCAATTAGTAGGAACTTTATTTTTTTTTGCTTGATGATCACCCTAGAACTATCTGCAAAGCTACCTTTACCTTCTTCATCACTGATGATTGATACATGAAAGGCACTGAATGGTTGTTTGCCTATCTCAAGTGCAGACACCTAATATTTTCTAGTAGCTTTAATGGTGACTACTTGACTATCGTAGGGGATATTGATCATTTAATGTAATATGAAAGGCATCCTGCCCAACTTGTGAAACCATGGTCTCCCCAACAACATAGAGAAATTAGTTGATATAGGCAACACCACAAACTCAGCTTCTATCTCAATCGATCCTATCTTCACCATAACCTTAAAGGTCCGAATAGATTGCCTTTTAAATTTGTCATAAGTGAAGATGGTCAGATCAAACTTATTCAATATACTTTCATTTAACCTTGAAAGCTGGAATTGCCACTAAAGGATAAATGTTGATAAAAGAATCATCATCTACCATCACATAGTCTGTATGCTTGCCATTCACCTGGGCCTTGATATACAAAGGGTGGTTATGATTTCTTCCTTTAGTATGCAAGTCTATATCAGAATACACAACATTCACTCCAATCCCTCACTTAACCAAATCTAGCAATTCAGAGGGTAAGATGGCAATGGCAATAGTATATTCACTTAGGGCTTTTACCACCTTCTGTCTATGTGAGGGAGATTGCCTCAATGAATCCTAAATGGAAATTTATGCATTTGATTTCTTGAGTTATTTAATTATTTGATCTTTCTTGATTTCCTTTTCAGTAGGCATTACGGTAGGAGCTAGTTGTTTTTTAACCTTTGAGGCCACTCTTTCACTTCTTGTGATTGCCTTCAACTTTTTCTCTTCTCTCATCTGTTTCATTCTCACTAGTTTAACTCCAAATGTCAATAGGTACCAAGGCTCCTTTATCCTCTCTCTCTATGGGGGTATCCCAATAATTCGGCTAATTTCCTTTACTTGGCTATGTTACTTTAGGGGCAGAATGGGTAATGGCCATGTACTCATTCTCGTATAGGTCTCTCATGATATACCATTTAGGTAAACTAGACTTAATCATAAACACTAGAGATGGAAAAATGTTATAACCTTCTTTCCTCTTCTTATCTCTCATTTTAGGATTTAAAATCTACTTGCTATCTATCAGATCTTGAATTTTATTCCTTAAGTTATAACAATAATTAATCAGATGTCTAGTATGCTGATGGCAAGCATAATACTGATCCTTCCTATGGTGGGGTAACCCCTGACTCTTTATAGGCCTTAGGGGCAATGGCTAAAGCTTTATGTCCTTGCTTAAATGGTCTAGGACCTAAGATAATGACTTACCCAAGTTGGAATAATGCCTTTGACTAGGCTTACTAGTTTTGTTTGACCCATTACTGTTCCCAATTGCTTGTTATTACTGTAAGTTCCTTCTAGAATTCTCATTGCTTGCCTTTTTAGCTAGGTATTCTCCCTCAACTCCTATAGTTATATCTTTTAGTGACTCCCAACCCTTTAAACCCTTTATCTTTAAACCATCCCTTAGATATGAGCTTACATTTTTGATGAACAACCTAATATGATTAGCTATGTCATGTTTCATTTTTATCTCTATCACCCTATTCCTCTACCTAATAAGATACTCATAAAAAAATTCATCATGCTTCTACTGAAGAAGTTTAAGGCCTTTTAAGGTGGCCTTTATTTATGTACTACACCTATCCAACCTATGATAGTAGTTAATTGCAAAACCGATCAAACTTAGCCAAAAATAATCTACTTTCTATTTCTTTGTTAGGTTTATTCCCTTTATAATTAGTGCTTCACATAGGCTGAATGGTCTGAAGTACCATTAAACTATGACAGATTATGCATTTTAAACCTCTAGGATAATGGCTTATCTCCATCTAAGTCTAATCTTTAGGGTTTATACCCCTACCAGCTGACAACAACCAAGATATAGCTTTAATCTTTTCCTCCAACTTTTTGAAAGTTTGATCCTTATCATTAGGGCCCTTGATCCTTATATTTACTATTGGAGGGATATATTCCTCATCTTTCTCTTCTATAAAATCATCTTTAGGGTTATACCTTCTTTATTTTCTTAATGGTTCTTGAGGCACAACAACCTTAGTTGCAACACCCCTAAAATGTATTGGCTCCACTGGTCTATGAGCAAGTGCTACAGGCTATGTTCCAATATTTGGTGCTATGGAAGCCACCATCCCACCAATCATAGTCTTAAGCCTTCCCCCTAATTACTAAAACCTCCTATCTAATCTCTAGTCCAAATCATCCTGTACTGTCTAAGTCCCTATCAGAGTAACCTTTGGCCTTTCCCTCAGGAATAAAACACTTGTCATATCATCAGATACTCTTCCAGTCGCATTCACTTTTTTAGTCTCATTCAACTGATCATCTGCCATTTTCAATCTTATCTATTGACTTCTTTTTAATAACTGACTTGAACCTAATTCAAAATTGAGCTTAAAATAAAATTCCAAACTCGAACTTGACCTCAACATCTTAGATATGGATCTTTAAACCGAGTGATCATTTGACCCTTTAAACCACCTAAAAAAGTCTATGATGGCTGTAAAAGTAAAAATGTTGGGAGTGATATATGATAAATGATGTATGAGCATGGTATATACATGATGCATGAATGCGATTCATGCATTCATTAGGTGTCAATAACAATCACACACAAGCATAAAAATAGCTTTCCAACCTTATTACTCTCACACAGGAGGTTATACCTCTTTTTCATAGGTGGACTTAGCATATAGGTCAACAAAAGACCCAATGGATATGTATGGTACATGATGGAAAACTGATAAAATAACCTATATAATTAAAAGTGCAGGGATATAAGTTTTGACCATTATATATTTTATCTAACTCATACAGATTGGGTTAGGTCCATTAGGGTATGGCAGCCTTTTACTAGTACCCTCCTAATTTGTTTAAGTGTGGTCAATACATAAAATTCTACATAGCATGCAAACATTATTATAGTTATACAACCTAGGGGAAGTTGTTATTATCACTACATAGGCTTGAGTCAAGGGTGATGAGACTTTAGGGCTATCCAAGCATGGTCCCTACCAATAATTCTAGTTTATCATGAGTATAATGATTGATGAGACACCATTTTATATATCATGTAGTATTAGACATGGGCTGATGGGTCTTCTTGACACCTCCCTATATTAAATGAACATAGGGCATGCTTTAGGATAACATCAGAGCTAAAAAGGGATACCTAACTTAATTCTAAAGCTATAGAATATATGCAAGAAATACAATTTAGAAAAGAGATAGGAATAATAATAAAACCCAATTGTAAAGAACTTAACCAAGATGCTTTTAGGAGCAAAGTCTCTTTAGTCCCCATCTGCGTTGCCACTGTGATGCATGTTAGAGCCATTCTCATTTTTGGTTAGGTCCTCGAATGCCTACTTTTAGGGTCCAAAACTGGAAGAGGCTCACTTTTAATCATGTATTGACCACTTTACCATAAAAAGAGATCAAATCCAATTTATAATAGGTACTCAACCTACAAAGGCATTTACTAATGGGCCCAAAAGGTAGGTGTCATAGAGTCACCACCTGACAGAATGTCGAGAAATGAATCTCAACCTTTTGATGTCCAAACAGAGATTGGTGTTTGGGATATCACTCTTATTAAACATATTTGTTAGGTTTTTTAAAAGTGAGTTTTAAAATTAATCCACTTTTCTTTCTCACACAATACAAGTGATCGAATTAAATAACCATCCCAATCATAGCATAGAAAATGATAAATAAACAATAAAAAAGAATAAAGCCGTACTTAAATTATTACATAAGCAAATCATCCAGTAAAGAACATAAATTATATATATAAATTGGGGCATTCATCTAGGTTGGGAACATTGGTTCCCACATACTTATTTATGATAGCTTTTTTTATATCTTTTGTTAGGCTTTGGATGGAAAATTGGATATTGATCCAAGTTTTAAAGGAAAACCCAATTTATTTAATAGAAATCATTTTAAATGCCTTTTCCTTTTAAGCATGCAGAAATATCATTTCTTACTAACTATTACATTCACAAAATAAAGATACATCCAAAATACCAAATAATTAACAAACACAAAAATAATTAAATAATTAACAAAGATAAAATAATAAATAAAAATAATTAGGAAAATGATTGGCTAAACAAGATAACAAGGGATGAAACGGGGTCATCATTTGATTGGGCCACGAATCCTTATGTAAGATGCATAACAAAAATCATCCCAAGGCAAAAATATATATACTCACACAAAACAACACAAAAAGATAAATAAATTTTTATCACAAAAAATAAATACAACAAATATAGTAAAGCAAGTCATAAATTAAATGTGCAGTATAGACAAAATTAAATTATATAGAATAATACATAAACATTACAAAAACCAAATAAATATAAAATATCATAAAACATATATAATAAATAGCAAAAATGCATAAAAAGTAGCCATGAATGGCTATAAACAGGTGAGTGATGCCCCCAGCTATGCATGGGATACAAAAAGGGGAAGATCATGTGATGTCCCATCTATCTCATTGATAGACAAACATCCATCAGGTCATTTCCCATCTATCACTGCTGGGCAGAACAAAATGCAGAAAAATAGAAGTAAAAGTCATACAAAAATTATACAAGGCCCTAAACATATGATTATCTAGATTAAATCATGCTAAAGAGTTATGTAACATCAAATCATGCACAAGATACAATAAATCATATTAAACCATATATTTACAAAATAATAGAGAAAGCTTAAAATTACAACAATGGAGGAATCTTCCTCTAAGCACACCAATAACATGCCTATTCAATCCAGATTCATATCTTATCACATTTAAGCATGCAAATAAATCAAATGCAATGTTTAAACATAATTATTCTAAAAAAATTCACATGATTTATGAATGGAAAATCTTTAGTGAGAGAAAATAAAGTATAAAGAGAGGGCTAGAATATTACCCTTAGGAGATATTTTGATTTTGAAATTCTTATGGTTAAGATCTCCACTATAATTTATGGCTTTGTATTCATAAAATTCAATGAAAATCACATGTATTTATGTGTTTTTAATAAAAGAAGTTATTAGATTCATTAAATCCTAGAGAGAAAGAAGTTAATTTTCTTCTTCCCTAAAATTTACCTCTGTAAAAGAATGATTCTTTCCTAGAAAACCCTAAAAATTTATCTTTTTACACCTAATTTAGATTTGCATTTGGATTTCAAATCTAACTTTCAAATTTGGAGATTTTTTCCAAAAAAATTTGAATGAAATCCCTTTTAGCACTTATCTCCCTTTTTTCAATTCTAAAAATATGGGAATTCTAGAAAACGAGCTATAGATGGGCACCCTTTATTGAGTGGTAGCTGTCTTTCAAGTTAAAATCCTAAAATCCCTAAATATCCCTAAAAGATTATGCAAGAGAAAGAAAGCCATAAATAAGCACCCCTTAAGTTACAAATGAGTGTCTATCACCCTTAAAGGTCTAAACCAAGGTTTTTATGCATGTTTTGTTAAAACACGTGAAAACACTTGGAAAATAATAAGAATCTTTGAGAAAGTGTGAGGAATTCACAATCAGAGCTTTTAAATCCTAACCTATTATCAATAATATTCTATTTCCTCTTCATCATGTAACTTTAATCTAGGCTGCCTCATGTTACAATGTTTACAGCCATTAAAATATATGTGCATTGATTTAACTTTATTTATTTGATTATGATGCCATGATCTATATTTTTTTTATTATTTAATTCATTTTTTATAATTTTTGCAATGCCATAATGCTATGAATAATTTGAATCTGTTGGATATGTTAGAATGGCATGCCTACAATTCTATTTTCTGCATTAATGCATGAAAAGTTCGTTAGTTAAAATCCTATTTTGCATGATCATTTACTATTTTAATGTGATTTAAGTTTATGATTTAATTTTATAGTTAGTTTTGTTATGATTTACAATGTAGATTACGCATGAGTATACTGAAGTAGGATTATTTCTCCTTTATGCTAAATTATACTTGTTTTTATCCATTTTTTGCTTGATAGTTGAGAAAAAATTCCAATAGATGGCCGTTAGTCCTAATGAGCGCTGGGACGTAGCAAGACATTCCTTTAATTTTATTTTCTCTATTTTTTGGCCGTCTGTATGTTTATTATAGCTATATATGGCCTTTTATGCTCTATTTTAATGTATTTTCTTATATTTCCTTATTTTAATTATTTTTGCATGATTTATTTGTAATTTAGATGCCATCTTCGATTTTGTTTATGCATGTTTTAGTTACCTTTTTGTCTATTTTACTTTCAAAAATGTATATTTATTTTGTTATTTAGTTTTTTTATTGCATACTTTTTGATGATATTTTTTCTTGAGCCATTAATTTCTCATTTTTAGTTCATATTTTAAAGGTTAATATGCCTTTATAGATCATCTTTGCAATGGGCCAAATTTTAATTGTTATGAATAGTGCTTTTTGGTCATTAATAGTTAGATCAGAGTGAATAATACTGCTAAAACTCCATAAAAATTAATTTTTACCTTTAGAAATTATAAATTATGTCAAGTCTAATGGTATAATTTAAGCAAAAATTGAGGTCAAGTAAACCTTTAAAAGACACAATAAAAATTTACTCGAAATGTAAAAGGGTTGACCAAACTTTAATGAGCTCAAAAATATTCAATGGGCCTTAAAAAATTATTTTGATTTCATGAAGCCATTAGAAATAGACCAAATGAATTTTTCATAAGTGAAAAATGAATTTTTGAAAAACTTTGAAAAATTAGATTTTGGAATGGCAATTTTTTTCTAGGCTTAGAAATGTATTAAGATGAATTTCGATTGACCCAAAATTATAATCATAGCTTAATTATTTTTTTTTTCTATTTTGTGGACCAATTTGATGGAATATGACATGGTATGATAATCATGATAGCACAGCGAAAAAACAAAAATTTATCATACATACCATACATATCCAAAGATAGAATCAAAACATGCAATTTTAGGGTTATCGAACTTACAACTTTTGATGCCTTTTAAAACTATTATTCCGATGATGACCAGCAATAAATATGGCTTTTTCCGCCTTAGATCTCGATCACCAATGCCAAGGAATAGCCTTTTGCGCCACTCCCTCTATTCTCACACACACAATTACACCGTCGGCTTAAAAACGAGATTGCTAGATCTCTTTTTCGGTATTGTTTAAGGGTTATAGTTTGAAGCTACAAAACTTGATTTTGTACTTCTTTAGATTGCTATTACTGCTCAATAACACAAGAGAATGAGGAACAATCCTTTCTCCTTGTGAAAAATTGAACAAAAGAATTAAGAGAGAGAGAGTCACTATTCACGAGTTACTATTCACGAGTTACTATTCATGCCATAAAAAAAATTAGGTTTAGGGTTTTATTTCTTTTAATATATATGCTTATCCTTTGGCAAGTCATTAATCTGAATTCAACTATCCTAAGATAATTAATTCAAACTCTATCACTTCCTAAAGATAAGTAATATATTTTGAATTAAACTCCTTTGAATTTAAATTCAAATTTGAAATAAAACATAAGACATTTAAATAAATGAAATCACTTAATTTAAATATATAGCATGTGCCGAAATTCCTTGATTTCCCTCTTGGAATTTCGGCCACATCATTAAATATATAAGTGATTTAATTTAATTTAAATTCCTTTAGGCTTTAATATTCAATTAAATTAATTAACACAAGATAATTAATTAATTGAAATTAAACCTTATGGGCTGAATTTCTCTCTCTCATGGACCAAAGCCCAATAGCAATATTATAACCCATTACATACATTAATTTGACTTTAATTAAAAGCCCAAATTAATGCTCAATACTTAATTTAAACATTTTAAGCCCAATGCTTTGTGTGCGATCCTATAGGTCCATTTAATGTTGGCAATGAATTAATAAATTAATTCAAAGGATATATATATTCTCTAGCAAGATATTATAGCATTCCAAATTAAATGAAAATGCATATGGCATTTGGTGACCTAATGCAATTTTGCATAGTCCCTTACCCATAAATATCAGAATTAATATAAGGCATGGAACTAGTCATCCTTATATACATTAATTCATTTCTTGATATTCCAATGACACTGAATTCTCAGATAAATAATGATTACTCATTATTTCATCTCGGTATGGCCATACACTTCTCAGTTCACTGATCAAGTGGCCGGTGATATTTTTCTCTCTTATCGAGAGGGGTAATCCCTTCACTTCTCTCATGCTCTCTAACATGAATCAGTGCATACCCAATCATACCCGTACTTGTCACTCTGTTATGAGCACGTTAGGTGTATGTCAAAGTACACAGTAATTCATAAAGAGTTTCATAGAGATTTTAGGTCTAAGAACTCCGATACAAAACTTGCATATGAGAAACACTTATGACTTATACCATGTAGTGTTCTCATGAGCGGATCGAATCCAGATACCATATTCTTTAACATGTATCTATGACCTCTGATTGACACTCTTGTCCTAATGATCCGTAAGACAGAACTCATAAGATCAGAGAGAGCATACTAGTCTTAATTCATTTGTTATTCCCATAACAATGACTGACTAGGGATATTTAGAATGATGTCTCATTTGTTTCAAGGTCTTACAATCCATGTGCCTCACACATGATAACTTAAACCGAAACAACACTCTTGGATAGTTTTATCAATTGATATGCACAGGAATACAAAGGATAAAACAAATGCCTCATTTTATTAATTTCAAGTGTTTCGTTACAATGTATTGGGGCTAGGGCTTACACTAACAATCTCCCACTAGCACTAGTCCCAATTGGGCATAGCCCTAAGACCGAACGCTCTCAAATGAGCTTCGTGCAGATTTGGACGTAACTGTTTCGTCAAAGGATCTGCTACATTGTCTTCACTTGATATCTTGCTAACCTTAACGTCCCCACGATCAATGATTTCTCTGATCAGGTGGTACCTTCTGAGTATGTGTTTGGATTTCTGGTGTGACCGGGGCTCCTTAGCCTGTGCGATGGCCCCGTTATTGTCACAGAAAATTTCTAATGGATCTAGGATGCTTGGGACCACTCCTAATCCATTAATGAAATTTTTAATCCAAACAGCCTCTTTTGCAGCCTCACTTGCTGCAATATACTCAGATTCTGTAGTTGAGTCGGTAATGGTTTCTTGCTTTGAGCTTCTCCAGCTGACAGCACCACCGTTCAAAACAAAAACAAACCCAGATTGCGATCTAGAATCCTGAGTGCTGGTCTGAAAAGCAGCATCGGCATAACTTTGTATGACGAGCTCTTCTTGACCACCATACACCAAGAAGTGATCCTTAGTCCTTCGCAGGTACTTAAGGATCCCTTTTACAGCAGACCAGTGCTTCTCACCAGGGTCTTGCTGAAACCTACTGGTTATACTCAGTGCATGAGCAACATCCAATCTAGTACATAACATAGCGTACATGATAGATCCAATAGAAGATGCATATGGGATTCTACTCATGTTATCCCTTTCCTCTTTGGTTTTAGGGCACTGTTCTTTAGTCAAAGGAACTCCCAAAGCCAAAGGTATGTACCCTTTCTTTGAGTCTCCCATACTAAAATGCTTTAGTACTTTGTCTATGTACTTTTCTTGACTTAGTCCCAAAAGCCGATTCGATCTATCTCTATAGATTCGAATACCAAGTATTGTCTCGGCTTCACCTAAGTCTTTCATTGAGAAACATTTTCCCAACCATTGCTTAACCTTTTGCAATGTTGGAATATCATTCCCAATGAGAAGGATGTCGTCCACATATAGGACCAGAAACACTACTATGCTCCCACTAACCTTCTTGTACACACAAGGCTCATCTTCGTTCTTGATGAAGTCAAATTCTTTTACTGCCTCATCAAAGCGAAGATTCCAACTTCGGGATGCTTGCTTTAATCCATAAATGGATTTTTGAAGCTTGCATACCTTCTTAGGATGCTTGGGATTGACAAAACCTTCAGGCTGTGTCATATACACATCCTCAAGTAAATTTCCGTTAAGGAAAGCAGTTTTGACATCCATTTGCCATATCTCATAATCATGATATGCAGCTATGGCAAGCAAGATCCTAATGGACTTGAGCATGACTACAGGCGAAAAGGTCTCGTCATAGTCTATACCATGAGTTTGTCGAAAACCTTTTGCTACTAGTCTACCTTTGTAGGTCTTATCAGCTTTTAGTTTGAATAAACACTTGCATTCAATTACCTTAGCACCTTCTGATGGATCAACCAAGGTCCAAACCTGGTTATCGTACATTGATTGCATCTCGGATTTCATGGCTTCAAGCCAATTATTCGAGTCTGGGCTTTCAATAGCTTCTCGGTAGGTAGTAGGATCCTCACGATCTACTAACTCAATAGTGTCACTGTCAGTGATTAGAAATCCATATCTCTCAATCTCCTGACGTACCCTACTAGACCTTCTAGGTTCTTGTGTAATGGGTTCTTGCTCCACAACTGGTTGTGAACTTGATCCCATTTCCAAACCATCCTCTATAGGAGCTTGTGGCACTTGAATTTCTCCAAGTTCTACTTTACTCCCACTGTCTTTCTTGAGAAGGAACTCCTTTTCCAAGAAAACAGCCTTGCGAGCAACAAATACTTTGTTCTCGGCTTGTGAGTAAAAGTAGTATCCCTTTGTTTCTCTGGGATAGCCCACAAACAAGCAGACAGTCGATTTGGACTCTAGTTTGTTAGATGTTAATTTCTTAACATGTGCTTCACAGCCCCAAATCTTGAGAAAAGATATATTGGGTTCTTTCCCAGTCCATACCTCGTATGGTGTCTTCTCAACTGCTTTAGTTGGAGTACGGTTCAATAGAAACGCAGCAGTTTCTAATGCATAACCCCAAAAAGAGATAGGAAGATTAGCTTGACTCATCATAGATCGAACCATGTCCAACAGAGTTCGATTTCTCCTTTCGGACACACCATTCCATTGAGGTGTTCCAGGAGGAGTGAGCTGTGAAATAATACCACACTCCTTTAGATGACTGTCAAACTCTTGGCTTAAGTATTCGCCACCTCGATCTAATCAAATGGCTTTTATACTTTTGCCAAGTTGGTTTTCTACTTCGTACTTAAACTCTTTGAATTTCTCAAAAGTTTCAGACTTGTACTTCATTAGATAGACATAGCCATATCTACTGAAGTCATCTGTGAATGTCACGAAGTAGCTAAAACCACCTCTAGCATGTGTACTTAAAGGTCCACATACATTGGTATGTATTAGTTCCAATAAGCCATTAGTCCTTTCACCTTTTTCATTAAAAGGACTCTTTGTCATTTTTCCATGCAAACATGGCTCGTATGTGTCATAAGACTCTAAGTCGAATGACCCAAGCACTCCAGTTTTGTGGAGTCTTGAAATGCATTTTTTGTTTGCATGTCCTAAACGACAATGCCAAAAGTAAGTAGGGTTCAATTCGTTTGATTTAACCCTCTTTGTATTAATGTTGTATATCGACTCTTTGTTTTGTAAATCAAGGATATAAAGGCCATTTTGCAACATGGCATTGCCATAAGAAATGCCTTGGCGACGAATATGAGCATTGCCATTTTTAATAACAAAATCAAATTCATCATTATCCAAACATGAAACTGAAATAATGTTTCTGCTCATAGCAGGCACATAATAACAATTATTCAAAACAATACAAAGTCCGGAAGGTAAAGTGAGGTGATAGTCGCCTATCTCCATGGCAGCAACTCGTGCTCCATTCCCCACACGGAGGTCCACTTCATTCTTCCCAAGTAACCGCCTATTTCTTAGCCCCTGCACATTTGAACAAATGTGAGAACCACAACCGGTATCCAATACCCAAGTGGTAAAAATAGAAAGGTTAATTTCAACAACAAAAATACCAGAACTGGACGCCTTGGCTCCATTCTTCTTTTGTTCTTCCTTGAAGAGAGCACAATTCTTCCTCCAATGCCCTATCTTGTTGCAATGGAAGCAAGTGCTCTCACTCTCTTTGAGTTTTGGCGCCTTGGGCTTGGATTGGGCCTCAGGTGCACTCCCACTTGACTTGGGTTTTGCCTTTCCCTTTCCCTTTCCCTTAGCGGGTCCCTTCTTAATTCCCTTTTGAACCATTAGAACGGGATTGGTCTTTCGAATGTTCTCTTCAGCATTCTTAAGCATCCCATAAAGCTCAGTGACTGACTTGTTCATTGCATGCATGTTATAATTCATCACAAATGGATCATAAGCAGCAGGCAATGATCCTAAGATCAAGTCAGTGGCCAATTCCTTTGGCACTAGTACCTCAAGCTTCTCAAGAGTATCAAGATACCCTTTCATCTTGAGTACATGGGTACTAACAGGTGTACCCTCAGCCATCTTGCAAGAAATTAATGCCTTTGTTGTCACGAACCTCTCGTGACGAGCTTGCTCTTGGAACATCTCCTTGAGGTGCACCATGATCGCATAAGCCTCTTGGTCCATAAATTGCTTTTGCAAGTCAGGCACCATAGTGGCCAGCATCAGACAGGTCACATCGTTGGAGTCGCTCTTCTTGGTCTCAAAAGTTTCCTTTTGAACCGCAGAGGCGTTCCTTCCTGGTTCTTCAGGCAAGGGTGCATCCAAAACATACGACTTCTTCTCTTGCTTAAGAACTATTCTTAAGTTTCGAGACCAGTCTATGAAATTGGTGCCATTCAATTTGTCCTTTTCAAGGACCGATCGCAATGAGAAATTGTTATTTGAAGATGCCATTTTCAATCTACAATAAAATTTAGCAAGATTAAATGAGGTCTTATTTATGATCCCACAAACCGAATTAATATCCCTTTAAATAATTCGCGTTAGTGATTTAATGTGGGCCAAGATCCACTTTTCACAACAACTTATTAGTCAAGCTGAGCTTGTACACCTAACAAGTTAAGTTACTTAGGTAGGAAAACTCCAATCATGTCTCGTACATGACTCTTGGATCAAATGGGCTAACATCTTAAGATGTTATAGCACAACCCATTTATTAGTTGCCTAGGTCCGGGCATCCCTTTCCATGATAAGTCCAACCTACATTCACAACCCATGCCTCACAAAGATAATCAGGCGCATCTAGGACTCCTAGTCTACGTGACCAATGATCGATGCCTTGACATGTTTCGAATTAGGAAGGCAACTTTGTGACTTACTATTTTTAGGGATTCATTTTATTATGGCTTACATGGCATACGCTTTGTCATCCATACATAGCATGCATATATATATAATTGCATAAAGTAAAGCGTGACAAACATGGGCCCAAAAAATTACAACTAAAATTCTATACTATTACATAAGAATCTTCGAGTTGGGCTTCTCCACTCCGGTGGGCTTCGTCTTGATTTACAAAGTCTTCAAATAAATTCTATTCTAAGAAATAAATGAAACTTTTACAATAAAATATAATGGCACGCAGGCCATATTTAATTACAAAAACCCAGGGCCAATGAATGCACCATGCATATCCATTCATCACACCAAACAAGCAAATAAATATACATAGCATTCATGGATCAGACAAAGTCCAATTTTAATCAATTTAGCCAAGCCCATTAATGGAAATTATGTACTTGAACCTTTAAGAGAAGACCCCGTGATGGGCCTAGGCCGAAGCCCAATGGACTAAATCCTCTTATTGAATAAGTTCTCTTAAAAGCCCAAAACACAAACTAGTTAGATTTGTGCCATAAATCAACTCTAGTATAATTTCCAATTTTGCCATTTTTAATTTTATGTCATACAGCCCATAAACATTAAAAATACATATAATATATGCTAACATGAATTAAAAATAAAATCATGAAGAACACATATAATAGAACACGACATTCATGCAAAAACAAACAAACAACAAAACTAGTTGTTTAATGCTTATGTAATGCCATGAAATGCACAAATATTTAAATCAATTTTATGAGTCATTTAATAATCTAAATAAGTCCATAAATATTGATTTAATATTCTGTACCATTTTAATCTAAATGTGTTTTTACCATTTTAATCAAAACAAAGCAAACAATGTTGATTAAACATGTAACAAACACAAACTAGTCATTGTTTTAAGTGATTTTAAAATTAATCAATTAAATTATCATGGACCAGAATTAAAACCAAATTTAAAAAATGTCCAGACCTGATAATTAATCTTTAAATATCACTTACAAACATGCCAAAAACGTTTTTACATTTAATTTTGAAAACTAGTTGTTAAACTAGCAATTTATATGCCAACTAGCACCTAGTTTCATAATTAATATGTACCATCAGGTATAAATAATTAAATCCGACCATTACCAGCCCTAATAACATCTTAGGACAGTATATTAACATGTCATATTAATTATAATACCTATCTAATCAATTAAAATCGTTTTTACACCAAAACAATGCAAAAAACTCAAAACAGAAAATTTCAGATTTGCATGTTTTCAAAATAACGATTTTTAATTAATTTTTTCATGCATCTAAAGCACTAAAATAAGCATGTCTAGGCTCTGATACCACTGATGGAATATGACATGGTATGATAATCATGATAGCACAGCGAAAAAACAAAAATTTATCATACATACCATACATATCCAAAGATAGAATCGAAACATGCAATTTTAGGGTTATCGAACTTACAACTTTTGATGCCTTTTAAAACTATTATTCCGATGATGACCAGCAACAAATATGGCTTTGTCCGCCTTAGATCTCGATCACCAATGCCAAGGAATAGCCTTTTGCGCCACTCCCTCTATTCTCACACACACAATTACACCGTCGGCTTAAAAACGAGATTGCTAGATCTCTTTTTCGGTATTGTGTAAGGGTTATAGTTTGAAGCTACAAAACTTGATTTTTTACTTCTTTAGATTGCTATTACTGCTCAATAACACAAGAGAATGAGGAACAATCCTTTCTCCTTGTGAAAAATTGAACAAAAGAATTAAGAGAGAGAGAGTCACTATTCACGAGTTACTATTCATGCCACAAAAAAAATTAGGTTTAGGGTTTTATTTTTTTTAATATATATGCTTATCCTTTGGCAAGTCATTAATCTGAATTCAACTATCCTAAGATAATTAATTCAAACTCTATCACTTCCTAAAGATAAGTAATATATTTTGAATTAAACTCTTTTGAATTTAAATTCAAATTTGAAATAAAACATAAGACATTTAAATAAATGAAATCACTTAATTTAAATATATAGCATGTGCCGAAATTCCTTGATTTCCCTCTTGGAATTTCGGCCACATCATTAAATATATAAGTGATTTAATTTAATTTAAATTTCTTTAGGCTTTAATATTCAATTAACTTAATTAACACAAGATAATTAATTAATTGAAATTAAACCTTATGGGCTGAATTTCTCTCTCTCATGGACCAAAGCCCAATAGCAATATTATAACTCATTACATACATTAATTTGACTTTAATTAAAAGCCCAAATTAATGCTCAATACTTAATTTAAACATTTTAAGCCCAATGCTTTGTGTGCGATCCTATAGGTCCATTTAATGTTGGCAATGAATTAATAAATTAATTCAAAGGCTATATATATTCTCTAGCAAGATATTATAGCATTCAAAATTAAATGAAAATGCATATGGCATTTGGTGACCTAATGCAATTTTGCATAGTCCCTTACCCATAAATATCAGAATTAATATAAGGCATGGAACTAGTCATCCTTATATACATTAATTCATTTCTTGATATTCCAATGACACTGAATTCTCAGATAAATAATGATTACTCATTTTTTCATCTCGGTATGGCCATACACTTCTCAGTTCACTGATCAAGTGGCCGGTGATATTTTTCTCTCTTATCGAGAGGGGTAATCCCTTCACTTCTCTCATGCTCTCTAACATGAATTAGTGCATACCCAATCATACCCGTACTTGTCACTCTGTTACGAGCACGTTAGGTGTATGTCAAAGTACACAGTAATTCATAAAGAGTTTCATAGAGATTTCAGGTCTAAGAACTCCGATACAAAACTTGCATATGAGAAACACTTATGACTTATACCATGTAGTGTTCTCATGAGCGGATCGAATCCAGATACCATATTCTTTAACATGTATCTATAACCTCTGATTGACACTCTTGTCCTAATGATCCGTAAGATAGAACTCATAAGATCAGAGAGAGCATACTAGTCTTAATTCATTTGTTATTCCCATAACAATGACTGACTAGGGATATTTAGAATGATGTCTCATTTGTTTCAAGGTCTTACAATCCATGTGCCTCACACATGATAACTTAAACCGAAACAACACTCTTGGATAGTTTTATCAATTGATATGCACAGGAATACAAAGGATAAAACAAATACCTCATTTTATTAATTTCAAGTGTTTCGTTACAATGTATTGGGGCTAGGGCTTACACTATCATAGAAATCTAATAAGGAGAACACTAGCACCAATGAAATGGTAACAAATGAATGTAATTTTAATTTTTTTGGGTTAAACGGTGACTCACTCACTCCCATGAGGTAATAATCACCTATAACGTAGTACTCTCCCATAGGATAGTAACTCCATATGAGGGTGTGAGTGAGGTGAGTAAGAATTATTAAAAAAGTTACAGGTGGCATAATATATACTTTTGGATTTTATAGTGACCAAGCAATCCTGGCCATCCATGAGAGTATATAAGTAGCCTAAAAATTAGATTTCCTTTAAAATTCTCAAGGGAAATCACATTGCCTATTCCATCCTTTACAGCCAAATAATTTTCTCCACCAATTTTTTCCATTTTTAACCTTTCTAACATGAAATTTCTTATAATTTCTACCTTAAATTCCACCTCTAATTAAATATTTGACCTCCACTCTATCTTATTTAAGTAATTAAAGAAATAAATTTTTGAAATTTAGAGATTTCAAACTAGAGAAAAATCTCAAGTTAGTAGAATTTAGTTCTTTTGATTGGAAATTATAGAAAATAATTAAAACAAATGATTGTAAATAGTTTCATATTATTATGAAAGAGAAAAAACCCATGATTGAACATGCATTGAATTTGGCCCTAAGGTAAAAAGGAAGAAGGAGAAAAAATTATAATGAAAAATGAGAAAAGAAAGAGAATTAGGGGATTGCTAGCATAATTGAGGTTAGTGGATAATAATACCATTTATTTCATGATAATTAAGTTATATGATTATTGAAATTTGCATGAGTTTGATGTGTAAAAATTTATTTGACGATAAATTTATGGAATTAGAGAAAAAATAAATTATTTGGAAGGATTATAAGGCAGAAAACAAGCATACATGTTCATATTCAGTTTGGGTGACAATTAGGGAACTTAGGAAAAATTTGGTATTTAACTAAATAAATTAATTACATGTTAAGAATATGATTAAATCAACTTAAGAAAAAGTATCAAATAATAAATGAGAAAAATTTTAATTGTAATATGACATTCAACTTTCATAAAGATTATGTAACTTACGGATTTTATTTTATATGTAAAGTGTTTCTAAACTTAAATTAAGGGTAGACAAGCAAAATTGAATAACTAGTAATGAGATTTGTGAAGTGGAACACATGAAAACATTATTAAAAATGGAAGGTTAGAATATATACCTAATATGTAAGTATAAGAAATTAGAGTTATGTATGGAACTAATTTAAATAAATGTTAGAATTATGTTAATTATTCATAAAAGATATGGTTGGAATGAATTATGAGAATTAAACAAATTTGTATATGTATGGTCCTATTAAGACCGAATGGAAGAGAATACAATTATAATGAATTAAATGTTAATTATGATGAATAAAAGATAGATATACATAATTAAAGCCTTAAAGACATCGTGGGAACACTTTATGACATAAAAAGATTTTTGAATGGTTATGTGTGTATAGAGGACGAACGATGACATATATGAAATAAGTGTATACAGTGAAACATGTGATAGAAAATGGAAACGATATAAGAATGATGGCAAAAAAACTTAATGAATGGAACAATGATGTTATGGAATAGTTACTAAAATAATATGATGATTGTGATATAAATAATTGATGTTGATGATGATAGTTTTGCCTTTAGCATTTAATAGCAAATCTAAAGGTATAAGATACAATGGCTAAGCATAAGGACATTTACCATGGCAGTGAGTTATGGCCACTCATATGAGTGGACAAAAGGTGAACCCACACTATAAATATAAGAAAAGAATAAGAAAAGTTGAGCAAAAAAAAAATAAGTAGTATTATATGGTTAAGGTGCCTTCTTTGTAGGCATCTTAAGTTATTCTAGATTTATGGGGCTTATATCCTATGTGCCTTACACGAAGGTTTCATTTACTTTGGAAACTACTAGGGGTGAAACTAAAAAAATAATAATACGATGAAAAATTGAGGAATTATGATAAAAATGGGCAATTACGTATAAATATGTAAAAAAATGAGGAAAATATGGCTATTATGTAAATAAATGTTAAAGTAAAAATTAATGCATAATTTAGCGATAAAGAAGAGGAAAAAAGAATGAATAAATAAGAATAAGGGGTAATCATGTAATTAAAGGATAAAAAATGTAAAAATGTAATTAAATTTTTAAATAGTGGCTAAAAGTAAAAAAAGTAGTGGGAAAAGTGTAAATAAGCAGTGAAAACTAAATTATGTAGGGTAAATAGTAAAAATGATGAAAATGTATAAAAATGAATTTAACAGGGGCCAAATGGTAATTTTCCACTATTTGAAGAAACCATAAGGACTAAACCATAAATTGAAAGGTGAAAATGTAATAAATGGTGTAGAAAGTCCAAAGAAGTGGAATTAGTGTAATAGTAGGAGAAAATGGGGTAAAGTAAAAGGATAAGGACTAAAATGAAATTCTCACCTAAATTATGGAACAAGTGAGCAAAGATGGAAATGAATAATGGCAGAAATTAAATTGTAACTTGGAGAATAAAATTGAAATTATGATATAAATTTGATAAGAAAAAGGTAAAATTGTAAATAAATGAAAAATTTTAAAAAATAGGGATTAAAATGCAATGCTAATAAGAAAAAGTGAATTTAAGGACTTAAATGAGAGAAAATGCAAGTAAAAATGTAAAAGAATGATAAGATTTGTTAAAAAAGGAAAATTTAGGGGGAAAATGATAATTATGGGAAAAGATGAAATTTTAAGGACCAAAGTATAATTTTAACAAAGTTACAACCATTAAGGGTAGTTAACTAATATTTAACTCATAATGGGGTGAAAGTGAAAATTATGAAGTTAGAATGATAATAGAAGAATTGGGGCAATTAAACGTGTAATAGGGAGAAAATATTAAAAATAAGAAATTAATAAATAAAATAAAGGAATATAAGTATAATAAAAAAGGAGTAAGCTAAAAGTGAACTGTATAATGCTTAATAAATTAGAATTTAAATATATAATTAATGAGCTTTGATAAAAAGATGAATTTAAGAATAATATTAAAAATTGTTGGATTACATAGATTTTATTGTCGATTTGGAGTTCAAATTTGTTGGTATGAAAATAACAATGGTAATAATATAGACAAGCAGATAAGTAGAAATAATAATACAATTGTAATTAAATAAGGAAATGACAATTTAAATACTTAAGTCGATAAGCAGAAATTAAGGAATTATGATTTTAAAAAGGTTTTTGAAGTATGTGTGTATGTCGTGAAATATTATAGTATTGAATCCAACACTAAGCAACTAGGATGCTTAACTTGTAGTTTGTTTTAACTACATATAGGGGATAGATAAAACTAGAAAAAGTATTGTGTGTTTATGGACGTTTTATTTGTTTTATAGGAGAAAGAAAATTGTTTGGAGCTTAAAGGACATCATTTAAAGAATAAGGAGAAAAGTTAGGGCTACAAAAGCTATTGTAGCGAGGGCGACAATGGCTGGGGCTCGCAATAGCATGCGGAGAAGAGCCAAGCAAGCAGAAGTGAGGAAATTGCAAGCTAGTTTTGGGCGTGTCATGTCGCGAGCAAGACAAAGGTTAAGAGTACGACAACTGGCGGTTGTTGAGGAAGTTGACTTTCAAGAGTTGTATCTTTTACCAAGTCTTGCTATCTTTTGGAAGAGGCATTTAAAGGGACATCTCTTTTTAGAGATGTATATATTACTTTGACCAGAATTGAGAAGGATGGATGATTAGATTTGATTTTGTATATTGAGAACAATAGTTTGGTATTGTTAATATTTAGTTTAATTTTTATGATTTGAAGAGAAGGCAAGCAAGGAAGAAGATTACCTTTGGTGAAAGGGAAAAGGGTTAAGAGATCCCCTACTTCTATTTCTTAATTTTATTTCTTCCTTGTAATCTTTAAATGACTTTTATTTTTGACATTTGATTTATATGAATAATTTTATATTTTCCATTTACATTGTTAGTCTTTGAATGTAGAATTTGTTATTAATATCTTATTAGTATCATTATAAGTTAAGGAAAACAATCTTATATGGCAATTCCTTTTCTGAAATAGTGGTTATAAGTAAGAGAGTTAGCGAGAGCAACATCTTATTGATAGTTAATATGAAATTCATTATCAAAGCATAGTTTGAGAGATCACATATGGAGATAATTTTTATAGGTTGGTGAATAATCTTAAAATGTGTAATTAGAATTTACTAGTTCATTAATGAGAATTAAGGATCAGCATTTTAATTGCATGTTTTAGGCATTCTAGTTCATATCGAGAGAGTGGATTGGAAATGTATTCCAACTTGGCTTACTGATAAGATTAAACATAATAGTTGAAATAATGGTATCAAGTGCATCATCATTAGATTTCATTACATATATTATCTTCTTTGATTATATTCAACTAAGATTTAATTAGCTTACACAATAGAGTAGTTTAGAATTAATTTCTAATTTATGAACATTGCAAACAAGATTAAAATTAAGTACTAATAGTGAATAATATCAATCAACATTCCTCATGGGATCGATATCTGAAGTACTATAATCGGAACACGGTATACTTGCGGTATTTAAGCTTTTAGAAAAAGCATAATAGAGCCATAAGGAAAAAGGAGAAAAAAAGAGAATAAGGAGAATTCAAGCACAATTAAGGTTAGTAGATACAAATACCATTTTATTACATGATAATTAAGTTGTGTAAGTATTGAAATTTGAATTAATTTGATGTGTAAAAATTTATTCGAGGATAAATTCAAATAAGATGAAAAATAAATTATTTAAAAGGATTATAAGGTAGAAACAAGTATAAATATTCATATTCAAATTGGGTGAAAATTATGGAACTTAGTAAAATTTTGGTATTTAAGTGAATAAATTAATTACATGTTAAAAATATTATTAAATCAACCTAAGAAAAAGTATCAAATAATTAAATGAGAAAAATTTTAATTGTAATATGATATTCAACTTTGATAAAGATTATATAACTTAAAGCATTATATGTAAAGTGTTTCTAAACTTAAATCAAGGGTAGACAAGTGAAATTGAATGTTAAGGAATGAGAATTGTGAAGTGGAACACATGAAAACATGATCAAAATTAGAAGGTTAGAATTGATACCTAATATATAAGTATAAGAAATTATAGTTATGTATGAAATTAATTTAAACAAAGGTTAAAATTAAGTTGATTATGCATGAAAGACATGTATGATGGATTTGAGGTGCCCTCCATATGGCCACCTCGACTTATTCTTGATTTATAGGGCTCGTGTCCCACGTGACCAACTCGAGGATTTAATTTATTTTGGAAACTAGTTGGGCTAAAACTAAAATAATAATAATATGATTAAAAATGGAGTAACCATAATAAGAATGGGTAATTAAGGATAAATTTGTAAATGAATAGTGACCAAGCAATCCTAGCCATCCAAGTGAGTATATAATTAGCCTAAAAGTTAGATTTCTTCTAGAATTCTCTAGGGAAACCCTGTTGCCTCTTTCATCCCTTAGAACTGAATGGATTTCTCCATTATTTTCTCCAATTTTCAACCTTCCTAACATGAAGTTTTTACCTTAAATTTTACTTCTAATTAGATATTTAACTACCTCTCCATCTTATTCAAGTAATTTGAAAAAAAAAGCTTAAAAATTCAAAGATTTCAAATTGGGAAAAATCTCAAGTAAGTAAAATTTTGTTTTTTTGAGTGAAATTTCTAAACAAAAATTATAATAGATGATTTGAATAATTTTATTTGTTATTGAAGAGAAAAGCCCATAATTGAATGTGTATTGAATTCGGCCCCAAGGTAAAAAGGAAGAATGAGAAAAGAGCCTGATATGAGCCTGAAAAGCTCATAAATATTGTATTTTTACGTGTAGTTTTGTTGAGTATAATATTTAATATTTTGGTATTTTATCTGTATTTTGTTACGTTTATATGTTTTATGTGTTTGTGGATGTTTTATTTGTTTTATAGGAGAAATGGATTGGTTTGGAGCTTAAAGGACATCATTTGAAGAAGAAGGAGAAAAGCTAGGGTTGTATAAGCTATTGTCGCGAGGGCCACAATGGCTATGGTCGCAACAACATGTAGAGTAGAGCCAAGCAAGCAGAAGTGAGGAAATTGCAAGCTAATTATGGGCGTGCCATGTCGCAAGCGCAATAAGGGTCGTGAGTACGACAACTGGCAGTTGTTGAGGAAGTTGACTTTCAAGAGTTGTGTCTTTTACCAAGTATTGCAATCTTTTAGACGAGACATTTGAAGGGACATCTTTTTTTAGAGATGTATATATTACTTTGACCAGAATTGAGAAGGATGGATGATTAGATTTGATTTTGTACTTTGAGAACAATAGTTTAGTATTTTTAATATTTAGTTTAATTTTCATGATTATTAGATTTCATTACATATATTGATTTCTTTGATTATATTCAACTAAGATTTAATTAGCTTAGACAATAGAGTAGTTTAGAATTAATTTCTAATATATAAACATTGTAAACAAGATTCAAATTTAGTAATAGTGAATAATATCAATCAACATTCCTTGTGGGATCAATATCTAAAGTACTATAATTGGTACACTATATACTTGCGGTATTTAAGCTTTTAGAAAAAGCATAATAAGTTTTTGGCGTAGTTGCCTGGGAACTGTATGATTGAATTATTGCATTATGAATCTTGATTTAAGATTTTGGATTACGATATTTAATTTCTTTTGGTTAGTTTATTTTGTTGTGTATTTTTCAGGATTTGACACTTCATGCCTCACATAAGGAGTTCTCAAGAAGATCTTGAACTGTTGAATCTCGAGATAGAAAGATTTATTTCAAGTAACCATAAATCTAACAAGATGAAAAATAGGACTAGGAGATTGACTATGGCTGAAGAAGAGAATCCACCGCGGTTGATGGATTTTGCCACACCGATGTTATGTGGGGCTCAACAAGGGGTGGTAAGACCCACAGTAAATGCTAATCAGTTTGAGATTAAACCATCGCTTTTGTAAATGATTCAAAATAACATTCAATTCTATGGTTTAGCAAATGAGGATCCTAATGCTCATTTGGCAAATTTTTTAGAAATATGTGATACCTTTAAAATAAATGGAGTTTTGACGGATGCAATTAATCTTAGGCTTTTTCCTTTCACATTGAAGGATAAAGTAAAGGCTTGGTTGAATTCCCTAACTAGAGGGTCTATAACAACTTGAGATCAATTAACCTAAACATTTTTATCTAAGTATTTCCCTCTAGCCAAAACTGCAAAGATTATAAAGGATATCACCACTTTTGTTCAACATGATAATGAATCTTTGTATGAAGTGTGGTAGAATTTTAAAGAATTACAGAGAAATTGCCCACACCACAATCTTCCAAGGGAGTTGTTGATGCAAATGTTTTATAATGAGGTGAATCCAACCACTAGAGGCATAATAGATGTTGTAGCTAGTGGCTCTCTTATGAGGAAGACAACAAAGGTTGCATTTAAGTTGTTGGAGGAGATGTCCATGAACAATTGCATGGCCAATCGAGAGAGTAAGGCAACCTAATGTTAATGCTAACACTAGGTGGCTACATTCAATATATTCTATTATGGCATTGCAAGCTCATGTAGATGCATTAACCTAAAAGATTAATAGCCTAGGAGTGGGAGGAAATTCAAAAAATGCATGCACCATTTGTGGCCAACAAGGGCATACAAGTGAGGTATGTAGTTTGGGAATGAGTAGTACATCTGAGCAAGTTATTTTTTTAGAAGGGCAAAGATGAGGTAACCCATATTCAAATACCTATAACCCTAGTTGGAGAAGTCACCCAAATTTTTCATGGGAAATAATAACAATCAAAATAGGGGTGTAGGATTTCAATAACCTCAAGATAGGTTTGGATCTTTATAGGTGAAGGTGGATAGGTTCATAGAAGAGCTTAATTTAAAGTTCACTTCACAAAAAGAAAATCAAAAGAGGCTGGAGACAAAGTTTGATCAAATCATAAAAAATCATGCCTCCTCTATCCATAACTTAGAAGTGCAATTAGGGTAACTTGCTAAGGCTCTACCTTCCAAGTTACAAGGAAATTTACCAAGTAATACGGAGGACAATCCTCATGAACGCTTGAAGAAAGTCTAGTATAGATTTCTAATTGTTTATATTTTGTTTTGAAGTTGGTTTAATGGTTACTTGTATGTTTAAGTTTTATTATTACTTGGATGTTTTTTTATTTTATTTTTCTTTGTTCATTTTTACATTTATTTGAGATACTTACACATGTTATTTTTATTTTTTCAGATTATTTTGTTTTATATGTCATATATTTATTTTCCATTAAAAAATTAAAAATAAAAAAAATTAATTTAAGTACTCATGATTTTCTTCCTTATCGTGAGCCCGACATGGATGAGAGGAAATGTGTACAGGTACTGTCGCGAGCACGCCTGTGTCACCCTTGCGACTGTTGATCTTCGAGATTTGGACAATTGGACACTGTCATGAGCACGATACACCAAGGGGCTGAGACTTCTCTCGCGAGGGCTGCAGAGTCACGATCACAACCTAGGGATTCTTGGGATGTGTCGAGATCGCGACAATGTCGCGAGGTCATAACAGGGCACGAAACAAGAATTTTTGGCTGTTTTGGCTGCTTGTTCACCTGCCCTATTTATATGTTGAAACCCTAAGAAGACAATTTATCTTCTATTCTCAGGCATTTTTGAGTTCTTTTAGGGTTTTTGCTCTCATCTTTTCCAAATTCATCTTCTTTTCTCTTCCTTCACTTGTTTTTGTATGTATTTCTTTCCTTCTCTTACTTGATTTTGTTATTTAAGTTTATTTTACATTATACTTCACAATGGTATGCATGAAGACTATTGGACGCAAGGATAAATAGCCTGTGGAAGGCCCAAGCTCCCCACTCTCTACTGCAGATTATCTCCAAGATAGGTTTGATTGTTCTTTTCCCATCTTTACCGAGGATGAAGGTGAGAAATTTAAAATTTTCTCCAAAAAGCATTTTGTACGTATGCTACATTTAAATTTTACTTTGCTTACTGATCTAGGGCTTACCTCACAATTTGACAAGTATATTAAATACATGAAGTGGGGGAAATTTGCTCATATGGCCTTGCTTGTTAGAAAAGTTGGGCAATAGAATTTTTTATAACCTTGGCATATGTTGATGACAAAAAGACTCAATTTAAATTTAGGCATTAGGGATGTGAGTTTGTTTTTGGCTTTGATGAAATGCATGATTGGTTTGGCTTTCTTTTGAATGGAAAAAGCTTTAACTCTAATGTATTTGATCATAAGATTATTTGGCATAAAATAACCGGCTTAGATATGTTTAATAATAAGAATGCACCAAATCATCTTATCAAGGATGATGCTTTATTTTTATTTCATCAGTATATTTGTCATGCCTTCTTTGGGAGAGTTGAGAGCACAAAAGTTCAGACTAAGGATTTGTTTGTGCTTGATTTGATGCTTTCATGTAAAACACCCTATTCTGTATATTTCATTTTTGATGGTTTATATCATGTGTCTATTTCCAGGACAAAAATGGTAGGCATGTGTCACATGGTTACTGAAATCATTTTAGGGTGTTTAGACGATTTAGCAAACTTTTTTTTGGATGAAAACTAGTGAGTTGCTTTAATGGATGTCAAATACATGCGTAATTCTCATGTATTAGATAGAGGCGCTTGGCCTCCCCAGTTTATTGCACGTTTTTTGCAGGGTGTTGGACCAAGTTTCGACAAAGGCAAAGGTAAGGCTCCCGAATCTTTTGCTGCTGCCACATCGGGTTAGTCAGATGGCTTTGAGGATGAAGATGCTTGTGGTGATGCTGGTGATTTGGTGCTAGGCAAGATGAGGCTGTTGGCCCTGAAAATGTTCCTGGTATGTAGTATATTCTCTCATGTCTAGATGGTATTCAAGCTGCCAACTAGAGCATGGAAGCACGTATGGATTCTCGTGAGGCTACTATGCACCAAATGCATAAGAGTTATAAGAGCTTAAGCCGAAAGTTGCTTTCATTCTTCCGCCAGCAAAAAGTGCAGTTTACTCCTTCACCTCTGGGGTCCTCTAGTGGACCAGTTGAGTAAACATTCCCTTCCTTCCTACTTTTAATTTTTATTGTGTGTTTGTGTTTGCATGTGTTATGTGATTGTTTGTTTTATGTGTTTTATCTTTGTTGATTTCCTTCACATAATGAGGGCATTGTGTCCTTTAAGTGTGTGTGTGTGGGGGGGGTATGCATGTTATGTTGTTTCATGTTTTTGTTTATTATTATGTGTATGTTGTGTTGTGAATATAATTTTGGAGCTTGTGTATTTTGAAACTATTTGGAAATAAATGCATGCTTTAGCTTGAATTTCTGTTAGTTTTAGTCTAGTTAGGAAAATTTTTAAGCTAATCATTTCCATTTTACTTTGACAATTAAATGTACATAATGAAGGTTATGATTTGGCGAAGCACTTTAGTGTAGGTTCTTTTTAAGTTGAGTATCTTTTCATTTGCAAAAATGATTATTTTTGCCAATTTATTGTTTAGGGTAATTTGACCTATACTTAAGTGAGCTTTTGATCATTGTACATTGAAATTTTTATTGTATAAGAGCCTTAATATGCCATTTCCTCTAGAATTTGTTCTTGGTAAATTTTGAGATTACATTTAGTATGAGATGTGCATGAAAAATGATAAGGGTATTTAGATTAAACCATTTTGTCTTGCTTTAAAAACTCATCATTTTGGCTTTAGGTAGCCAATTTTGAGCCTTAAACCTATTTTTGTTGAGTACTATATAATTAGCCATAATTAGCCAAAATCCTTGTCTAAACAAAAATATATTTATTTGTGTTACACATTTTGTGAAGAGAGATAACTTGTTGTATCATTAGGAGATATATATTGTTAATATAAGTATGATGGTATTTAAAATGTGAGTTAAATTCCCTTATTCTCTAGGATAAATATTAGAACAATGCTAGTTTCTAAAAAAATCAAAAGGAAAATAATAATAATAAAATAATGAAAAAAAGAAAAGAGAAAAAAAGAAAAAACAAGAGAAACTAGTAGTTATGTGCCATTGAGAAGGGAATATGAATAATAAATTACATCATGCAATGCATAGTTTCTTAAACAAATCTTCTATGATATAGTGATAGTGTTTCTCTTCACAATTTAAGCTACTTAAACCAAAAATTAACCTACCCTTAACATAATCCAAGCTACAACCCTTGTAAGACCCTTTGATTTCATGCATCATTTTGTACTAGTAGTGGAGATGTTTACTAATTACAAGCTTATGGTAGGCATTGACATGTTTAAGGAATGAGATAAACACTAACCTATAAACACATTGAGTAAATTAGTACTTCAAGTATATAGTGTTTGAGTGATAACTACTTTAGGCAATGTTTGGTATGAAATAATATTTACATGTGTTAAGATATTCAAGTTCTTAAGTTCACACATTCTTATGCTTTGCTACTTCATAATTTTCCAAATGTGCATGGTTGTTTAAGTTTAATGGATAATGATTTGGTTTAAGAATTTGCATATTTAGGCTAAATTTTTGAAGAAATGAATGTTTTTGCATGTGGTTTTCAAATATTTGCCAAAAACAAGAGTGAGCTCTAAAATTATATGTTTGTATATTTTAGTTTCTTTTTCATTTTAGGGTGTTGCTTGAGGACAAGCAAAAGTTCAAGTGTGGGAAATTGATATGAGCTTGAAAAGCTTATAAATATTGTGTTTTTTTGTGTATTTTTATTTAGTATAGTGTTTCATATTTTGGTATTTTATGTGTATTTTGTTGCTTTTATATGTTTTGTGTGTTTATGGATGTTTTATTTGTTTTATAGGAGAAAGAAAATTGTTTGGAGCTTAAAGGACATCATTTGAAGAAGAAGGAGAAAAGTTAGGGCTACAAAAGCTATTGTAGCGAGGGCGACAATGGCTGAGGCTCGCAATAGCATGCGGAGAAGAGCCAAGCAAGCAAAAGTGAGGAAATTGCAAGCTAGTTTTGGGCGTGTCATGTCGTGAGCGAGACAAAGGTTAAGAGTACGACAACTGGCGGTTGTTGAGGAAGTTGACTTTCAAGAGTTATATCTTTTACCAAGTCTTGCTATCTTTTGGAAGAGGCATTTGGAGGTACATCTCTTTTTAGAGATGTATATATTACTTTGACCAAAATTGAGAAGGATGAATGATTAGATTTGATTTTGTATATTGAGAACAATAGTTTGGTATTTTTAATATTTAGTTTAATTTTCATGATTTGAAGAGAAGGCAAGCAAGGAAGAAGATTACCTTTGGTGAAAGGGAAAAGGGTTGAGAGATCCCCTACTTCTATTTCTTAATTTTATTTCTTCCTTGTAATCTTTAAATGAATTTTATTTTTGACATTTGATTTATATGAATAATTTTATATTTTCCATTTACATTGTTAGTCTTTGAATGTAGAATTTGTTATTAATATCTTATTGGTATCATTATAAGTTAAGGAAAACAATCTTATATGGCAATTCCTTTTCTGAAATAGTGGTTATAAGTAAGAGAGTTAGCGAGAGCAACATCTTATTGATAGTTAATATGAAATTCATTATCAAAGCATAGTTTGAGAGATCACATGTGGAGATAATTGTTATAGGTTGGTGAATAATCTTAAAATGTGTAATTAGAATTTACTAGTTCATTAATGAGAATTAAGGATCAGCATTTTAATTGCATGTTTTAGGCATTCTAGTTCATATCGAGAGAGTGGATTGGAAATGTATTCCAACTTGGCTTACTGATAAGATTAAACATAATAGTTGAAATAATGGTATCAAGTGCATCATCATTAGATTTCATTACATATATTATCTTCTTTGATTATATTCAACTAAGATTTAATTAGCTTACACAATAGAGTAGTTTAGAATTAATTTCTAATTTATGAACATTGCAAACAAGATTAAAATTAAGTAGTAATAGTGAAAAATATCAATCAACATTCCTCATGGGATCGATATCTGAAGTACTATAATCGATACACCGTATACTTGCGGTATTTAAGCTTTTAGAAAAAGCATAATAGAGCCATAAGGAAAAAGGAGAAAAAAAGAGAATAAGGAGAATTCAAGCACAAATAAGGTTAGTAGATACAAATACCATTTTATTACATGATAATTAAGTTGTGTAAGTATTGAAATTTGAATTAATTTGATGTGTAAAAATTTATTCGAGGATAAATTCAAATAAGATGAAAAATAAATTATTTAAAAGGATTATAAGGTAGAAACAAGTATAAATATTCATATTCAAATTGGGTGAAAATTATGGAACTTAGTAAAATTTTGGTATTTAAGTGAATAAATTAATTACATGTTAAAAATATTATTAAATCAACCTAAGAAAAAGTATCAAATAATTAAATGAGAAAAATTTTAATTGTAATATGATATTCAACTTTGATAAAGATTATATAACTTAAAGCATTATATGTAAAGTATTTCTAAACTTAAATCAAGGGTAGACAAGTGAAATTGAATGTTAAGGAATGAGAATTGTGAAGTGGAACACATGAAAACATGATCAAAATTAGAAGGTTAGAATTGATACCTAATATATAAGTATAAGAAATTATAGTTATGTATGAAATTAATTTAAACAAAGGTTAGAATTAAGTTGATTATGCATAAAAGACATGTATGATGGATTTGAGGTGCCCTCCATATGGCCACCTCGACTTATTCTTGATTTATAGGGCTCGTGTCCCACGTGACCAACTCAACGATTTAATTTATTTTGGAAACTAGTTGGGCTAAAACTAAAATAATAATAATATGATTAAAAATGTTGTAACCATAATAAGAATGGGTAATTAAGGATAAATTTGTAAATGAATGATGAAATAGTGGCAATTAAGTAAATAAAAGTTATTGTGAAGGGAAATGTGGAATTTAATGGTAAAGAAGAGGATAAAAGAATAAATAAATGAGAATGCATGACAATCATGTAATTAAAGTATGAAAAATGTCAAAATGTAATTAGATGATTAAATAGATGCTAACGATATAAATAAGTAGAAAAGTGGAGCAAAAGTGTAAAGAAGTGGTGAAAACTAAATTATGAAGGGTAAATAGTAAAAATGGTGAAAATGTATAAAAATAAATTTTGTAAGGGCCAAATGGTAATTTGCCACTGTGTGAAGAAAACTTAAGGTCTAAACCGAAAATTAAAAGTTGGAAATGTAATAAATGGTGTCAAAAGTCCAAAGAAGTTGAATTAGTGTAATGTTAAGAGAAAATGGGGTAAAGTCAAAGGAAAGGGACTAAAATGAAATTCTCACCTAAATTGTGGAACAAGTGAGTAAAGATGGAAATGAATAATAAGAGAAATTAAATCATAATTTGGAGAATAAAAACTAAACTATGATATAAATTTGATAAGAAAAGGGTAAAATCATAAATAAGTAGAAAAGTTATAAAAATAGGGATTAAAATGTAATGTTTGTAAAAAAAGTGAATTCAAGGACTAAAATGAGAGAAAACACAAGTGAAAATGTAAAGGAGTGATAAGATTTGTTAAAAAAGGAAAAGTTTATATATATATATGGGGCAAAATGGTAACAGATGCGATTTTAGGGACCAAAGTATAATTTTAAAAAAGTTACAACCATTTAGGGAAATTATGTAAGACTCGACTCATAATGTGGTGAAAGTGTTATAAAGTTAGGATGATAACAAGGTAATTGAGGCAATATAATTTGTAATGGGGGGAAATATTAAAAATAAGAAATTAATAAATGAAATAAAGGAATTTAAGTATAATAAGGAAAGAGTAAGCCAAAAGTGAAGTGTATGATTAATAAATTATAATTAAAGTATATAATCGATGATTTTTTTAAAAAACATAAATTTAAGAATAATACTAAAAATTGTTTGATTCATAGATTTATTTTGTATGAGATTTAACTATTGGTTTGAAGTTGAAATTTGTTGGTATAAAAATAACAATAGTGATAATATGGACAAGCAAATTAGTGGGAATATTGATAAAATTGTTAATAAATAAGAAAATGACAATTTGAATACTTAAGTAGATAAGTGAAAATTAAGGAATTATGATTTTAAAAAGGTTTTTGAAGTATATGTGTTTGTAGTGAAATACTATGGTATTGTAGCCAACACTAAGCAACTAGGTTACTTAGCGCATTGTATGTTTAAATTGCATGTAGGGGATAGATAAAACCAAAAAGGTATTACATGAAAAGCTATTGACTTTGGCATGTACATGAACTCGAAGGAATGATAGAAGATATGGTACTTGCTGTAATTTGTTAGAAAATAAAACATTCTTTTTTAATTTATTTAATTTTATTAAAGGAAAGCGAATTTAAAGGTTGCTAAAGTTCAAGGGAGCCCCTTTCTTGATTATGTTCCCCTGCTACTCTCTAATTTCTTTAAGTTAATGTAAATAAGAAGAATAGAATTTTACAAGGGTATGCAATGTTTTGTAGAGGGAGAATCAAGTAAGAAAAAGGGGAAGAAGGTTATTAAGGAGTAAAGAGGAATTTTTGAGCATCAAGAGGTATGGGAAGACTACTTTCTGCTATGATTGTGTGCAAATTAGTTTTTGAAATTGTAGTATGGCTAGTCATCCTACAAATTCTGGTAATAAGGGGTGAATAAAAGATAGCAGTGTAAGTTAATGGAAATAATGTCCAAGAAGCTAAATTCATGAAATGTTAAGCTTAAGCTCATGTAATCTAGATGGGTACATTTAAGTTAAAATAACAATTTAACTATTAATTACAATGAATTTAGTTAAATTAGTAGATATATATGAAGGCTTTGATGATAAAAGGAATTCAAGACTTAAATTCATTACCTAAGGGCCTTAAAATTTAAAAATTGTAGAAAAGACCATGAAAATATTAAGTAGATGGTAAAGTGGATGTGTTAGGTGATGATCTTATTTTGATACTTTTAATTGGATAACTTGGTTAAATAATGTTCATCAGGTGTACGAAAATGATAATTAATTATGAGATTGCATTGGTTAGAATAATAGAGTAGAGAATGACTTGAGTTTGCATGTTGGGTTTATGTATAAATGGAGTTCTGCAATCAACTTGACTGAGATGGTAGTTATCTTAGTTGGGTCAAGGCTTTCTGTATTCATGCAAGATAACCAACCTGATTGAGATGGTTCTTATCTCAGCCGGGTCGACGCATTTTGGACAAATTTAGGGCATCTGACCCTACTGAACTAAATGGTGTCTCAACTGATTTCCCTCCCTTATTTCACTATATATGTGTGTCCTATAAGAATTAAAGTGGTATTAAAACTTGAGTAATTTCACTTAACAACTCTAATACCTATAAGGAATTAATAAGGAACATAAAATGTGAATCATATGTGAGTATTTTTACATATTGAGCATACAAATTTATTACTGACTTATAATGTGTAGTTGGAAAATCATTTGAGCATGAACAATTGCTTATACATAACTAATCAAATGGTCCCGTTATGCTTATGCATACCATTACCATATGTGCATGATTACAAGTATAATTTTCATTATGAATAATAGATAGATAAGAATGTAGAATCATCAATGTTTTTCTATATTGAATAAATATGCCAATTCAAGGATATGGAAAGAGGAATAATTATATATATATGTGTATGCACATAGTTCTGTAACTTGTTTCAAGAGTGTAATGAAGAATATTAGATGCAGATGTACATGAATACATGTATGCTTTTCATTTAAACTAATCACGTATGTGTATATTTTTTAATATTATTAGCTTATGAACTCAATAAGTGAAGTGATATAAGAAATGATGTGTAAGGCTCCAATATTGGCCCCATGAAAATTCATGAGAATTAATATCACATTAAGGTTTAATTAAGCTTAACAATATTGAAGTATTATAAGTTAAGACATTGTTAATTGTTATTTTAAGTGATAGAGGGTAAACTAGTTATTTTACCATATGTATATTTGGAACAAAAATATAGTTAAGTGGTCAATTGATACATAAGTGTGATTTTATTGGTTAATTATAATAAAAGAAAAGAATGTTGGGGTGCAATTAAAGGAAAGAAAGTTAGAATGGGTTAAAATTGAAAGAAAGAAATCAAATGGGATTGATATCTAACATGCAAAAATAAGAAGGGGTTTAATTAACTTTTACCATCTTATTTTATTTTAAGAATATGCGTAAATGAGAGAGAAGACTAATTTTCTGGATTTTTGAGGTGAGGAGGACAACAATGGATTAGAGGAGAGGAAGAAATAATTTCTTTCTATATGTCTTCAATCCTTCATTTCTTTCTCTTCTCTCTCTTGAAAAATTTATCAATCTTTCTCTTCTCTCTCTTTAAAAATTTATCAATATTTCTCTTTCATCTCTTGAATATTTTGGCCTACTCACTCCATGGTTTAACCTTAAGCTACTGTAATTAAGCATGTGAGGATTGTGATGAGGGATCTTATGAAGGAATGCCATAGCAAGTAAAGAGGAAGAAGATGAAGGCAAAGAAAAAAGGGTTCTGATGGAAGATTTAGGATTGTATAAAAGGTTAGGGATTTATATTTATATTGCATGTGATTTTCATGGGTGGAATTGTGGACTAAAATTTGTAATGGTTGTATTTTGAGTTAGTAATATATTTTTAAGGTTGAGATTTAAAGATTTATAGCTTGCATGTGTTTTATTGATGATGATTAAAGAAGTAAAAATATGTTTTGGTTCATTTAGAACCAATTTCTGTATTTTGAGTATATCTGAATTTTCATAACTCAAAATTAGGTGTTTCTAGTTGGTAATTATCCCTATGTTATGTATCTATAATATTATGGAAGAAACCTAAGTTTGATTTTGCATCTAACTATGTTTAATTTTAAGTTAAAGTTAGATGTGAGCTATTGTCCAGTTACAATGAGCATATGGCAGTATTTTAGATGTAATTCATGGTAGAGAGGTCAAAATTCTATGAGAAAAAATCGTAGAAAAACTATACATATAGGAGAACAATTATTATAGAGGAATCTTAGTCTAATTTTGCACCCATTTTTATTCTACAATTTTTTCAAAGGGGTATCAAAAATCTATCTTTGGGTCAGTTTGACTTAACAAGAGTAATTTGCTTGTAACTTGAGATTTAGAGCAGTAAATTGAATAATTCTAGTTGGGTTATAAACTAGATTCCCATATCTAAATTTCATATGAAGGAATTTAATTTTAATTTTATCTTTAAGTTTATCATATGTTTGCTTGAAATCGGATATACATGTTGCCTTGTTAGTGGGAATAACTTGTAATATTTCTTAATTAACTTGCATTTTAGAAGTGATAATGAGTTGGTTTTTGATGTTTTAGAAACTAGAAATATAAAGGAATAGGTTTATATAAGGTCACTCTTCCTAAAAATGGTAATTAATACATATAATCTAATGTACAATTTAACTACTATAATTTGCCAGTGGAATTTCGTGAGCATAAAGTAATTGATTGATTTTAGAGTGATTTATTGAGGAGAATTGGTTATGCCATGCTCTAAAATTTAGAAAAAGATGCTAACTCTATAATATGATCATGTATGAATAGGAATTAATTATTGTTGAGATGTGTATGCATGGAAGTATATATATTTATTGAGTTAAAATGTTTAATAAGATAATTATAGGTGATGTAAATAGCATGCTATTTATGTGAATGAAATGCAGTAAATTTGAATTCATGAGAATGATATATGATAAATGGTATTAGTTGTAAGTTAATACATGTATCTATTTATATGTTTAAATAAACATATATAGGAATGATTATAGTATAAGCATTGAATGGGTTTAAAGCTTTGAAAAGGGAGTATCTTATATATTGGGAAACTTTATTTATTATGCTATTTTGTAAATATATGCCTAATATGCTTATTTAGCTTGGATATATGATGACATGTCTTAAATACTAGTCACATAGGATTTGTACACTATGTGTTATCTAGATGTATGTGCTATGGAATAATAGTATTCATAAGATTGATTTCACATAATTAAAGTTATTATGTTTATATCATACTAATAAAATAGTGAATTATACAAGCATAAAATTATATGTGTAACTAATCTGTATTTCTAAATTATAGTATATGCTTAATAGAAGAATGAGATATAAACGTGTATATTCATATTATGTAAATAAAGATAACATGCTAATAAAAATTACATTGATATCTGTAAGATGAGTTATACATCTTTATTTATATGTTTAGAATTCAATTACTCCCACATGCTTATGATGTCATGTTTATACATGAATAGTATAAGCATGCCTATAAAGGTTCCAAAATCATGTATCTCATGAAAGTAAAATGTAAAGTATATATATATCATTTGATTAAAGAAATTTTAGAATGGCATGGTGATAAGTGACACCTTTATACATATATATATGTATATGTATATGGCTAATGGGTGGTCAACATGAGATTTAGAGGATTTTTGATGTAGATAGTTATTTTGTTAAAGTATTGTATTAATATATGATTTTACAATGATGCTTGTAAGATAATAATAAATAGCAAGTTCATGTCATGTAAAATTTAATGATCTTTTGTATACATGTAAAAGATAAATATGTAATTGAGTGAAACTCATAGATTTATATGTTATATGGTTAAGTGATAATTAATTAGAGATAGGTTTGCATGATGAAATTATAATGGATATGAGCTTTAGTGTGTTAAGTGTTTATGACAATGCATGATTACTTGTGATGGATTTGAATGCTTGGGTGATTTGACTTTCTTATAGTAAGGGCATTACATTTAGAAGTATCATAGCTCAAGTTTAGGCAGTTCTGATTAATAAAAGTATAAGAATATATGGATATAGGCTATTTGTTATTTTGACCTAATGCAAGCATCCTTATTTTTTTATAGATAGTAGATTATGGAAAGATCTCAAGAGGTAGTAGAAGAAACAGTGGAAAGTAATTTGGCAGTCGGATCAAATCTGGAGTCCTCAGCCTCAACCTAAAAAGTTTTTCTTATTATTGTCCCTAGAGAGGCATTGTTAAAGATTTTGCAAGATATGGCTTAGATATTACAGAGTTTGGTTGGACCTCAAGTGCCTATTGAGACAATTAGGTTATATGGGTCGGAGAAGTTTTTGGGCACCACTTTAAAAGAGTCTGATAAATAAAAGTTTTTATTGGAAAAGGTGAACAAGGTGCTCGGTGAAGTACAATGCCTCGTGGATCAGAAAGTGACATGTACTATCTCTTTACTTCAAGGAGCAACTAATGATTGGTGGAAGTTTTTATTGAAGCAACCATAATTACCAACCCCACTTGTATGGGAATTATTTAAATGAGAGTATAAGTAGAGATATATTGTTAGAGTCTATAAAGAAGCAAGGTTGAGACCTTTTTGAAATTAAAACAGATAGGTATGTCTTTGGCAGAGCATGAGATGAAATTCAGTAATTTAAGTAAGTATGCACCGAAACCAATGTTGATAAAAGTTTTTGATGTCGACAATTTGAAGAAAGGTTAAATGAGTGGATTAAAGACTATTTAGGAGGGCTTACCTATTAGAAAGTAGTGTATTATCATCTTCTTCAAGCAGCCATTAGGGTATAAAAGTTTGAACTACCATTTTCCGTTGCTAAATTCACCCATAAATAAAAAATATTAACGACGGTCCTATTCGTCACAAATCCGTCACTAAAAATTATGATAATTTTTTAATATCAAAAACCCATGATTGATAAGAAAGAAAGTTCAAAAGATTGCATGCTGGAAATATCCATTAACTGCCAAAAATATATGATTTCAAGATAATGTAATGTAAACAAAAAATTAGCAGTAAGAAAAAATCAATGACATGACATGCAAGCATATTTCAAGATAAATAATAAAAAATAAATTTAAATAAATTAAATAAAAATATCAAGAATATTAACAATATGTCTTAAACACATATTCAATCACGAGTCTTGTATACACTGCTATAAGTTCCTTGTCCAATTTGTATATCAATGAAGAAGCATATATGTCATGGCTTGAAAATACCTAAGAACCCAAAGAACCATGTAGTATTTATTCAACATATGGATTTGACTAATATCTTGATTTATAAATCATAAAACATTATTGGGCCAATAAAGAAGTAGAAAAAGAAATAGACTTGCATGCATAAGAATTGATTTGTTAAAAGAAACATCTCTTGATTTTACTCCTGCAAAACTTTACTGCTCCTAATTCTTTAGAAGCTAGCCATTCTCAAACCCTTTAAAAATCAAAAGCCGCTGGGATATATTGATGGTCGTTCTGTTGTTCCTACACCTTACAGAATCATTTGTTGAATTCTAGGGATACGCCATAAAATTTAGTTTCTTGCTGTGGACAAATTATTCTTGAAAACTGCATCCCACATACTATGAATTATTCTTTTCAACGGGATTCTCTAACAATTTTATTAGGCCAAAACAGACATGTTGAGCAATAACAACGTATATTTTGTCAACCGTTGAATCAAATAAAAGCTAATGACTGAAATTAGTGCAGTACCTTCTATTTGCCGAGCACATTCAGAGAACTCAGACATCTGGAAAGCTCTTGCAACCTCGAGCAACTTAATCAAATTCTTATCCCCGCTCACATGGGCTTCATCAAGAGGAGTATTTCCCCTTCTAATACCATAAATTGTCAATCACTGAGTATGATAAGAACACCATATGATTGGCTCTAAGTTAAGAAAAAATATTATCTTGGATTTATATGAGAAAGCCATTGTACATTAGGACAACTTATCTCCTGTGCAGCAATGAAGAAAATGGTTGACTAACACCAGTTGCCACCCTTTTTTTCTCACTCTAAGGCTTTAAGCTCTACAACTAAGTCTTTCTCATGGCAGTGGCTAATTCAAAATTTAAATGATGACGATGAGAGTATTTATTTGATGAATTTTAATTGTTTTTATTTGCTTCAAAGATTAAGACAGTAATATGTGAACCTACCATCTAATGAAATTTCCTAATTTTTCAAAAGCGACAAAAAATCTTTTACCTGTATCACGGTTATTACTGAATTGTGTCCCTTGTCATTTATGATACTCTTTAGATCATGAAGCGTCACGATTACTACAACTGCAGCGAGATGAGGCTAAAAGAAAGGAAATTATTATTTTTTAACAAAAAACAAACCAATTAAACAAAAAGCAATTAAATAACAAGTCAAAGAGTGAACAGTAAAGGATCTGGTGAATGCAAGCAAAAAGAGAAGGGCGAAGAAATAACTGCAATCTAATTATGTATACAGAGCCAGAAAGAAATAAAAAATAAAAATAAAAAGTAACATTGTGAAAAATCCCTAAACGTTAAATCCAGGTCCTAAATTTTAAAAATCCAAATGAATTTAACTTCTAATCTTTAAATCCCTAAATTTTAAAAATCCCTAAAACTTACCTATTTTTATTTTTCCTTTCAAATTTTGGGTCTCTAGCAGTCAAGCTTCCATCTCCTATCGCTGCTCACGGTGGGAGTGGATGACGGAACTCCTGTGGTCGACCAATGGGGAAAATTTTGATAAAATAAATATAAAATAATTAACAAATAATCATATAACAAAAGAAATTTAATAAACAAATGGACAAAAATGTGAAAAAGGAGAAAAAAAAAACCTCATCAAGTATCAAAAACTTGAATATGTTTTCTCATGCACAGAAACAACGGTGTCAGAAGGTGTCCTAAGATTTCCTGATTTGATGAAGATATTCATTTTCAAAAACACAAAAAGAAATAAAAATGTGAATCAGAAAGAACGCATCGAGGATGTAAGCATTAGATCATGCGAAAAAGATCATCACCCATCCATTACTTTCATCATCTTCAACTCATTAAAATAAAATCAAAACTCCATTAATAACAGAGAGAAGAAGAGAAATGGTATGTATTAACGTCAATTTTGAGGCAGAGAATCCGAATGGAGAAAGTCATATCTGAATTCCACATTTTATAGGCGAGAATTGAAGACGATTGAAGCCCTAAATACTGAATAAGTGACTCAATGGTCCTTCAGCTATTGTAACCTTGGCACAATACACAGGCCCAAATTGAACTGCAATATTCTATTTTTAATTAATATATACTAGTAAATATGTTATAAATTATTTTATAAACTACAAAATTAATTTTTATATAAATTTTCAATAAAATAATTTTTTTATAACCTATTATAAGTTAAGTTCATTACAGAAGATATAATTACTTTATGCTTGATGAGGCTAACTAGCATCAATAAGGTATTTTCTTTATAATATTTGTTTAATTAAACAATAAATATTAACCTAAATTCCATTTCAAGCTCCAAATGCTAAAGCTATTAGATTAGTTAGTAGGTTATAGAAAAGCTATTCTATTTAGAAATCAGTAACGTAAGAAGAATTAAAAATTAAAAAAAAAAGTCGATATATACCTAACAATAAAGATAATTGATGAGATGACGTATATAAAAGGAAAAAAATAAAGAGAAATGGGGAAGAATGGCGAGATGCCTTGCAAGAGGGAGTGAGAAATGCAAAAAAAAAATGAGAAGGAGAAGATTTAGGGTTCCAACATGGGGTATTTATAGACAATGGCAACTATGTAAATAATTAAAAAATTAGGAATTTTTTTGAAAATGAAAATTAGCAATGGAATTTCATTTTCGTTGCTATTTAATTGAAATGAAAATTAGCAATAAAAATCTAATTTCGTTGTTATTTTTCATTGAATATGAACATTAGCAACGGAATTGTATTTCAGTTGCTAATTTAGCAATGAAATTTCAATTTGGTTGCTATTTTAGCAACAGAATTTCAATTCGGTTGCTAAAACTAAATTCCGTTGCTATTTTGGAAACAAATTTTTTAACCTATATAATTTAGCAACCCAATAAGTTTTCGTTGCTAAATTAGCAACGAAAATATAGCAACGGAAATTTTTTCCGTTGCTATTTTTTATTCCAAAATTTTTCCGCCATCCATTGGCGCCTTATTTAGCAACGATATAGAAATTCGTTGCTAATTTCCGTTGCTAAATTTTTGCGTTAAAAATTCCCTCCACTTTTAGCAACAAAAATAATTTTGTTGCTAAATTTAGAATGTTTAACCAATTTTAGCAACGAAAATTATTTTTCGTTGCTAAATTAGCAATGAAAACAGTTTCGTTGCTTTTTTTTTCTGTTGCTATTTTTAAATTCTCTTGTAGTGATAGGAATTAAATCAAGACAATTATCATGCATCGATGGAAGAATTTAAAACCTAACATGCTATTCTATCATATTTATTAAGTTAAAGTCAGCATGGGAATGTATAACTTACAATCCAAAATTAAATATCATAGAAACATAAATCATGGCATTATAGAAAATAAACAAACATAATTAACTATGTGATCATGGCATGGAATCTAAGAGAGAGAAAGAGAGAGAGATTGAAACCTAGAATATTACCCTCAGGAGTGAAATTATGTAACTCTAAAAAGCAATGGTCCGAGCCTAGATCTTTAATCCCACATTTTATGAAAATATGTGAATAAGTTTTGTTAAAGAAAATTTTTTAGAGCATGCGCTTCCCAAAACAGAGAATCATTTTCTTATTCTCAAAAGTCTGCTATTTTTTCAAAGTAAGGCCCCTTTGAAAACACTAAAACCTTGTTTAAATACTTAAGAAGGAGTTAAAGACCCACTCCAACTCTAATACCTCAGAAATGGGAAGTTTAAATCCCTTCAACTACACACCAATCAAATATGATCTTTAACCAAAATTTCAAAACTGGAAAAAATGCAAAATATAGCGAAAATCCTCACAAATATACATTGATAGTTTATAGATGGGTATCCCTCACATGTGTCCCAAAATTCAAAAAAATACCTTGAATTTAACCTAGACCTATTTGGCTATGACTTGGTGACAGATCGGGTAATGGGCAATGTTGGATGGCTTGGATAGAGGCATCTACTAGGGGATGATCCTAAAGAAAATGGCTATTGACTATGAAAATTGTGAATTATAGTATTTTTTAGTGTGTTTTAATTATTTAATTTAGTTAATTTTGTTTTAATTTAGTTAAATTTATGTTTAATTAGTTGAATTTGTGTTTTGAGGTTTAATTGAAAGTTTTGGTATTTTTCAAGGCTAAATTAAAGAGAAAAGGATTATATTGTGAAAGGAGAAGATTGAGGGCAAAACTATAAATATTGGAAAAAGTGGCAAAATTGTGTTGTGGAGTACAGAGGCTCATCACTCGGCTGAGTGATGAAGTTACTCTCTTGAGTGGCAATTTACTCACCCAAAGAAGAAAAGTCACTCACCCAAAAGAAAGCAAGTTGTTTTGTATAGTAGGCCTTCACTCTCATAAGTAAAAAATTCACTCATCCAAGGCAAAAATATCACTCTCCCGAGTGAAAGAATCACTCTCCGGAGTGCAAAAAGGTAAAAGATGATATAACTTCCTATTTAATTAAAACTATTTTTCGACTCTGATTTGGAAGTAATAAAGGGAAAGAGTCTTCTCTAACGCCTATATAAAGAGGACTAAAACACTAGAAGAAGACACACGGAGAGAGAGACATCAACTCAACCATAAAATTTAGCTTAGTTTAGCTTTTATGTATTTTTCTTAGCTTGTGAGGAACAAAAGCATGGAGCAAGAAGTCCTTCTTTTGTTTTCTATAAATGTTGATCAAAGGAGCTTCTATACTTTATATTTTTTATTCTCATTCTTAATTTTGCTTTAGTTTTCAATATAAATAGTAAGTAGTTTTTTCTTTTACTTTTGTTAAAGGATACTTGAATCCTTAACTCTATACTGTAATAACTTAATTTGCATTTAATGTGATACAAGTTGATCATTTCTTGGCTTTGTACAATTTCTTACCTTTGATTATTTATAATTTGATTGTTGACTTATTTGAAGTAATAGTTGATGATTAATTTATGCATGACTATTAGCTTGCATGTTCTTAGGTTAGTTTATTGATATTAATGCATCTCCAGTGATATGTGTGAAGCCATAAATCTATTTTCTAATGTTGGTAGCTCGTGATGCATGAAACAATTTCTCCAAGAATAACCTTTTCATCTCATTCTATGTACTGATTGAACCAGAAGGCAGATAGTAGAGCCAATCTTTAGCTTGATCCTTCAAAGAGAAAAGAAAAGCTCAAAGATTGATTTGCTCCTCAGTCATGCCCTATGGTTTCATTCCACAACAAACAATGTGGAATTCCTTCACTTGCACAGCCACGAAAAGAAGGAAGTAAATGAATCAAACCATACTTTAATTCAAAATTATTTGCAAGGTTAGGAAAAGTAATGCATAAAGGTTGTTGATTCAAATTTGGCATGGCCAGCTCCTTAAGAGTTTTGTCAGCCATCTTTTCTTTGAATTCTATGAAGATAGAAACACCACAAATTATCAAGTCTATCTCCAACTTTTTAAAGCATTTTTTTCTTAATCTAGCTTATTTTCTTAATCAATATGCTATCTTCTCAATTTCAGGATTGTACTGCAAATCAGTAGTTTGAGAAGAACGAGTCATAAACAAAATAGGCAAATAAATAAAACAATAAGAAACTAAAAATATAGATTCCTAGCAACGATGCCAAATTTTGGATGGGTTATCAAAGCCCTTCAAAATAAATACTGATTCACCTGAACTAACTTGTAGAAATAGTGGAACCAGGTTGAATCCTAAGAGAACTATGTAATTAATTTCTCAATGTTGAAAACAAATATATAAAGTAAATAGAGGTTTTCAATCATTGGTTTAAAACAAAAAATAAATTAACAAGAAATTAAAAAAAGCAAAAATATTAAATTGAATAAAAATCAATCTTATCGAACTTTCAGTTCAAAGGTATAAATATCATCCAATTGCAACTTTGATCATAGACTTAAAAATTAATTTATTATCCAAGAACTCAGTTTAATTAATCGAAAAAGCCAAAGAAAACAATAAATCTCCTAATATAATTGAGTCAAACAAAGCATTTAAAATCAAATCTTAAATTAATTTAATTGGGCACGATAGCGTTCCATATCAATTCAATGATAACATTAAGAATTAATGTGAATGACTAAGCCAAAAATTATTTAATTTAGATAGTTACAATTCAATTAACTTTCTAATTTTATTTCCCTAGAATCTATTATACAAGCTATGTAAATCGGAAAGCCGAAATTACACATATATAAGCAAATTCCTTGCTACTAAAATCAATCATTCATGACAATTATGGATCACAAACTCATAGATAGCAATAGAAAAATTAATATTGAATTAAGGCATCAATTTAATCAATATAAATAATTCATAGAAAATAAAAACAAGAAGATAAAAATTACTTAGATTGAGGAAATTCTTGTTAAGTTAAAAGCCTTACAAAATTACAATCAGAATCAATTAACCATTGAATTGGAATTAAAAATTTAGCCACACATGGTAACTAATTAAAAATCAAAAGTGTTGTATAAAAGAAGAATTAAAAAAACCCCCTTTCCTCCTGGCATCTTGGTCCTTTTATAGCTTGGAAAAGAGAATCAAAATCAACCAATACTTCCTATTTCAGCACACTTCCTAATCGAATTAAATTTCCTGTTTAAAGCCTTGAAAAATCCTTACGTGAATGGAATAACTTATAATTGGTAGAGTGACCAGCTAATTGATGGAATATGCTATTCAATCGGTGGAGTATGCTCACCAATTTGTAGAGTATGAACATTTCTCTTTTTTCCTTTACTCGTACAGTAACATCTTACTCTACCTAGTGTTTTGACACTCCATATAGTGGATTTACACTCCATTGAGTGTAAAGCCTCTATTCCTTATGTGAATAACTCTCTCTTTGCAAAGCTATCCCGAAAGCCAAACTTTCATTAAAGTCCTTCAAACTTTTTTTCTTCTTTCAATTAAGTCCTAAATACACCAAAAGTAATTAAAACATCAATTGAAAAAATTAACCAATAAAATAACTAAATTAACATAAAATTAACCTAAAAACATATTAAAAACACATTAATATCATAGTTAAATTTACACTTATCAGCTATTGTTTTAAAATTTCATCTTTTATCATATATCTATCTTTAACACGTTAATATTTCAATTGATGTATGATATATACCATTTTGACATTCACTGTGAGTGGTTGTCTTCCATGATTAGTATTCCCCACTAAGCTTTATAGCTTAGCAAGGGTCATTTTATCCATGTAGGTTCTTTTGTAGTCAAAGCTATCTCTCAAGAACGTACTCTGCATCAGGACAGGCCAACACCAGTTCGTAGAAGTTGATGTAGGGACTTTTGGTTAATTTGTATAAGTTAATTAATATGCTTAATATATATATATGTAAGCTGTATAACATATGCGAGGATAAGGTTATACTAAAATAACTATGGAAATTATTTGTATGTGCATGCACTTAGGAGGTAGATTGATCATATATCAATTGAAATGCATGATGCTATACGTGAGTATTAACATGGAAAACTAGTGTAGATATACCTAGCATGATTATGATACATATATGTGATGGACTAGTGAGTATATTAAGTAAGTTAATGTGAAGGTGTAAGAGACATTTATATTGCTCACAAGAATATAAACAATTAGACTTGCATCTAATTGATATGCATAATGATTAAATTAATGAATCATTTTAATGACTAATATTGGTTAATTGGGTTAACATCCTAATAAGATATAATTGAATCATATGGCTTGGTATTTGATAAAGGCAATAGACTTAGGGTGTTTCAGTTAGATTCATGAATTCATGGAAGAAAATTGATAGATAAATAGTTTAATTTATAGGTTCATAGTATTTAACGTAATAAAATTTATGTTGGCAGATAATTAAAAAGGGAAAGGGATAATGGACTGCATTTTCATGTTGTTTTAGCCACTCTAAGCTAAAATTGGTTTACATGAATTGAAAAATATATTTTGAAAGAGTTTTGGCCTAAATTAGACAAACATGCTAAATTATTAGAGTAAAGCAGTAATTTTTGAGTGGAAATTATTGTTGGAGATTGTTAGAATTCATTTTTAGAGGAAATTAAGGTGAGATAAGGAAAATTAAATTTAACTTGGTGTTTTGATGTGAACAAAAATTAATTTTTAGAGTACAGTTAAAAACCAATATCCTGAGTGTGAAAAATCTCACCTGAATGTCCTTACGAAATACTTTTTTGGATAGAGTTCAGTAGCCCCATGCTCGATCGTGCTATCAGGTCACTCTCTAGTGCTTATACCCGTCTGCTCGCCAGAGTGCCTCGCCTTGCCCATATGGCTCATTTGTGCACCTCCATGGAGCACCATTACCCTTGCTTTTTCTTCCCCACTTGCCCATATGCCCACATGGAGTGTCACTACCCCTGCCTTTATCCCCTATTTGACCATGCATGCCACCCTCCCTTGAACCACTCGCTGAGCACCCTACCCATACCCCTTTCTTTTTCTTTTTCATTGACCACTTTTCCACTCACTCCCTCATGCTCAACTCTCTTCCTCCTTTCCCCTCTCTTTTTTCCTCCTCTTATTCTTTTCTCTCTTTCTTCCCTTCCCTTCTTTCTTTCCTTTCTTCCTTTCTCCCTTTTCCTTCCTACACCAACCCCTCATCCCTACTCCCTCACTCTCCCATCACTCTTTCACACACTTGTACTCCCTTACCCACTTATCATTTTTACTCTCCTGAGCATCATAATTACATTAATTTTTTCTTGCCTTTCTTTTTTCACATTCCATTCAAGTAGGTAAATTTCATCTCCAATTTTTACATTACCATATTTATTTGATGAAATTGGTATGTACTTTCATTGTTGATATTACATTTTTAGGTTGTCTTTACACTTGATTTTGAGCTCATTTATTGCTTGCTTTTCCATTTTCTATCACTTGAACTTGTATTGTGCATGCTAATGATGAGTTGAGTGATTTTTTGGTTGTAATTAAATTTCAAATTGTTCTTATTTTTTCTTTAGTAAGGTAAACACATCAAGTGTTCGATGAAATGCCTCAGTGACTAAAATTCAACATTATTACTTAAACTTTTTTCACATATGTTGTACATATTTCCTCTCATATACACTTAGCTCATTCTTAAGGTCACCTATGCTTTTTGAAATATCTTCAGCATGCTTTGATGATGATGCTAAGGGATTACATTGTATTAAAGGAAATTTTTGAATCATTCATTTTATGAAAATGTTAAGGTCTATGCTACTTGATGATTAATTGGCCTTGTGTTGCTATCTTCCTCCTATTGCATTACCTTTTGGGTCCCTACCTTTCCACTTTGATATGGGTTAAAATTATGCCTTGAATTTATTAACCATTTCATGCAATCTATTAATGTATATGTCTTACTATCCTGTCAAGCTTTTATTTTTCATATTACACACTTATTTATCCTTTTTATTTTGTAGTGGCACATAAGAAAGTTAGGCGTGATGAAGCCTCTAACTCTTCAGGACCCCACATCCTATCCTATGTGGATAAGACTAAGCATTCCAAATATGAATATTTTAGTTCCTATACTTATGTCAAGCTTGAATATCTGAGCAAGCTTTACTTGCATATACTTGCTAGCAACTTATAAGGTGACATCCATCCATTGATCCAAAATATTAGATGGGAGTTTTTTATTGTAGCAAGCATAAAGTTTATCCAGCTCTTGCATGAGACTTCCTTTACTCTTTTGAGTGTTATTTCTAAGGAGATGATGATAACATTGGTAATGTCAGATTCAAGCTAGGGAAGGTCTGATACTCTATGACTTTTGCTCAATTTTCAAAACATTTAGGCTTTTCAATGGATGCATTAGCTGAATTATCAAATGCTACTTATCAGGAGAATTGGGAAAAGGTCAGGGATCCATTTAATCCAAAACCATAGAAATAAGGGAGGCTTAAAGCTCATGCTCTGCGAGATTATACTTTATGAGTTCTTTATCAATTTATATCCAAGAGCATTTTAAATTATCTTTATAGCCTAAGTGGTGTGAATGTATGAGAGGTTATGCTCCTAAGGTGTATGGTTTATGGTATTCACATAAATGGTGCATCAACTATATTATAGATAATTAAGGAATTACAAAAGAGATCGTCCAATATCAAGAAACTTCCTATTGGGTGGATTATAATTGTCTTAGCTGTAGCAGTGAACCATGCAGATTTAAGAGATGCTATTGTAGGAGACATAAGTTCATTGATACTGCCATGCTCAAATGTATGAAACTTTTACACCCTAAACCCCATTACCATTGGACAATAAGAGTAAAGTACTTGAATAGTCTGTTGCTCCTAAAGAAGATCAATCAGCTGCAGCTGACATCCCACCTCAAATAGCCACCTACTTAAATCAAATGAATAGTTGGTTGGATTCCTAGCAAGAACGAATGGAAAGGATACAAGGACAAATGGATACTATGCAGGATACCATCATTGAGGTGAAGCAGACTTTAGAGAAATTCATCAATGACTTTTAGAAATACTATCCACCACCTCCACTTCTATCATTTTAGTTCGATGCATTATTTTTGCTGCAAACAACAATGTTTTTTGGTACGGGGTAGAGCTTACTCGAGATAAGCTCAAAATTTTGTTCATGAACTAGACATTTCATGCCTTATTTAGTTTATGAATCTACTTACGTTTGTTTTGATATTTTTATTTTATTTTTTTATATTTTTGATATTCTGTGTTTAGGATATAATTATAGTGACTTTGAATTGTAGTTAATGCTAATAACAGTTTCTTTAAGTTTAAATTTTCAAGTTGCGTTAAAAATAAAATTAGTTCAAAATTATAAATTAGTTTGCCCTAGTTGGACCATAAATTCTAAACATTTCAAGCTTGAATTTAGAATATGCATGAGTTAAAATTTTTGTTTAGCAATAGAATGTGCATGTTGTTTGATAAAGTTTTAGCTAGTTTAATATTCAACTAGACTTATATTTGTTGGTTTCTATTCTTTGAGCACTATAGACTAGTTCTTGAACTTAAAAAAAAAACCCAATTTATTGATTAGTTAAGTAAGGAATTTTAGAGCACTAGAACCCTCCTCATCACCTTTCAAAGCATAGAAACAACTCAAGACAAGCTAGAAAATGATTTATATGATATTTTTTTTGTTGAGCCATATCTTAAACTTGTTTTCCTGCCTTTTTTTATTACATTGACCCTTGTTAGCCAATTTGAGCTTAATGAGACAGGTTAAAAATGTGTTATTTTAATTTTTTTGGTACACCTATTCAATGACCTTATAGCCTAAAAAGCCTTTGCCTTCCTTTTACCGAGTTGTCACTCTAAGATTGGATAGATGAATAAGGAGTTGGGTATCTTAATCGGTGTAGTAAGACAATTTTGGTTTTATTATCAAGGGTTATTGATGAAATCAAGTAAAAAGTGAAAATTCCTTGTTATTGCCCATATTATTAGTGTATTTCCAGTAATAAAGCTAATGTGAAACAAAAAAGAAAAAAAGGATAAGAAAAATAAAAATTTCAAAATAAAGCTAGCATATATGGAAAAATCTTAAGTTTGGCGTAAGTTTGGCTTTACAAGAGAAAGCAATTGTGACTTATCAAAAGGGGATAAATTATGAATTTACGAGAATATTAATAGTTCTTTCTCTCATAAGTACTTTTAATTGTAAAGGGTTGAGTAAGTTTGGCTAAGTACATTAATTTTTAAGTTAGTGGGATAAAATTTTGGAAATGTAGTATTTTATCTTAGAGTGGCTATTCTTTTTGTTGACCTTTTATCCATTCTTTGATTACCAACATCCTAGCCCCATTACAACCTTTAAAAGACCTAAGTGATTCTAAGTTTTTTTTTTTAATTTGTTTAGCAAAGATGACCTTTAGTTTCCGACACTAAAGGAGAGGCTTATGGTGTATCTAGAGTTTCAACCACGAAACCATTTGTACACTTAGGTTTAATTTCATTCTAAGATTGGCTATGAATTTATATTCGTGTTTTGATTTTAAATAATTTTAAATTGTTTTGGTCTTGCACACACACAAGGAAACTAACTTAAATTATCTTATTTGAGTTTATTCTAGTTAAGAATTTTATAAAGTGCTCTTGTCAATTGCTAAGCGAGATTTTGAAATGCATAATTCTCTATTGGGGCTTGATTATTTTGAGGAGTTGGATTGTTCAAATTTGCTTAAGGGTAGGCAAAGGCTAAGTGTGGGGAATTTGATAATTATGAATTATGGTATATTTTTAGTGTGTTTTAGGTGCTTAATATTGTTAATTTATTTAAATTTATGCTTAATTAGTTGAATTTGTGTTTTGAGTTTTAATTGAAAGTTTTGGTGTTTTTCAAATTCAAATTGAAGAGAAAAAAGGATTAAATTGAAGAAAGAGAAGTTTGGGGGTAAAATTGTAAATATTGGAAAAGTGACAAAATTGTGTTGTGAAGTGCAGAGGCTCATCATTCGACTAAGTGATGAGGTCACCCAATTGTGTGATGAAGTTACTTTCCTAAGTGGCCAATTTACTCACCCAAAAGTGTGAGACCCCATACATGACCCTAATTAAATTTCATGTTTTGAGAGGAGTTTTTATTTGATTAAGATTAATTATTTAATGAGAAATTCGTATAAATAAGTGGTTAAGGGATAAATTATGTTATATTTATTTTAATGGCATGGAAAATAAAGTGATTAGTGTGATGTAATTTGAATTGAGGCTTTAATTGGAGTATAAATATTGATTTGGGGTAAATTAGTAATTATGACATTTTAATGGGGTCAATTGAGAATTTAAGAATAGTGGAGAGGTTAATGTAAATAAGAGGTTAATTGGTGGGGTTGAATTATGAATAGACTAGCTTGTGGGAATGAATTGTGACATGCAAGATTTGGTGGGAAGTCTTGGCATCATGCAATAAAATGAAAGGATCATTTAGGGAAATTGCCTTATTATTATATAAGTTGAAATGTAGTGGATGGAAAGAGAAAAGTGAGAAGGGAGTGTGGTGTGGTCGGCAATGGTGAGAGGAAAAATCAGAGATTCAATTCCTTTCAATTTTCATACAAAGTCTTTGAGTCTTTAAGAAATTTAAGTGACAAATCTTGATGGTTAATTAAGGCAATTAAGTGCATAACTCTAAGGTAAGTGGTCTCTATTGAATTTCATCATCTTCTTCTTCTTCTTCTTCCTCTCATCTTGGTTGAGGTAAATGATGGATAAATGCTGGAAATTATAATTGATGATGATAATGATGTTTGTGAAGGAGAAGAGGAAGGTAGAAGGAATAAAGGGAAGGATATTGCAAGGGATTGAAAGCTAGGGTGATAAAGGGTTCGGCCAAGGTATGGGATGGTACTCTCCATGCATGCAAGTGATTGTTAATTGAATCAACAAGGTGTTTATGTGTGATAGATGAAACAATGGAAATGAGATATGAATTTAGACTTTGTATCAATAGGTATTGCATGAAGATTTGCTTAAATTATTGACTGTAATTTAGATATAAAAATGAGTTCGTGACCTTAATTTAAAGCTATATGAATTTTGATAGTTTCATATGAGATATAGGTATAAAAGTGTAGTTGAAAAATAGTACTAATTTGGCCTTTAAATTATCCCTACATTGATTGAATATTAGATACATCTGTAAATCCGATTTTGAATAGCTTGGGCTAAAATCTTCATAATTGATTGCAAATTGATCAGAATGACAAGGGGTTAATTCCTAATTAAAATAGACTTCAAAACCTACAATTTATATGAAGAAAACGAAGTCAAATAATGCCTACAACATTGCCTAAGTTTCACTTGAAAATCGGAAATTCTGTGTAGCCTACTATGATGAACAGTATTTAGTAATGTCAACATATCTCGAGTTCTAGATATGATATTGAAAATATTTTTGATGTTCTAGAAACTAGAAATGTATATCTACAACTTTGTAGAAGACAACTTTTTCTACAAAGGCCGTTTAGTGTGTCAAAAATGATGTACAAAATAAAATTATTAAGCAGTTTGCAGGATTTTGGGGACAGGGTGAAAAACTCGTATGGCCAAGCATACTGTCGCGAGCGCAACAGCATGATTTTGGCCCATAACTATGTTTTTTATTCACCTTTATCAGTATATTAGACTACCCCTATGTGTTTCACATATGACTGAACAAAATAGACCTTAAATGCAAGTATACGAGAGTCATATACTCGTGTGTATATAAATTTGTATCACTTACATTGGAAATTGCCTATGAATGTATACCTATGCTATGAAATAGGAAACATGTTGATATTTGTATAGTACATGATTTGATTAATGATAAATGTATGCACATTGATCAACATGCTTATAAGAATAAGCCTACTATAAGCGAATGTATCTACAGGTATGGACATTTATGATTATGTATATGAATGTATGAGCAATTGAATAGGTATGATGCATTACTTGATTAACATATTATGATTATGCTAATATGAGATATCTAATGATGGTATATAAAAAGTAATTGTATCATAAAATGAACTTACATATGCAGTTATGTCATAGTAACAATGTAGCTATCATATGATTATACATGTGCAAAATGAACACTATAAGTACAAGTATGATATATGAAGGAAAGATTAAATAGAACTTGCCTGCAGTTATAGTTCAATTGTGGATAGATAGGTGCCTATAGGGATATTGCAGCTGCCACAGTCGACCTTTTAGGTCCACAATATAATTGATCCTGTTGGATCTTGCACAGCCATTATGGTTGTTACTTGCCCTCGTGTGGGTCTTTGACCGGTCCATCGTACAGTTGGCCCTGATGGGTCCATAGTTTTGATATCTTCGGATATCCATAGTTTTGATACCCTCGGTATCCACCGATCCCGTTATCCACTCTTAGAACTTAAGCAGGCTAAAGTAAAGCAATAATGTATCACAGTGAATCACAGTATGAACTATGCATCTGATATATGATTTATCATGTTTAACAGTGGTTTCTTAAACATGTATTGGTATCTATTTATATTATATACATATCTCATATTAAATTGTATGAACTCAAGTATGCTGAATAAATTGTGAAGGGTTATCTTGTTATGCAAGTATTATTATTATTCAATTGTTTTGAATATCCTAATTTTTTTTATGACCATTGTGAGTGGTTGTCTTTCATGTTTAGAATCCCCACTAAGCTGTATAGCTTAGCACGGGTTATTTTGATCCGTGTAGGTTTTGGTAGTCAAGGCTTTTGCACAGGAACTATTTCTGCATCAGGACAGGCCAACACCAGTCTATAGAAGTGATGTAGGAAACTTTTGATAAATCTTATTTAGTTCCTTACATGTTTAATATGTATAAGGGTTGTAATATATGTATATGTAAGTTATATGGAAATGAAGTTTGTAATAAGCTCATAGTGAGAATGCTGGTTTATGCATACATCTAGAAGCTATAATACTTTATATAAATGTGCTGAAATGCTGAATGATACACATGAAAGAAAAATAGCTAAAGTATGATGATATAGTATAATTATTAAGATATTGGGATTGCATATGAAGTCAATATGCTTATTCAAATTTAAATGTACAGGAAAGATGTGAAAGTCCTGATTAGTATATTAGTTATATGATTATTTGGATAAAATGACGTAGATTGCATTATATATAGTAAAGATGTGGTTTTAGGGTGTTTCAATTTGGTATCAGAGCATAGGTTTAGCCTTTTCTGGGCAATGCAAGTATAGAAACTTTAATAGGAGATAATGTTGTGTTGGCCTAATGCAGAAGTTCCTGTTTTCTTATAGATTAAAGATGGAGAATTCTTCTAGGAATACTATAGAAGAATCGGCTGAAAGTAATTTGCCGGTTAGATCAAATCCTCCTAATCCAGTGACTTCATCATCACATCGAAATGAAATTCCTACTTCAGTTCCTGGTGAAGCTTTGTTAAAAATTTCTCAGGATATGGCTCAGATTCTGCAGAGAATGACTATGCCCAAGGCTCCAATATCCGAAATTAGAAAGCATGGAGCACAAGAATTTATGGGCACTAATTTAGAACAATCTGAAGAAGCTGAGTTCTGGTTAGAAAGGCTTGAAAGGATATTTGATGAAATTAGCTGTCCTGCAAATCATAAGGTATCTTGTGCTGTGTCCTTACTTCAAGGCATGGCTTATGATTGGTGGAAGTTGATTTTAAGACAACCTCAGTTACCTGACCCACTTATATGGGAATTCTTTGAGGGGGAGTTCAGAAAGAAATATGTTACTGAGGCTTACAAGAAGGAGAAATTGAAGCAGTTTCTGAGTTTGAGACAAAAAGTTTTATCTGTGGCTGAATATGAAAAAGAATTTAGCCGATTATGCAAATATGTTCCTAAAGAGATGTTGACAGGAGTATTCAAATGCAGGCACTTTGAAGATGGGTTGAATGATAGAATCAAAGAAAAATTATTTGGATTTACATCTTTAAATGTGGTAGATTTTAATCAATTGGTTACAACTGCTATGAAAATTGAAAAGTATGAGATAGCTAAAAGAGAGAGGGAGCATAAAATAAGTGGTTCTAGGGGAGGATCATCTACTGGAAAAAGATTTAGGGGAACTCAAGGAGGTCAGCCTGCAGAGTCCATTTTTAGTTCTGCTAATAAAGGAAAGAAACAAGAATCTTCTGCCAAGCTTAAAAATGAGAGGGAAACTTCAGGAAGACAAAGTGGGGGTCAAACACCTGAGTGTTCTCATTGTTCCAGGCACCATTGGGGTAATTGTAGGAAATTGGCTGGAGAATGCTTTAGATGTGGCAGTGCTGATCATTTCATGGCAAATTGTCCTTTGAAATCGGATCAAGGTTTTAAGCAACAGAATAGCAGGGGAGCTTCTAATGCACCCCCATCTGGAAGAGGTAGAGGCAGAGGAAGGTTTGGATCAGCTCATCATGGATCTCAGTCTCAGAATATGTCAGAAACAGTTGATAGACCTTCTACTCAAATGGTTGCTAGACGGGCTTATGCCATGAAGGCTCGGGAGGAACAAGATGCCACAGAAGTTATAGCTGGTACTTTTTCTCTTATTAATTGTAACATACATGCACTCATTGATCCTGGCTCTACTCACTCATATGTTTGTATTGGGGTTTCGGGTAGAGATAGTTTTAAAACACAACAGTTAGATTTTGATGTATGTGTAACTAGTCCTTTGGGACATAGTATGATTGTTAATAAGGTGTGCAAAGACTGTCCTTTAATAGTTCAAGGGAGAGAGTTTCCAGCAGATTTGATTGTGTTGCCTTTTCATGAGTTTGATGTAATTCTGGGAATGGATTGGTTATCCAAGCATCATGTAGTAGTAAATTATGAGATGAAAACAGTAACTCTCAGGGATGATGAAGGAAAGGAAGTGGTAGTAGAAGGCAATTATTCTAAGCTATCAAATAATGTTATATCAGCAATGCAAGCTAGGCGATATCTTAGAAAAGGATGTGAAGCATTTTTAGCTTTAGTCATTGACTCAAAAAGGGATACAGTGGAGCTTGACAAAATACCGATTGTGAAAGAATTTTCAGAAGTATTTCCTGAGGAATTACCTGGACTTCCTCCAGAAAGAGATGTTGAGTTGTCTATTGATCTGTTACCTGGTACGGCCCCAATCTCCAGGGCACCATACAGAATGGCTCCATCTGAATTAAAAGAGCTGAAGGTTCAATTATAGGAATTGTTAGACAAAGGCTTTATCAGACCTAGTGTGTCACCTTGGGGTGCTCCAGTTTTATTCGTTAAGAAGAAGGATGGGTCTATGAGAATGTGTATCGACTATAGACAGTTGAACAAAGTGACAGTGAAGAACAAATATCCTTTGCCACGAATAGAGATTTATTTGATCAGTTAAGTGGTGCTGGTGTGTCCTCAAAGATAGATTTGCGATCAGGATATTATCAGCTCAGAGTTAAAGATGGGGATGTTCCTAAGACTGCTTTTAGAACTCGTTATGGGCATTATGAATTTTTAGTTATGCCATTTGGGTTGACTAATGCACCTGCTGCATTTATGGATCTTATGAATAGGGTATTCAGACCCTATTTGGATCGATTTGTTGTTGTGTTTATTGATGACATATTAATTTACTCAAGAAATGAAGCTGAACATGCTGAACATCTGAGAATTGTATTGCAAACTTTGAAAGAAAATGAGTTGTATGCCAAACTGAGTAAATTTGATTTTTGGCTTAAGGAAGTTTCTTTCCTAGGTCATGTTGTATCCGCTGAAGGTGTTAGGGTCGATCCAAATAAAATTGAAGCTATTGTTAATTGGAGACCACCTAGGAATGTACATGAAATTAGAAGTTTTCTTGGGTTGGCAGGTTACTAGTGTCGTTTTGTGAAGGGTTTTTCTGTCATTGCTTCACCCCTCACTAAGTTGTTAAGAAAGAATATTAAGTTTGAATGGTCTGATCGTTGTCAAGCAAGCTTTGAAAGGTTGAAGAAGATGTTGACTGAGGCTCCAGTGTTGACTCAACCGGTGTCAGGGAAAGAGTATGCAATGTACAGTGACGCTTCTAAGGTTGGTTTGGGTTGTGTATTGATGCAAGATGGTAAAGTTATAGCTTATGCATCTAGACAGTTGAAACCACATGAACAGAACTACCCGACTCATGATCTAGAACTGGCAGCTGTGGTTACGCTTTAAAGATTTGGCGGCATTACTTGTATGGGGAAAAATGCAGGATTTATACTGATCATAAAAGCCTCAAGTACTTACTTACTCAGAAAGAACTTAACTTGAGACAGAGAAGATGGTTGGAATTATTCAAAGATTATGATTGTATAGTTGATTACCACCCAGGAAAAGCAAATGTGGTTGCTGATGCCTTGAGTCGTAAGTCAATGGCAGTGTTGATGTTAAGACAGTGTAAATAGAAATTTACTTTGGATGGTGCTTTATGATAATGGTGAATTATATGATATTTTTAGTATATTTTTAGGTATTTATTTAAGTTAATTTTGTGTTAATTAGGTTTAATTTGAGTTTAATTTGTTAGTATTATGTTTTTGGAGTTAATTGTAAATTTTGGTATTTTTCAGGGTTATTTTGCAAGAAAAAGGAATTAATTGTGAAAAGGGCAAAGATTTGAGCCAAAATTGTAAATTTGGAAGTTTAGACCAGAAAACAAGCTTCAATTCTGAGCCTTGACACGTGACCATATGAAGGCATTGAAGAATTTGAGCCGTGGCCACGTGAAGAAGTATACATGAAGAACCGTGACCACGTGAAGAAAAAGAATGCAAGAACCCATGGCCACGTGATTTTCTTCACAAACCAACACATGGCCACGTGTGAAAATACACTAGGGAACACGTGGCCACATGATGCTTTTCCAACTCGACGAAGGATTCTCCCGAGCTTCCTGTTTTGGATAGAATTTGCTTCCTATTTGATTCTAAGAGTTTGAGAAGGAATCCACAACATCTTTTGCCTATAAATAACAGTCTAAAACACCAAAGAAGAGGATCGGATTGGAGAATTAGGGATTAATCTTATAATTTAGCTTAGTTTACTTTACGTGTTCTTGTATTTTTATTTTTTCTTTTCAACTTTGTCTTTAGTTTTTAAACATGTTTAGGAAGTAATTTTTCTTCTTTTGCTAATGGATTCTTGAAATCTTGAATTTTCATTATTATGACTTTGTTTTGAGCTTAATTTCAATATCGGTTGATTATTTCTTGGTTTTAAGCATATTCCTATCTTTGATTGTGTTGAGATTGGTTGTTGGTTTATTGAATAAATAACTAAGAATTGGTTTTGACATAGTTAATGATTTGCATGTTCTTGGGTTAACTCTTTAATGTTTATGCATGATTATTATCCGAAATATGAAATGATTATGTATGAATTTTATTGGTTAATACTAAGAGAGGAAGAACTAAGAATGGGTAAAAGTTAAATCTCTTGAGAAAGGCTTTAATAGACATCTAGGAGGATTAATTCAGACTTTTATGCCAAGTATTGAATTATTCTGAATAAGGGAGTTTAATGCTTGGAATGATAATCTTGAATAAAGTTATCTGGGTTTATTTATCTGAATTCTTCATAATCATTGGTGTTATTCTTTGAATTTAAGTCATTACAATGAAAGTTAAGGTGGATAGTTTCTTTAGCAAGAGAATTTCAATTATTGTTTTGTTTTTAATTCATGCTTTTGTTTTGTTTTGTTTAATTGTTTATTTTGTTTAATTTTTGCTTCTAAATCAAAAACATTTGGGAAACAATCTCGGATTAATTTAATTCATACATAGATATTATTCTTGGCAATCCATGTTCCCTTGGGTACGATATTTGGGGTCTTAATCTATATTTCCCTGTATTACTAGCCGATCTAGTACACTTGCTAGAATCCGGTCACTTTACTAGCACAGCTTAAAGTTAGGCCCATGGTTAGGTAGACAATGATTGATGCTCAGAAGGATGATGTCAAGTTACAACAGATTGTTGAAACAGTTTGTGAAGGTAATCAATCTGATTTTTCAATGAAAGAAGATGGTGGTGTATACTACCATAACAGGTTGTGTATCCCTGATGACAAAGAAGTGAAAAGAATATTGTTGCATAAAGCACATAATACTGCATTTACTATGCATCCAGGTGGGAACAAGATGTATCAAGAGTTGAAACAGTTTTACTGGTGGCCTGGCATGAAGAAAGATATTGTTGATTATGTTTCTAAATGTCTAACATGTCAGCAAGTGAAAGCAGAACATCAGTTTCCTTCAGGTCTCCTGAATCCCATTTTGATTCCACAGTGGAAGTGGGAAGACATTACCATGGATTTTGTTACTGGTTTGCCTCTTTCTCAAAGAAAATATGATGCTGTTTGGGTAATAGTGGATAAGTTAACAAAAGCAGCTCACTTTTTACCAGTTCGAACTGATTATTCCATGGATAGGATTGCAGAATTGTATGTGAATGAGATTGTACGGTTACATGGTATACCTGTGTCTATAATTTCGGATCAAGATCCAAGGTTTACATTGAGATTTTGGCAGAGTTTACAGCAAGCTTTGGGAACACAGCTCAAGTACAGTACAACTTTTCATCCTCCAACGGATGGGCAATCTGAAAGGGTTATTCAGATTCTAGAAGATATGATGAGAGGATGTGCTTTGGAGTTTTCTGGAAGTTGGGATAAATATGTAGCCTTAATGGAATTTGCTTATAATAACAGCTATCAGAGGAGTATTCAAATGGCACCATATAAGGCTTTGTATGGCAGAAAATGTAGAACTCCAGTCTGCTGGACTGAGTTGACTGAATGTAAGTTAATTGGTCCTGATCTTGTTAGAGATACAGAAGAAAAGGTTCAAGTTATCAAGCAGAGGCTGAAAGAAGCGAGTGACAGGCAGAAATCATATGCTGACCTTAAAAGAAGGGATATCGAGTACCAGGTGGGTGACAAAGTATTTTTGAAGGTATCTCCTTGGAGAAAAGTGCTTAGATTTGGGAAAAAGGGAAAACTTAGTCCGAGATTCATTGGTCCGTATGAAATTCTTCAAAGAGTCGGACTAGTAGCTTACAGGTTGGCTCTTCCTATGGAATTGGCCAAGCTTCATGACGTGTTTCATGTATCTATGTTTCAAAGATATCGCTCGGATGAATCTCACAATTTACAAGTTCAGGATATTCAGTTGCAGCCGGATTTCACGTATGATGAGGAATCGAAGGAAATCCTGGCTAAGGAAGTTAGGCAATTAAAGAACAAACAGATCCCTCTAGTTAAGGTACTCTGGCAACATCATGGTGTACAAGAAGTAACTTGGGAACCAGAGGCAACCATGAAGAAGTAATATCCTCAGCTATTTAATTCAGGTATGAATTTCGAGGACAAAATTCCTTAAGGGGGAGAGAATTGTGAGACCCCATACATGACCCTAATTAAATTTCATGTTTTGAGAGGAGTTTTTATTTGATTAAGAGTAATTATTCAATGAGGAATTCGTATAAATAAGTGGTTAAGGGATAAATTATGTTATATTTATTTTAATGGCATGGAAAATAAATTGATTAGTGTGATGTAATTTGAATTGAGGGTTTAATTGGAGTATAAATATTAATTTGGGGTAAATTAGTAATTATGACATTTTAATGGGGTCAATTGAGAATTTAAGAATAGTGGAGAGGTTAATATAAATAAGAGGTTAATTGGTGGGGTTGAATTATGAATAGACTAGCTTGTGGGAATGAATTGTGACATGCAAGATTTGGTGGGAAGTCTTGGCATCATGCAATAAAATGAAAGGATCATTTAGGGAAATTGCCTTATTATTATATAAGTTGAAATGTAGTGGATGGAAAGAGAAAAGTGAGAAGGGAGTGTGGTGTGGTCGGCAATGGTGAGAGGAAAAATCAGAGATTCAATTCCTTTCAATTTTCATACAAAGTCTTTGAGTCTTTAAGAAATTTAAGTGACAAATCTTGATGGTTAATTAAGGCAATTAAGTGCATAACTCTAAGGTAAGTGGTCTCTATTGAATTTCATCATCTTCTTCTTCTTCTTCTTCCTCTCATCTTGGTTGAGGTAAATGATGGATAAATGCTGGAAATTATAATTGATGATGATAATGATGTTTGTGAAGGAGAAGAGGAAGGTAGAAGGAATAAAGGGAAGGATATTGCAAGGGATTGAAAGCTAGGGTGATAAAGGGTTCGGCCAAGGCATGGAATGGTACTCTCCATGCATGCAAGTGATTGTTAATTGAATCAACAAGGTGTTTATGTGTGATAGATGAAACAATGGAAATGAGATATGAATTTAGACTTTGTATCAATAGGTATTGCATGAAGATTTGCTTAAACTATTGACTGTAATTTAGATATAAAAATGAGTTCGTGACCTTAATTTAAAGCTATATGAATTTTGATAGTTTCATATGAGATATAGGTATAAAAGTGTAGTTGAAAAATAGTACTAATTTGGCCTTTAAATTATCCCTACATTGATTGAATATTAGATACATCTTTAAATCCGATTTTGAACAGCTTGGGGTAAAATCTTCATAATTGATTGTAAATTGATCAGAATGACAAGGGGTTAATTCCTAATTAAAATAGACTTCAAAACCTACAATTTCTATGAAGAAAATGAAGTCAAATAATGCCGACAACATTGCCTAATTTTCACTTGAAAATCGGAAATTCTGTGTAGCCTACTATGATGAACAGTCTTTAGTAATGTCAACATATCTCGAGTTATAGAAATGATATTGAAAATATTTTTAATGTTCTAGAAACTCGAAATGTATATCTACAACTTTGTAGAAGACAACTTTTTCTAAAAAGGCTGTTTAGTGTGTCAAAAACGATGTACCAAATAAAATTATTAAGCAGTTTGCAGGATTTTAGGGACAGGGTGAAAAACTCGTATGGCCAAGCATACTGTCGCGAGCGCGACAGCATGATTTTGGCCCATAACTATGTTTTTTATTCACCTTTATCAGTATATTAGACTACCCCTATGAGTTGCACATATGACTGAACAAAATAGACCTTAAATGCAAGTATACGAGAGTCATATACTCGTGTGTATATAAATTTGTATCACTTACATTGGAAATTGCCTATGAATGTATACCTATGCTATGAAATAGGAAACATGTTGATATTTGTATAGTACATGATTTGATTAATGATAAATGTATGCACATTGATCAACATGCTTATAAGAATAAGCCTACTATAAGCGAATGTATCTACAGGTATGGACATTTATGATTATGTATATGAATGTATGAGCAATTGAATAGGTATGATGCATTACTTGATTAACATATCATGATTATGCTAATATGAGATATCTAATGATGGTATATAAAAAGTAATTGTATCATAAAATGAACTTACATATGCAGTTATGTCATAGTAACAATGTAGCTATCATATGATTATACATGTGCAAAATGAACACTATAAGTACAAGTATGATATATGAAGGAAAGATTAAATAGAACTTGCCTGCAGTTATAGTTCAATTGTGGATAGATAGGTGCCTATAGGGATATTGTAGCTGCCACAGTCGACCTTTTAGGTCCACAGTATAATTGATCCTGTTGGATCTTGCACAGCCATTATGGTTGTTACTTGCCCTCATGTGGGTCTTTGACCGGTCCATCATACATTTGGCCCTGATGGGTCCATAGTTTTGATATCTTCGGATATCCATAGTTTTGATACCCTCGGTATCCACCGATCCCGTTATCCACTCTTAGAACTTAAGCAGGCTAAAGTAAAGCAATAATGTATCACAATGAATCACAGTATGAACTATGCATCTGATATATGATTTATCATGTTTAACAGTGGTTTCTTAAACATGTATTGGTATCTATTTATATTATATACATATCTTATATTGAATTGTATGAACTCAAGTATGCTGAATAAATTGTGAAGGGTTATCTTGTTATGCAAGTATTATTATTATTCAATTGTTTTGAATATCCTAATTTTTTTAATGACCATTGTGAGTGGTTGTCTTTCATGTTTAGAATCCCCACTAAGCTGTATAGCTTAGCACGGGTTATTTTGATCCGTGTAGGTTTTGGTAGTCAAGGCTTTTGCACAGGAACTATTTCTGCATCAGGACAGGCCAACACCAGTCTATAGAAGTGATGTAGGAAACTTTTGATAAATCTTGTTTAGTTCCTTACATGTTTAATATGTATAAGGGTTGTAATATATGTATATGTAAGTTATATGGAAATGAAGTTTGTAATAAGCTCATAGTGAGAATGCTGGTTTATGCATGCATCTAGAAGCTATAATACTTCATATAAATGTGCTGAAATGCTGAATGATACACATGAAAGAAAAATAGCTAAAGTATGATGATATAGTATAATTATTAAGATATTGGGATTGCATATGAAGTCAATATGCTTATTCAAATTTAAATGTACAGGAAAGATGTGAAAGTCCTGATTAGTATATTAGTTATATGATTATTTAGATGAAATGACGTAGATTGCATTATATATAGTAAAGATGTGGTTTAGGGTGTTTCAAAAAGAAAGCAAGTTATTTTGTCTAGTAAGCCTTCACTCTCCCGAGTGACAAAATCACTCATCCAAGGAAAAAGTATTACTCTCTAGAGTCCAAAAAGGCAAAAAATTATATAACTTCCTATTTAATTATAACTCTTTTTTTGACTCTGATTTCAAAGCAATAAAGGGCAGAAATCTTCTCCAACGCCTATAAAAAAGGGCTAAAACACTAGAACAAGACACACAGAGAGAGAGACATCAACTCAACCATAAAATTTAGCTTAGTATAGTTTTCATATATTTTTCTTAGCTTGTGAGGCACAAAAGCTTGGAGCAGGAAGTTCTTCTCTGGATTTCTATAAATGTTCATCAAGAGAGCTTCTATACTTTATCTTTTTATTCTCATTCTTAATTTTTCTTTAGTTTTCAATATAAATAGTGAGTAGTTCTTTTTACTTTTGCTGAAGGATACTTGAATCCTTAACTTTATATTGTAATGACTTAGTTTACGTTTAATGTGATACAAATGATCATTTCTAGGTTTTGTGCAATTTCTTACCTTTGATTATTTATAATTTGATTAACTTATTTAAAGTAATAGTTGATGATTAGTTTATGCATGATTATTGGTTTGCATGTTCTTAGGTTAGTTTATTGTTATTAATGCATCATTATATCCTGAGTTAGGGTGCAATTGTGTATTGGTAATAATAGATTAAGAGTAAGAAGGGTTAAAATCAATAATGGATGAAAGTTAAATTTACTTGTAAAAGAGTTTAATAGACATCTAGGAGGTTAAAATTAGAGTTTTATGCTTAGAATTTAATAATTTTGAATGGTATTCTTGTGCTAAGATATGTTGCCTTTTTCATCTGATTTCTTCATGATCACTTGTGTTCTCCTTTTGAATTTAAGTCATTGCAATATAAAGTTAAGGTTGATAGTCCTTTAGTGAAAGTTATTTTAATATTGACTTTTATCTATCATGTTTATCTGCTTTCATTTAAGATTTAGCTTAATTATTTTATTTTTAGTTGTTTACTTTAGATTGTTACTCTTGATTATTCAAATTTCCTTCTTTAATTTAGTTAATCTTCGTTATCATAATTGTGGAATTTCTTTTCTTTCTCACATGCAATTTTCATTCTAAAAATCTAAAATCTTTCATACATACACAAGTTTTCTTTAGATTCAATATTTAAGGGTCATAACTATATTTTTTTATATTACTAACAATCTAGTACACTTGCTAGACATCAGTCAGATGACCATCTCTTTATGATAGTTGACCATCTATCACTAGTAGAGATAAAAATTCAAGGTTTTTAAAATCTTTTCAAAAACTCTTTGAAAATCAATGTTAAAATCCATAAAAATATTTTATAAAAATGTGGAAATCAAGGCTAAAACTTAATATTTGCATTTTCTGTCAAAAGCATGAGTGATTTCTCATCATCGAGTAACCCTAATCTAGGCTACCTTAGGTCACGATGTCTTTAGTTGCCTACAATTTTGGGTATCTTATGGACTGGTGCCTGAGTGAGTAAAAATTTAGAGTGAAAAGATAAAAGACACATACCTAAGGTAGAAAATCTCTAGTTGTATAAGATAAGTGCCATCTAGAGCTATGAATCTCTAGTTGTTTGATTAGTACCAGCTTGTCGGCATGCAAAATCAAGATTTTAAATGCATATCATCTAAGGCAATAAATCTTTACTTATCTCATTAGTGCTAGCTTGTTGGCATATAGAATCAAAATTTAAGACACGTACCATCTGAGGTAACAAATCTCTAGTTGTCTAATCAGCATTAGCTTGCTAGCATGTATAATTAAAATTTAAGAAATGTACCATCTAGGGCAGTGAATCTCTAGTTGTCTAATTAGTTTCAGAATTATCAGCATGTAGAATTAGGATTTAAGATACATACCATCTAAGGTAGCAAATCTCTAGTTGTCTTTAGTGCTAGCTTATCGGCATGCAAAATCAAAATTTAAGATGCCTACCATTTGAGATAGCAAATCTCTATTTGTTTGATTAGCGCCAGCTTATCGACATGCAGAATTAAGATTTAAGATGCATACCATCTAAGGCATTAATTCTCTAGTTATTTGATTAGTACTAGCTTGTCGACATCTAGAATTAGGTAGAGTTGTTGATTGGTTGATGTAGACACCGTGAGTTGAGGGAGCTTGGATCAAGGTTACCCAAAGATGAGGAAATAACATATTATTAATAATAGGTTCAAATCTCAAAGTTATGATCTAGAATTTCTCACTCTTTCTCAAATATTTTTCATAATTTTCTAATTATTTCCAAATATTTTCCTAGTCTTTTAACAAAATATATATAAAAACCTTTGTTTTAGCCGTTAATGCTGATAGACAGCCATCTATCGCCCAAGGGGTGCCTGTCTGTGGGCTCATCTTTCCTGGTTGGTCCATCTAAAGAATATTTTGGGGAAATTTAGGGGTTTAGTGATGAATGATGGCCACCCCTCATTGAGGGATGCCCATCCCTTACTCAAAACTTAATTTTCCCATGTTTTTGGATTTTTAAAAAGGCAATTTTATATTTTAAAGATTTTGTTTTGGATTTATAAAGGTTTATCTCCAAATTTAAAGATATTTGAGTTAGATTTCAACTCAAACTCTTTCTTAGATATAAAAACCAAAATTCTAGTGTTATCATAGGGGGAGATCATATTTACTTAAGGATCCACAATTAGAGAATTAGGATTAATGTCTTTCTATCTCTCTAACCTTATACTCTAACAATTCTTATTAAAACACCACACATGTATAAACAAATTTTAGATTTATTTCATAACGATCACGAATTAGAGTAGAGATCTGGACTACCATCTTTATAGAGTTATAATATCTCTTGAGGGTAATATTCTAGGCTTTTTCTTCACTTTTCTCTCTCTATAATTCAATTAGCATGATTACTTGATTCTTTAATGCATGTTGATATGATTTAATCCTTATAATTGCTTAATATGCATATATAAGTGAGATGTGATGGATTTCTAGATTTTCTAAGCGTGATAGAGGTATGTTTTTTTATGTTGATTACCCCCATTTTTGTATATGTAAAGCTTTATTTTTATTTCTTTAATTACATAAATGTATGCTTCATATGTATTTCATGTATGATTTGTTATTAGAACATGTTTTAGTATGATTTAGACCATAAAAGTTCATGTTTAAGGCTAGGAATATCTTTTGCATGATTTTCTACACTTTTGTTATAATTATGCACTTTTTGTTTCTATCTAGAGGTGACAGATTAGAGGATAGCCTAATGGATGACCGTCCATCACCCGACAGATATGATATCCTTAAGACTATCCCTCTATCCCACCCCTTACCTTCTTTAGTCTTTCCCTCATCTCCTTTGGTCCATCAGTAGGTGTATTTTGTGAGAATTTTTGCATTTATTGTGTTTCTTTTCATGTCTTTAATACAATTTATTTGTTTATTATCAAATGTATACATTATTTGACATGATTTCAACACTGTATGATATGGTTATATACTCAAAATTATTTTGCGTAATTAAATATATAATTATCCTATTTTGTTACTTTGTGAATACTAATTAATTTATTTTTATGTGATTTTCCTAGTAATCAATGCCTTCATGGCTTCTTGGAGGTTTGTATTTTTGCATGGGAATTCATGCTCCTAAGCTGATCACCTCTTTCATTCCTTGGTCATATCAGTTACCTCATTTTATTTATTTGTTTATTCTTTTATTTTTTATCATTATTTGTTATTTTTCATGTATTATTTTTTTTGGCAATTGTAATAGTTAATAAAAAAGGATTTTTGCATGTTAAATGTTAAATTTTCACTTAAATCAATTTTTACTAATTAATTGGAATATTTTAATAAATATGGACCAATGTTTAATTTTATTAGCCCACTTTATAATATGATAAAGGTTTTTTTTTCTTGAAAAATACTTGAGGGAACCAATGTTCCCAAACTAATTAATAGCCCATTTTATGAATGATATTTATTTTTTCTTTTGCATATTATTTTGTTTTTTGGGGTATTTTGCTTATTTATAAATTAAGTAGGTTTATTTCATTGCTTTTTTACTACTTTTATTAGTTGATTGATATGTCTACTTAATTTTTATCTCAAACACATTGTGCAAGAGAAGATAAGGGATTAAAATTTAAAACTCAATTATAAAATAACACCTAACCAAAATACCTAATAAGAGTGATGTCCTAAACATCAATATCTATTTAGGCATCAAAAAGGTTAAGATTCATTTTCCAACATTTCTTTAGGTGGCGACTTTATGACATCTACCTCTTTCGGGTCCATTAGTAGATGCCTTCATGGGTTGACTACCAACAAAATTTTGGCTTGATTTTTTTTATTGCAAAGTAGCCAATTTTTAAGTTATGCGAGCCACATCCAATTTCAAATCCTAAAAATAGGCCTCTAAGATCAAATCCAGAATCGAGCGAAGGCTCCAATGCATATCATAATAGTGACTCCATTAGGGACTAAAGAGACCTTGCTCCAAAAAACTTCTTGGTTAGATTCTTTATAATTGGTTTTTGTTATTAATCTTATCTTCTTTCAAAATTGCATTTTTTACATACATCTTAGAGCCTTAGAATTAAGTGTCCTTTTTTAGCCTCGGTACTATCCTGAAGCATACCCTACATTCACTCAATGTAAGGAGGTGTTAAGAGACCTACCAACCCAAGTTTAGTAACAAATGGTATATAAAATGGTGACCTATCAATTGTTATGCTCTTGATGACCTAGACTTTATAGCAGGGACCATGTTTTGGTAGCGTTAAAGTCTCATCACCCTTAACTCATGCCCATGTACTGATAATAGCAACTTCCACTAGGTTGTATAACCATGATAATCTTTTGCTTGCTATGTGGACATTTATGTATTGATCAAATTCAAATAAATTAGAATGGTACCAGTCAAAGGCTGCCAAGCCTCAATGAGCCCAACCAGATTTGTGTGAGCTAGTCAAGATACATAATGGTCAAAAATTCATATGTATGCAATTTCAATTGGAGAGGTCATGCTACGAATCTTTAACCATGCACTATCCATTAGGTACCCTATTGACCCATGGGCTAAGCCCACCTAGAAAAGAGATCGTATGACCGCCTATGTAAGACTAGTAAGGTTAAAGGATGATGTTATGCTTGCATGTGGTTAAGGTTGATTCCTAAATGAACCATGCATTACATTCATGCATTATGTATATACCATGCTCATGCATCATTCACTATGCACCATTTCCAATCCCTAACTTTTTCACCCATTACAGACTTATCTAGGTGGTTTAAAGGGTCAAATGGGCACCTAGTTTAAAGGTCTATATCCAGATTCCCAAGATTAGACTTAGGTTTAGATTTTGGTTTAGAGATCAATTTCAAGTAAGAAAAGCTAGTTATCATAAAATAGTCAAGAAATCAACTTAGAAATGGAAAACGAGGAACTGAATAAGGCTGGAAGGGAAAATGAGATTGGGAGAGTGGTTGATGACACCATTGTAAGATTTTAATTCCTAAAGGAAAGGCTGATCATTACTCCTACAGGACCTTCAATGGTGAATGATGACTTCGATAGAAGATTAGATAGACATCTGTAGGAGTTTGCGGAAAGGATATTGACTGCAGTTAGTGGGATGGTTGCTTCTATAGCATTTAATGCTAGAACTCATAAGATAGCAAAGTTGAAGCATGTCGAGAATGCCGCCGCATGTGATGCTCCTATACTTCAAGACCTACCTAGGAGAGAAATGAGGCATGATCCTAATGATGATTTAATAAAAAAAAGAGGATGAAGAATATGTTCCCTCCAGTGATGAATATGAGAGTGAGAGGTCCTAGTGCTGAGGATCCATCTTTTAAGAAGATGGAGGAAAAGATTGAAGCCATATCCAGATTGTTATCTGCCGATAAGGGGATAAACCCTGAAAATAAGGATTTGGATCCTCAGCACTAGGACATTTAAGGTAGAGGGATGACTAAGTAGTCCCCTTTATCTTTCATCGTCCACTATGCATGTTCAAGATGTCTGACTTGTTAAGGTTTAATGGTATCTCAAATGCTTTAACACATATCAAGTAATACACATTGATCATGAAGGATACTACTTTGTCTAAGAAATATAGGGTGGAGTACTTTTGCTTTAGTTTGATTGGGCCTACCATAGATTGGTACCATAGGTTAAATAGATGGATAAAAGAAAATTAAGACCTATTGATGGAGGAGTTCCTAAAGTAGTACAACTACTGTACAAGGATGGAGGTCACCTCGAAGGATCTTAAGTTACTTCAAAAAAAGCATGATGAGTCTTTCCATGAGTACCTTATCTAAAGGAAAAATAGGGTGATGGAAATGAAAAGGAAACCTTATACATCTAATCAAATCAAGTTGTTTGTATAAAATGCAAGCACATATGGGGAGTTTTTTAAGGATATAGCTATAAAGGTTGAAGGAGAATACCTAGCTAGAAGGGAAAATAATGAGAATGTAATGAGGAATTTTAGGGGCAACTGGTGGGAACAATAATGAGCAAAATAGAGTTGGAAAGACAGTAGAGGTGTCTGTTATAAAAGCTAGTTAGAGGCACTATTTTGATTTGGGAAAATCACTGTCTTAGGTTTTGAATATATTCATTAAAGAAGGGAAGCTTCAATCTTTGCCACTGAGCCCTGCAAAGAGCCAAAGGTTACCCTATCATAGAGAAGACCAATATTGTGCATACCATCAGTACACTGGGTACTCAATTGATTATTGTCATACTTTGAGCAATAAGATTCAGGATTTGATTGATAGCAAGCAAATTTTAGATTTAGAGAAGAAAAATTATGGTTACAATGTTATGCCTCCTTCAATGTATATGATTGGGTCAAGCGTACCCAAGTGTTATGTGATGAAGGATTTGCATGGGAATGAGTACTTGGCCATTACTCGTTCCACCCTGAAAGTAACAAAGCCAATTGTAGCAAATCAGTTAGTTTCTATGATTAGCTATTGGGATACTCCTATAAGGAGTGAGGATGAAGGGACTTTAGTGCCTATTGATATGTGAAGTTCAGCTTGTGAGTATGAGGAAGAAATAGAGGAAAAAAAAGTAAAGGTAGTTATAAGGAGTGGAAGAGTGACCTATAAGTTTGAAAGGAAGCTGGCACCTATTGTAGTGCCCACAAAGAAAGAGGTTAAAGATGATCAAATCATTAAGTAGCTAAAAATGATGCAAGCTCATATATGTATTTGGGATTATTAAGGTAGCCTCCCTCTTGTAGACAAAAATTGGCAGAGGCTTTGAACAAAGCTACTGTTGCTATTACTATATTGCCCTTTAAATCGCTAGATTTGGTTAGGGGAGGAACTAGTGAGAATGTGGTGTACTCGAATATTGACTTGCGTGCAAAAGGATGTAAATATAATCATCTCCTCTACATTAAGGCTGAGGTTAATGGTAAGCATATAGCTTGTGTAATGATAGATGATGGTTCCTCAATTAATGTGTATCTCTTAATGGCAATCATAGCCTTTGTATTGAATAAGAGCATGCTTAACAAGTCTGATCTAACTATCTTTGCTTATAACAACTCTAAGAGATAAGCTACTAGGAAATTAAGGCTATGGTAAAGATAAGGCCCATTGAGTCTAGAGTTAAGTTTGTTGTTTTGCCTATTCTAGCAAATTTTTCTATACTTTTTGAGAGGTCATGGTTTCATACGCTAGTAGGAATGCTATCCGCATTGGATTAGATGATAAAAATCCCTTATGATGGACATGTGATCACTATTAAAGTTGTGAAGGAGAATTAGGTGTCTATGCTCGAAATAACTAAGCAACCATTTAGTGGGTTTCATGTAGCAATTATTAGTGATGGATAAAATAGTGATAGCTTCCTTGACTATCCTCAAGTGGTCAATATGTTCAAAAATATGAATTTCCTACGTGTTAAAGTTTGGGCAAAAACTCCTAATGACCTAAACCATTGTAGTTGCTAAGGGCGAGAAGGACAAGAGAGGGTTAGGCTTTGTAGGTTCTAATAAAAAGGGAAATGAGAAGGAAGTAGTGAAAGGGATTCCTCACATTTATTAGAGTTTTATGCTAGCTTCAGGCTTGTGTCTTTATTGTAGAGAAAATGAACCTCAGATGATAAGGGGTGAACTAGTGTTAGGATTTCAGCAATACAATGATATCTTCGACTAGGAATAGGGAATCATCAAGCTAGTTGAGGATTTCTAGGATGAAGAGATCCTATTAAACCATTTGGTTTAGGAAAAAGAAGCATCAGAGGAGGTCATTATAGAGAAGCTATTTGCCACCCAGTTGAAAGGCAAAGAGAAGGTAGAAGCTGAAAAACTACCTAAAGTTAATCTAAAGCTTAAAGAGACATCTAATGCTAACAAAATTAAAGAAGATATTTTTATTGATATTATTTATATTCCTGAACTTTTTAATGTGAACAATGTTTTCTCTTTTGATTTCATTAATGAGATGAATAATTTTGCTTACTTGTTTGATGTTTCCTTTTATTTCAATATGCATGATCATGATTATAAAGCATTCATATTTGACATCAACTCAATAAATACATGTTCATTCATTCTTGAAAGTAAGGGAAACCTAAAAGAAATTTTATTAGCATCAGACATAACTCCTAAAGAGAGAGAAATATTTGAGAAAATATTAAAAAAGTATAAAAAAGTCTTTACCTGAACCTATGAAGACATGCCAAGGATCAATTAAAAAGTCCCTAAACATGCCATTCCAACATATTTGAGGTATAAGTTGATTAAGCAGAAGTTTAGAAGACTTAGGCTAGATTGGGCTAAGAAAGTTAAAGATGAAGTCAAGCAGCAAAACGTGGTTAATTTTTAGTGGAAGCTCAATAACCCATATGGTTAGCAAATGTGATCCTTAGAGCGAAGAAGGATGGAAGAGTCAGAGTTTGTATAAATTATAGGCATCTAAACAAAGCTTGCCCTAAAGATTATGTTCCCTTGACCTATATAGATGTTCTAGTGTATAATGCAGTTGCTTATGCCAAGGATAAGTTTCTAGATAGTTATACTGGATACAACTAGATTTTAAACAAAATAGTGGATAAGATAAAATGGCATTCATAACCATATAAGGAATGCATGTTTACTGAGTCATGCCCTTGAAAATTAAGAATACAGGTGCTATCTGTAATGCCTCAAGCATGACCCTAACAGAAATACGTGTAATCTCATAATGTTGTTGCTAATTAATTATAAATTAATTAGCTAAGTAATATTAGTGCTAAGGAAATTGGTTGTAGGTTGGATTTAAATGTCTGCCATGTGTATGTGTGCCTTGATAGAGTTTGAAATTATATGTAATTTGAAATTTGCAGTTATTCATAAATATAAGAAATTGGATAAATTTTCTTAAGAATATAGCAAGGATTGATTAACATGATAATGAAAGAAATGTGGATATAAATGTTAACTTACTTTCATAAATGTAGGTATTATATGGTTATATACATCCATCTGGTCGTATTTAAAGGGCATGTACATTGGTATAAATTTATTATGCAAAGTCTATGACTATTAAAAGAATATGTAATCTTTCTCAAGCATGGCTTGAAGCTTATGTTCATATGTTTATATAAAAAAAACTTATTCTCATTTTAATGGTTCATATTAACCAGTAATTTGAAATGGCTAGACCAAATCTATGCTTAAAAGCTTAAGCCCATAGAGTGTGTATTTAGCATACAAAAGTCCATACTGTGCAAATGTGCAGGCAATTTAAGAATTTGTTTGTAAAATATAAATAACTATACATGATAGTAAAGGAAGATTATTATATGATTTAAAGATATCTAAAGCATATGTTCATATGCATATAAGTATGGTAGTCTTTGTCAAATGAGAATATATATATTTTTATATGTTTAATGCTTGGCAATCTATGATTAGCATAAAAATGAATTATAAAATTATCTGAGTGTCCTAGCCATAAGTAGTTAGGCATGTCTAATAATGATATAATCGCAACCACCCTAGTTTGATATTGCTATTAGAGTATCCATAGTTTTGACACCAATGGTGCCACAACCTCTATTGAGATGATAATGCCTTTATAGTGTTGACACTTAATATTCAGTACCCATAGTGGATACCCTATTGGTATCCATAGTTGTTGTTATTCACACTTATAAGGAGTACATATATTAAATATGATTATATGCTATGCATATAAACATGTCAATTAAATATGCATGAATGGACCATTTAAATTCATGAATTTCATGGAACTATAAAAATATATTTTGATATATATATCTCATATGATATATGGTTATATTATGTGTAGTCATGTATACATTCATAATCACTCTAATCCTGCGTAAAATGTACATAATAACATGTTGCTCAAATTATGCATTTATATATATTTACGTAAGTATACAGTTATTTAAATCATGTATCTATATGTGACTATGGCATTAACATATAAGTCAGTTTAGACCCCAGACTATTATGGGATGACATAAATAAGTGTTAATCTTAGATTAGATGCAACTTTAGTGAGGGTATTGTCATAACTAAATGTGCTTAATACGTTATATGAACCCAACTTAAGGTAATATGCTATAGTATTAAGCACTTACAAGTATTGGCATATGTTTATGTGTATTTGTGTATTTATATATATATATATATATATATATATATATATATATATATATATATATATATATATATATATATATATATATATGAATATAATAAAGACTATATTTTGGTATGGGTAGATACTGAAATGCTACAAAATGGTATGAGTAGGTGTTATTCTCAACTTGGAAATAACCTTACAAATATTGATATGATGATTATATGTACCTAATGTCTATAAAAGCATTTATCAATTATAAACGTGAGATGAGATAAGTAAGTAAAACTATGCATGAGAGATAGTCACATTATATATTTGCTTTATATCATATTTATTGTTTGCAAATAAATTGATATTTAGTACATGTTGATGTAATTGTTGTGTATTACACCTAGTGGTGGATAAAATTTATATATATTAATTGTTTATCCTTAGCATATTAAATATTGGGTGTTTATGTATATTGTCAGTAGAATTATAAATAGCAACAATTTATTGATGTGCAGATATTAAACTTAGTTCTACATACACTTTAGATTTTGACATAAATACTATTAGTAGGCAACATTTCAAATGCTTTTGATGAATGCAAGATGCTTTATAGCCATTAACATTATTGACTATTATTTTACTGTTTGGCATTTTATTTAATGTATTGATATGTTTATTATATCTTTTTATATGTAAAGTATTATTTTTATTTAGCATTATGATTTTAAAATTTATCTGGTAATGTTATATATCAGAAAGCAATATTAGGTTATAACCATAAGTTGTTATTTTTTTATTAAAATCATTAGCAACCAACAAATGCAAATTCCTTTGTTTGAACTATCTACCGTGGAATTATAAGCATGTTATTAATGTTACAAGTTTGCATTTAATACAACTCATTGGTTTTATATTTTTTATTGCTTGAGACCTGTATATTAGTGTATATATCTTATGAGATTTGATTTGATATTGTATTGGGATTGTCGGCACACATATGGAATGGGGACGCAGGGTCACGCCAAGTGTAGTGTCCTAGGGATGCAGGTTATGCCAAGTAATCTTGTCCCATAAGCATTTAGTTCTATGATTTTACCATGAGATAGGGATGTAGGGTCACGCTAAGTGATCTGTTCCTAGGGAAATAGGGTTACGCCAAATAATCTATTCCTATGAGTATTTGATTCCATGAGTTTACCACGAGATATGCTGATTATATATGTAAGATTAACTAGAGTAATCAATATCGTACCTCGAGTTGTATGGTCCCTCCAGTATATAGAAATTTCTTATTTATAAGAGTAATAGAGTCAATTTTTAAAAATGACAATCTAGCTAAACTAAGCAAGACGGTATAAATGATTAAAGCTTTTATGAAACCAATAAAATAAGCATAATAAAGGTGTTATTTATCTTATTAAATAACTTTCCATTCAATGTTTGGTAAATATATGCTAATAATAAATCATATTTAAAGGACTATATGGGATTTTGGAATCGAAGAACTACGTGGTTTCGATTCCCTAAATGGGATACGTGTTAGAAAGTATGCCTTAGAGCACATGTAAAAGAGATGTATTTCATATGTATGAATTCATATTCTTAATAAAAGGCATCATTCATTTATTATTGTTATGTTTAAATACATGAGTTTGTAAATCTTAAATTAATTAATGAAGTCCTAGATATTATAAACACAGTGCAAAGGCAATCAGGAAAGTGTTCATGATATGAGGTGACTATTGCATGCAATTGTGTTAATATCTAAATATCCCAAGTCATAGAGTTAATAAGATAGGATATTGTTAATTCGGATAGACTAGCACATGTTATGCTTCTTGAATGGTTCAAGTAGTGGTTCTTATAACTGTGATTATGGAAGATAATCAAAGCTAACATATGGATGCTTGTTAGAAGAACAAGTTTATTGGAGACCTGCAAAGAGAAACCTCACGTGGATATTAAATCTATGTCAGTGAGGAATCTCTTCATAGCAATTGTGCAAGTATCCTTAGACTTGAGATCACCAAAGTTATCTTAAGTAGCAAGTGATAAACTTTGACTCCATAATTGATTACTTCCAACTGGGGGTGAACATAGTTAGGAGATTGGGTATATCATGACCTACTTGAAGATAGTTGAGTAATTGAGAAAGGATTCACCATCCCAGATTTATTAAGGGAAGTTATCTCGCATGATTTTATAATTGCCTTGTTTAAAGAATCTCTGGCCAGAGTAATATGCCAAGATGGATAGAGATCCATGAAAGGCATTATGGGCACAATGGTTAAATTAATAGGACATACATAATTAGATTTATATGATTTGAAAGAAATCCATACTCAGAATCTAATTGGGATAAGAGTAGTGAAAGAAGTAATTACATGGTAACTGTTTCTATGGAAGGGTATAGTCAAACCACTTGACTTTCCTGATATTTGGGTAGTAATGATGCCTAGCTAGAGGCCACTCATGATTTGTATAATAGTGTATCATGAATATCAATAGGGATTGATGAAATGATTTAAAGAAGTTTAAATCGTGTGAGTTTTGAATAGAACTCACAATTACATATTATACTGCCAACATGGACCGGAACCCAAAAGGTCACACACATATAGAGAAAAGGATAAAATGGTAAAATGACAAGGGTAATAATATTTGATATTATTATGGGAACAGATAAGTGAATAAGAGAATAATTAATTAAAGAGTTTAATTAATCATGATCAAGAAAAATTGTTCGCAGAACGTTTTAGAAATGTTATGTAAAATGGACCAAATTAAAATAATGTATTTCATAAATAATTATTAATTGGACTATAAGTGTTATAGGGCTGATATAATATTTAATCGATCCATTGGAGAAATATATTGAGCCCCAAATAAGTGAAGTTTGTGCAGAAACCCTCTACAGGAAAGGTTTCATACCACCTCCTGGTAGAAGGCTTTAGAGGCCTAAATCTTGGTCCAAAATAAATTAAATATATTTCATAAGTGTTATGGAGCCTACATATTTAATTTGGTTGGATTTGGAATTTATTTGGGTAATTAAATCCAAGTATATGCACAAAGGGCCTAGTTTATGGGTTTGTGCATAGTCTTTTGAGAAAGGGCTTAAATTGGATTTAATTTAGCCCAAATAAATTATTAATAATTCCAGAAGCCTAATTAATAATTTTCTAACAATTTTAAAGAGCCCAATCCTATTATGAAGTTGGATTTTTAACCTAACTATAAAAATCCAAGTGATAGGGTTCTAAGGTTAAGTGAACAATTAAGAGAAAAGTGTTTCTCTCATTCTTAAAAAACCCTAGCCGCCAGTCCCCTTGCTAGAATCTAGGTAATTTCATCCAGCCCTTGTTCTCTTCCTTTGTTGGTTTATTCAGTCATTCTCTAGTGTGGATTACTCATTAGAGGTGTTTTATTTTTGACACTGTGGTTTGCGATGACCCGATGAGAAGGAAAATCAACTGTATAAAAAAAATCAAAGATGATTTTTCTTATTCTCATTAATATGTATATTGTAAGTTCATGGCAATATTAGATCTATTGGTTAAAAAATTTTAAATTCCGCTTATGTAATAGATGCATGTAACCGATAATTTCTAACATGGTATCAGAGACTCGATTTTGCCATGAATCTACAATTCTATATTTTTTCTGCGGAATAGGTTTTATTTTTGAGTTATTTATTTCATGAACTTTAAAATATCAGATTTGAATGTTAATGAATGAGAAATATTGATTTCTGGATGTATGTGATCAAATATATAAAATGAAAAATAAAAACGATTCTTTTTGAGAAAAGAACTATTGTGAATGGCGTGTAGGGTTCTATTTTTCAATAAATGTTTAGGGGCTGTTCTAAATTAATTTTTTGTTTATCCACTCTAAGATTATTTTGATAATAATTTATGTGTTTAATATGTGATATTAAGCCATAGGATCAAACAAAATTAAAATCGAATAAGTTTTGCATGAAAACTAGTTTAGTCGAAAAGTTCGATAAATTAGTGTTCTTCGTGTGTTCTTGGTATGTTCTTGGCGTGTTCATGTTTAGAATAATTTTTAATCTTCTAAATTTGATATATTAATGTGTTTTTAATTCATTGGATTAATTACAATGGGCCTTAAATTAATTGGATTAATTTTAATTCATTAAAACCACTTAATGGGCTTAATTGTGTTTACGGACTTGGTTTAAATTAGTGAATGAATTGGTGGGCCCAAGGAGCTGATTTAAATTAAATATTATAAACTATAATTAAGTTTATCAATGGTTTTTAAGGGCTGGAGTGGGCTTGTCTTATTCCAAAAGGCCCAAATGGTCCAATAGACACAAAACTAATTTGTATGTAAACACATTTAGGGTTTAGTTTGGTGGATTATGGCCTACCCTTCATCTAAAGCCCAAAATTGATTCTTTTATTTATTTAATTTGATTAATTAATTAAATAATCAATTAATAATTAATTAATAATCAATTAGATTGATTATTAAGGCAAGAGCACATGCATGCAAAAAATTTCCTAAAATGAAAGTTTCCAAAATGGAAAAAGTTTTCTAATTTGATCACATTATTAAAATAACTCAAAAGTAAGTTTCAAGAGTTGAAACAAAGTTAGTGATCCATTATATGTTTTACTTTATGCATTAGAAATACATATAAGGGTGTATGATTTGCATGATGGATAAGCCCAATGTGATTAAGCATTATGCATGTTTTGGCCCAATGAGGACTTTCATGTCCCGGCCACTTGTTTTTGGTTTGTATTTCTTTTTCAAATTGTAATATGTAATGAGATTACTTAGATTAGAATTAGAGATAGAGATGGAGACCATTATCAAGGAGCAAGATGGGCTGGATGGAGATCCAACAAGTTTGAAGATAATGTAATTATTTTTACTTGTTTGAATCATGCATACTACCTAGGCGTGACCTTTTGATTTCCCTTATGTCTCGGGGAAATCAATGTAGTAAAGTCCATGACTATACCATATTTGTATGCTTATATTTATGTGATAGATATAGGATGCATACCAATGTATGCCAATCATGTATGATGAGACGTAATTAACTAAAACCCTCAAGCAAACACTAAGGTATATAAGCCTTCCATTAATTTGAGGAGAACTAGAGTTGTTTATAGTGTGGATTGTTGACAATAATCAAGAATACGTTATATCAAATATGTTCAAATCTAATTAAATGGGTCATACTAGCTAGCCCATTAGCTTGTTAACCACAGTCAAGGCAAATGGTTCTAGAGGCAAGATTAGGGAATGCATATATGATATGCATGTATCAAGAGTTGATAGCCTAATGATCCAATAGTTGTGTAGATACACAATTGGTATAGAGATGCCTACCTTTCAAGGGTATGGAGTTTGGCTTGTTGACCATAGTCAAGGTCAAATTACATATCAAGGATTGGATATTGGCCCACTAAGAAAACCATTGGGTTTTCTCGAATTATATAGTGAGCGCTATTAATTCGTAATAAAATAGTGCGAGTAAATGGATTAATTAAATACCTAATTAATGCATATATTTATATGAACATACTCTTATATATTTTCTTTTTCACATCTAGGTCATCATCATGAGCACATCAAACATTAATATACGATCAATCTTGGATGACAAGCTAGTTGGCAGCAACTATTCTGACTGGATCAGGCAAGTGAGAATTGTTCTTAGAGCTGTAAAGATCCATTATGTCTTGGATAAAGATCCACCACCACTTCCATCAGATGATGCCATTGATGAGATCAAGGGCACTTATCGAAATACATAGAGGATAGTGAAGTAGCAGCATGTCTGATGTTGGGTCCTATGTCCTTGGAGCTTCAGAAGCAACATGAGATGGTGGATGCTAGAACTATCATTTTACATCTATAGGAGCTTTATTCTTCTCAGGCTAGAACTGAGCAATATGAGATTGCTCGAGCTCTATTTAGCTACAAAATGGTGGAAGGCACTTCGGCTGCTACTCATGCATTGAAGATGTATGGGTATATTGAGCATTTGAGTAGACTTGGCTATGTAATGGATAATGATCTATACACAGATTTAATCTTGTACTCATTGGCTCTAAGTTATGCACCTTTCGTGCTTAACTTCAACATAACAAGATCCAAGTATCCATTCCTGAGTTAATCAACATGCTCAAAATAGCTGATGGATCCTTCAAGAAGGATCCAAAAAGTGTCATGGTTGTCACTTCTGCTAAAGGCAAGAAGTAGAAGAAAGAGAAGATAACCAAGGCATAGCCAAAGAATGGTGGGATCTCCAAGAAGAAGGTTTCCAAGAAAGAGAATCCCAAAGGAACTTGCTTTCATTATGGAAAAGATGGTCATTGGAAGCGTAACTGCAAAGCCTATATAGATTCTCTCGAGGAGAAGAAGCAAGCTGATGCTTCTATTTCAAGTATTCATATGATTGAAATTAATACTTATTCTATTGGTTCAAAAAAATCTTGGGTATTAGATACCAGATGTGGATCTCATTTGTGTAATGATCTACAGGGGCTTAGAAGCTATAGAAGAGTTGTAAAGGTAGAAATATGTTTGTAGTCATCTACTAGACAAAACATCTCTACAACAATTGTGGGGACTCACCATTTGCCTCTTCCAAGTGGATTAATATTGGAATTAAATATTTTTTTATTATGTTTCAGCTTTATCCAAAAGTATTATTTCTTTCAGTTATTTATTGAACGATTATGACATTTCTTTAAAAGACAAGTATTGTTACATTTTTAAGAACAATATATTTTATGCTAAAGCTATCATTAAGAATGGTATATTTGTTCTTGATTTAATTAAAGGAGTGCAAAATGTGGATACTAATAGAATGAAATGAGATAATTTATCTACCTCATATTTATGGCATTGTCGTTTAGGCCATATAAATGAGAAACGCATGACCAAATTACACAAGTTAGGTGATTTGGGATCATTTGATTATGAATCATTTGATACATGTGAATCTTGTTTATTGGGAAAAATGACAAAAGCTCCCTTAATTGGAAAAGCAGAACAAGCTAAAATGGTTTTGGATTTAATACATTCAGATGTATGTGGTCCAATGACTACACATGCCAGATAAGGTTACTCTTACTTCATTACTTTCATAGATAATTATTCCAGGTTTGGATACATTTATCTAATAAAATATAAATCTAAAGCATTTGAAAAGTTCAAATAATTCAGAAATGAGGTAGAGAAACAACTTGACAAGAGTATTAAAACACTTAGATCAGATCGAGGTGGAGAATACTTAAAGTCAAGAATTTCAATATTATCTTAAAGATAATGGGATTTTATCTCAATGTACTCCACCATATACACCATAATACAATGGTGTATCTATGAGGAAAAATCAAACACTATTAGATATGGTTTGATCTATGATGAGCTGAGCAGACTTGCCTAAGTCCTTTTGGGGATATGCACTAGAAACTACTATTTATGTGTTAAATAGAGTTCCTAGTAAATCGATTGATGTTACTCCATATGAGATGTGGAATAGCAAAAAACCCACACTTTCTCATATGAATGTATGGAGTTGTCCTGCTTATGTGAAGAGGACAATGTCAAACAAACTAGATGTTAAGTCTGACAAATGTATATTTGTGGGATATCCAAAAGAAATGTTTGGATATTATTTCTAACATCCCTTAGAACAAAAGGTGTTTGTTTTAAGGCATGCTATCTTCTTGGAAAGAGAATTTATCCTATGAGACGACGGTGGGAGTAAAATTGAACTTGGTGAAGTTCAAGACCCACAAATAGAAGTAGATCAACCGATTGAACCTAAGACTGAATTTCATAATGATGAGATTACAGTTGAACCTGATTATACACAAAATCCTAGAAGATCTACTAGGATGCATTCTATCCCTGTGAGATATGGATTTCACATTGATTCGGATAGAAGCATAACTGTAGTAGAGCACAATGAGCCTACAAGCGATCAAGAAGTTTTGAACAGTTCGGAATGTGATTTATGGCTTAAGGGTATGCAGTTTGAAATGGACTCCATGTATGAGAATAAAGTATGGACTTTAACTCAACCACCTGAAGGGATAAAACCCATAGGGTGCAAATGGGTCTTAAAAAAAAGACCGACATGAAAGGTAATATAGTTACCTATAAAGCTCGCTTAGTAGCAAAAGGCTATCGTCAAAAAGAAGGTATTGACTATGATGAAATCTTTTCTTCTGTAGCGATGCTTAAGTCTGTGAGAATACTTTTAGCCATTGAAGCTCACTATGATTATGAGATTTAGCAAATGGATGTGAAGACAACATTCATAAATGGAAATCTGATTGAGGATGTGTATATAACACAACAAGACTAGTTCACATCAGGAAATGGCAAAAAGTTATGCAAGCTTTAAAAATCCATTTATGGATTGAAGCAAGCCTCTAGGAGTTGGAACATATGATTTAATGAGACAATCAAAGAGTTTGGTTTCCCACATAATAAAGATGAACCTTGTGCATATAAAAGGGTTAATAAGAGTGCAATTTTCTTCCTAGTTCTATATGTGAATGTTATATTGATAATGGGAAATGACATTTCTCTTCTCCAAACTGTTAAAATATGGTTATCCAAGCAATTCTCCATGAAAGACCTTGGAGAAGCATCATATATTTTGGGAATAAGGATCTATAGAGTTAGATCCAATAGGTTGCTAGGTGTTTCTCAAAGCATATATATATATAAGGTATTAAAGAGGTTCAATATAGATCTCTTTAAGAAAGGGTTTATACCCATGGTGCATGGGAAATACCTTTCTAAGTCTATGTGTTCGTAGACACTAGAGGATAGAGAGAGCATGAATAGAATACCATATGCATTGGCAATTGGTTCTATCATGTATGCTATGTTATGTACCCATCCAGATGTAGCATTTGCTTTGAGTGTCACAAGCAGATTCCAGTCCAATTTTGGAGAGGAACACTAGGCAGTTGTCAAAAATATCCTTAAGTACTTAAGGACTAAGGATATATTCTTGGTATATGGAGAGGGCAGTTTGGAAGTAAGTAGGTATACAGATGCCAGCTTTTAATTTGACAAGGATGATTGTAAATCACAATATGGTTATGTGTTCATAATGGGAGGAGGGCAGTTTGTTAGAAGAGTTCCAAACAAGAAACAACTGCTAATTCCATGATAGAAGCTAAGTACATTGCTACTTCAAAAGCAGCCAAAGATGCAATCTGGATAAAAAATTTTGTATCTATACTAGGCGTGGTGCCTAGCATTGTTGATCCAATTCCTCTATATTGTGGCAACAATGGAGCCATTGCGCAAGGAAAGGAACCACAGTCTCATCAGTAATCCAAGCATGTTCTGAAACGCTACCATCTTATAAGGGAAATAGTAGCTAGAAATGATGTGAAAGTAGAAAGAGTCCCCATAGATGATAATGTGATGGATCCCCAAACTAAAGCACTTTCCCAGATTAAGCATGATCACCATATAAATAGCATGGGTCTAAGACATATGAGTGATTGGCTCTAGTGCAAGTGGGAGATTGTTAGAGAGTATGCCATAGAGCCCATGTAAAAGGGATGTATTTCATATATATGAATGCATATTCTTAATAAAAGGCATCATTCATTTATTAATACTATGTTTAAATACATGAGTTTGTAAATCTTAAATTAATAAATGATGTCCTATATATTATAAACACGGTGCAAAGGCAATCATGAAAGTGTTCATGATATGAGGTGTCTATTACATGCAAATGTGTTAATATCTAAATATCCCTAGTCATAGAATTAACAAGATAGGACATTGTTAATTCGAATAGACTAGCACATGTTATGCTTTTTGAATGGTTCAAGCAGTGGTTCTCATAACTGTGATTATGAAAGATAATCAAAGCTAACATGTGGATGCTTGTTAGAAGAAAAAGTTCATTGGAGACCTGTAAAGAGAATCCTCACATGGATATTAAATCTATGTAAGTGAGGAATCTCTTCATAGCGATTGTGCAAGTATCCTTAGACTTGAGATCACCAAAGTTATTCTAAGTAGCAAGTTGTATACTTTGACTTTATAACTAATTACTTCCAATTGGGGGTGAACATAGTTGGGAGATTGGGTATATCATGACCTACTTGAAGATAGTTGAGTGAATGACAAAGGATTCACCATCCCAGTTTTATTAAGGAAAGTTATCTCGCATGATTCTATAATTGCCTTATTCAAATAATCTCTGGCCAGAGTAATATGCCAAGATGGATAGAGATCCATGAAGGAAATTTTGGGAACAATGGTTAAATTAATAGAACATACATAATTAGATTTATATGAGTTGCCAGAAATCCATATTCAGAATCTAATTGAGATAAGAGTGGTGAAAGGAGTAATTGTATGGTAACTGTTTCTATGGAAGGGTATAGTCAAACCACTTGACTTTCCTAACATTTGGGTAGTCATGACGCTTAGTTAGAGGCCGCTCATGATTTGTATAATAGTGTATCATGAATATCAATAGGGATTGATGAAATGATTTAAAGAATTTTAAATCATGTGAGTTTTGAATAAAACTCACAATTACAAATTACACTGCCAACATTGACAGTAATCCAATAGGTCACACACATATAGAAAATAGGATAAAATGGTAAAGTGACAAGGATAATAATATTTGATATTATTATGGGAATAAAGAAGTGAATAAGAGAATAATTAATTAAAGAATTTAATTAATTATGATAAAGTAAAATTGTTCGCAGAACTTTTTAGAAATATTCTGTAAAATGGACCTAATTAAAATAATGTATTTCATAATTAATTATTAATTGGACTATAAATGCTATAGGCCTGATATAATAATTAATATATCCATTGTAGAAATATATTGAGGCCCAAAGAAGTGAAGTTGGCATAGAAACCCTCCAGAGGAAGGGTTCCATGCCACTTCTTGGTAGAAGGCCTTAAGAGCCCTAAATATTAGACCAAAATAAATTAAATATATTTCATAAGTGTTATGGAGTCTACATATTTAATTTGGTTGGATTTGGAATTTATTTGGGTAATTAAATCCAAGTATATGCACAAAGGGTCTAGTTTGTGGGTTTTGTGTATAGTCTTTTGAGAAAGGGCTTAAATTGGATTTAATTGTGCCCAAATAAATTATTAATAATTCTAGAAGCCCAATTAATAATTCTCCAGCAATTTTAAAGAGGCCAATCATATTATGAAGTTGGATTGTTAACCTAACTATAAAAATCCAAGTGATAGGGTTTTAGGATTAAATGAACAACTAAGAGAAAAGAGTTTCTCTCATTCTCAAAAAAACCCTAGCCGCCACTCACCTTGCTAGCATCTATGGAATTTTAGCCAGCCCTTGTTCTCGTTCTTTATTGGTTCATTCAATCCTTTTCTAGTCTAGATTACTCTTTAGAGGTGTTCGATTTTGGACACTGTGGTTTGTGACAACCAGATGAGAAGGAAAATCAACTGTACAACAAAAATCAAAGATGATTTTTCTTATTTTCATTAATATGTATATTGTAAATTCATGGCAAGATCAGATCTATGATGGAATATGACATGGTATGAATGTGATGATAGCACAGCGAAAAAACAAAAATTTTTATCATACATGCCATACAATTCCATGACAAGAATCGAAACATGCAATTTTAGAGTTTTAAACTTACAACTTTAGATGTCTTTAAAACTTGATTTTGATGATAACCAGCAACCAAGAAGGATATGTCCACCTTAGATCTTCACCACCAATGCCAAGGAACAACCTTTACGCCACTCCCTCTATTCTCACACACACACTTGCAAAGATGGCTTAAAATCAACAGTGCTAGCTCTATGATTGTGTATTCGGCAATGGGAATAATTTGAAGCCACAAGATCTGATCTTGTTCTTCCTTTAGGTTACTGTTTCAGCCCAAGAACACAAGATAACAAGAAAGATTTCTTTCCCCTTGAGTATTTCGGCCAAGAGAGAAAAATAGCAAAACAACATACCTTTTTATTCATTTAATTCATTAATATATATCACTTAATTTAGGTCAAGTGTGAGTGCCGAAAATTAAGTGTTAATTTCAGCCTCCATCACTTCCTAATTAAGAGATATATCTTAATTTAAATTCTATTAGAATTTAAATTCAAATGGCATTAGTCATTTAATCAAAACAAACTTACTTATTTAAGGTGATAGTTGCCGAATTCTACTAGTATTTTAGTTTGAATTTTGGCTACTTTAATTCCCTCTCAAGTATTATATTTTGATTAAATACAAATTAGGATTTAATACTCAATTAACTTAATTATACATAGATAATTAATCAGTTGAAATTAAAACTAGCACATGCCAACAAATTTCTCTCGTGACCAACTGTTAACAGATTTGCCTAAAATAGCAAGCTATTTTAGGCAAAAAGACAGTTCAACATATTTGCCTAAAACAGCTAGCTGTTTTAGGCAAAAAACTTGTTTCACAAATTTGCCTAAAACAGCTAGCTGTTTTAGGCAAAATCGTGGCTTAACAGATTGTTGTTTTAGGCAAAATGCACCTTGACAGTTTTGCCTAAAACAGCTAGGCAAAAAAAACTGTTTTTACAGATTTGCCTAAAACAGCTAGCTGTTTTAGGCAAAAATCTGTTTACCCATTTTATGCATTAATTTGACTTTAAATAAAAGTCCAAATTAATTCCCAATATACAATTTAAATATTTTAAGCCCAATGCTTTGTGTGCGATCCTATAGGTCCATTTAATGTTGGCAATGAATTAATAAATTAATTCAAAGGCTATATATATTATCTAGCAAGATATTATAGCATTCCAAATTAAATGAAAATGCATATGGCATTTAGTGACCTTATGCAATTTTGCATAGTCCCTTACCCATAAATATCAGAATTAATATAAGGCATGGAACTAGTCATCCTTATATATATTAATTCTTTTCTTGATATTCCAGTGACACTGAACTCTCATATAAATAATGATTACTCATTATTTCATCTCGGTATGGCCATACACTTCTCAGTTCACTGATCAAGTGGCCGATGATATTTTCTCTCTTAATGAGAGGGGTAATCCCTTCACTTCTCTCATGCTCTCTAACATGAATCAATGCATACCCAATCATACCCGTACTTGTCACTCTGTTACGAGTACGTTAGGTGTATGTCAAAGTACACAGTAATTCATAAAGAGTTTCATAGTGATTTCAGGTCTAAGAACTCCGATACAAAACTTGCATATGAGAAACACTTATGACTTGTACCATGTAGTGTTCTCATGAGCGGATCGTATCCAGATACCATGTTCTTTAACATATATCTATGATCTCTAATTGACACTCTTGTCCTAATGATCCGTAAGACAGAACTCATAATATCAGAGAGAGCATACTAGTCTTAATTCATTGTTATTCCCATAACAATGACTGACTAGGGATGTTTAGAATGAAGTCTCATTTGTTTCAAGGTCTTACAACCATATGCCTCACATATGATAACTTAAACCGAAATGACATTCTTGGATAGTTTTATCAATTGATATGCATAGGAATACAAAAGATAAAACAAATGCCTAATTTTATTAACTAAGTGTTTTATTACAATGTATTGGGACTAGGGCTTACACTAACAATCTCCCACTAGCACTAGTCCCAATTGGGCATAGCCCTAAGATCGAACGCTCTCAAATGAGCTTTGTGCAGATTTGGACGCAACTGTTTCATCAAAGGATCTGCTACATTGTCTTCACTTGCTATCTTGCTAACCTTGACGTCCCCACGATCAATGATTTCTTTGATCACGTGGTACCTCCTGAGTATGTGTTTGGATTTCTGGTGTGATCGGGGCTCCTTGGCCTGTGCGATGGTCCCGTTGTTGTCACAGAAAATTTCTAATAGATCTAGGATGTTTGGGACCACTCCTAATCCAGAAATGAAATTTCTAATCCAAATAGCTTCATTTGCAGCCTCACTCGCTGCAATATACTCAGATTATGTAGTTGAGTCGGCAACGGTCTCTTGCTGCGAGCTTCTTTAGCTAACAACACCACCGTTCAAAACATAAACAAACTCAAATTGCGATCTTGTATACTGAGTGCTGGTCTGAAAAGCAGCATCGACATAACCTTGTATGACGAGCTCTTTTTGACCACCATACACCAAGAAGTGATCCTTAGTCCTTTGCAGGTACTTCAGAATCCCTTTTACAGCAGACCAGTGCTTCTCACCAGGATCTTGCTGAAACCTACTGGTTATACTCAGTGCATGAGCAACATCCAACCTAGTACATAACATAGCATACATGATAGATCCAATAGCAGATGCATATGGGATTCTACTCATGTTGTCCCTTTCCTCTTTGGTTTAAGGGCATTGTTCTTTAGTCAAAGGAACTCCCAAAGCCAAAGGTATGTACCCTTTCCTTGAGTCTCCCATACTAAAATGCTTTAGTACTTTTTCTATGTACTTTTCTTGACTTAGTGCCAAAAGCCGATTCGATCTATCTGTATAGATTCGAATACCAAGTATTGTCTTGACTTCACCTAAGTCTTTCATTGAGAAACATTTTCCCAACCGTTGCTTAATCTTTTGCAATGTTGGAATGTCATTTCCAAAGAGAAGGATGTCGTCCACATATAGGACCAGAAATACTACTATGCTCCCACTAACCTTCTTGTACACACAAGGCTCATCTTCTTGTGCAATGGGTTCTTGTTCCACACCTTATTGTGAACTTGATCCCATTTCCAACTTATCCTCTACAAGAGTTTGTGGCACTTGAATTTCTTCAAGTTCTATTTTACTCCCACTGTCTTTCTTGAGAAGGAACTCCTTTCCAAGATAACAGCCTTGCGAGCAACAAATATTTTGTTCTCGGCTTGTGAGTAAAAGTAGTATCCCTTTGTTTCTCTGGGATAACCCAAAAACAAGCAGACACTGGATTTAGACTCTAGTTTGTCGGACGTTAATTTCTTAACATGTGCTTCACAGCCCCAAATCCTGAGAAAAGACATATTGGGTTCTTTCCCAGTCCATACCTCATATGGTGTCTTCTTAACTACTTTAGTTGAAGTACGGTTCAATAGAAACGCAACAGTTTCTAATGCATAACCCCAAAAAGAGATAGGAAGATTAGTTTGACTCATCATAGATCGAATCATGTCCAACAGAGTTCGATTTCTCCTTTCGAACACACCATTCCATTGAGGTGTTCCAGGAGGAGTGAGCTGTGAAATAATACCACACTCTTTTAGATAATTGTCAAACTCTTGGCTTATGTATTCGCCACCTCGATCTGATCGAATGGTTTTTATACTTTTGCCAAGTTGGTTTTCTACTTCGTTCTTAAACTCTTTGAATTTCTCAAAAGTTTCAAACTTGTACTTCATTAGATAGACATAGCCATATCTACTGAAGTCATCTGTGAATGTCACGAAGTAGCTAAAACCACCTCTAGCCTGTGTACTTAAAGGTCCACATACATCGGTATGTATTAGTTCCAATAAGTTATTAGTCCTCTCACCTTTCTTGTTAAAAGGACTCTTTGTCATTTTTCCATGCAAACATGGCTCGCATGTGTCATAAGACTCTAAGTCAAATGACCCAAGCACTCCAGTTTTGTGGAGTCTTGAAATACGTTTTTCGTTTGCATGTCCTAAACGACAATGCTAGAAGTAAGTAGGGTTCAATTTGTTTGATTTAACCCTCTTTGTATTAATGTTGTATATGGACTCTTTGTTTTGTAAATCAAGGATATAAAGGCCATTTTGCAACATGGCATTGCCATAAGAAATGCCTTGGCGACGAATATGAGCATTGCCATTTTTAATAACAAAATCAAATTCATCATTATCCAAACATGAAACTGAAATAATTTTTCTGCTCATAGCAGGCACATAATAACAATTATTCAAAATAATACAAAGTCCGGAAGGTAAAGTGAGGTGATAGTCGCCTATCTTTATGGCAGCAACTCGTGCTCCATTCCCCACATGGAGGTCCACTTCATTCTTCCCAAGTAACCGCCTATTTCTTAGCCCCTGCACATTTGAACAAATGTGAGAACCACAACCGGTATCCAATACCCAAGTGGTAGAAATAGAAAGGTTAATTTCAACAACAAAAATACTAGAACTGGACGCCTTGGCTCCATTCTTCTTTTGTTCTTCCTTGAAGAGAGCCCAATTCTTCCTCCAATGCCCTATCTTGTTGCAATGGAAGCAAGTGGTCTCACTCTCTTTGAGTTTTGGTGCCTTGGGCTTGGATTGGGCCTGAGGTGCACTCCCAACTGACTTGGGTTTTCCCTTTCCCTTTCCCTTTCCCTTTCCCTTAGCGGGTCCCTTCTTAATTCCCTTTTAAACCATTAGTACGGGATTGGTCTTTCGAATGTTCTCTTCAGCATTCTTAAGCATCCCATGAAGCTCAGTGACTGACTTGTTCATTGCATGCATGTTATAATTCATCACAAATGGATCATAAGCAACAGGCAATGATCCTAAGATCAAGTCAGTGGCCAATTCCTTTGGCACTAGTACCTCAAGCTTCTCAAGAGTATCAAGATACCCTTTCATCTTGAGTACATGGGTACTAACAGGAGTACCCTCAGCCATCTTACAAGAAAGTAAGGCCTTTGTTGTCACGAACCTCTCATGACGAGCTTGCTCTAGGAACATCTCCTTGAGGTGCACCATGATCGCATAAGCCTCTTGGTCCATAAATTGCTTTTGCAAGTCAGGCACCATAGTGGCTAGCATCAAACAGGTCACATCATTAGAGTCACTTTTCTTGGTCTCAAAAGTTTCCTTTTGAACCACAGAAGCGTTCCTAGCATGTTCCTCAGGTAAGGGTGCATCCAAAACATACAACTTCTTCTCTTGCTTAAGAACTATTCTTAAGTTTTGAGACCAGTCTATGAAATTGGTGCCATTCAATTTGTCCTTTTCAAGGACCGATCACAATGAGAAATTGTTGTTTAAAGATGCCATTTTCAATCTACAATAAAATTTAGCAAGATTAAATGAGGTCTTATTATAATCCCACAAACCGACTTAATATCCCTTTAAATAATTTGCGTTAGTGATTTGATGTGGGCCAAGATCCACTTTTCACAACAACTTATTAGTCAAGCTGAGCCTGTACACCTAATAAGTTAAGTTACTTAGGTAGGAAAACTCCAATCATGTCTCGTACATGACTCTTGGATCAAATGGGCTAACATCTTAAGATGTTATAGCACAAACCCATTTATTAGTTGCCTAGGTCCGAGCATCCCTTTCCATGATAAGTCCAACCTACATTCACAACCCATGCCTCACAAAGATAATCGGGCGCATCTAGGACTCCTAGTCTACGTGACCGATGATCGATGCCTTGACATGTTTCGAATTAGGAAGGCAACTTTGTGACTTACTATTTTAAGGATTAATTTTATTACGGCTTACATGGCATACGCTTTGTCATCCATACATAGCATGCATATATAAATAATGGCATAAAGTAAAGCGTGACAAACATGGGCCTAAAAACCTACAACTAAGATTCTATACTATTACATAAGAATCTTTGAGTTGGGCTTCTCCACTCTGGTGGGCTTCGTCTTGATTTACAAAGTCTTCAAGTATATTCTATTCTAAGAAATAAATGAAAAACTTTTACAACAAAATATAATGGCTCGCAGGCCATATTTAATTACAAAACCCAGGGCCCATGAATGCACCATGCATATCCATTCATCACACCAAATTAGCAAATAAATATACATAGCATTCATGGATAAAACAAAGTCCAATTTTAATTAATTTAGCCAAGCCCATTAATGGAAGTTGTGTACTTGAAGCTTTAAGAGATGACCCCGTGATGGGCCTGGGCCGAAGCCCAATGGACTAAATCCTCTTATTGAATAAGTTCTCTTAAAAGCCCAAAACACAAACTAGTTAGATTTGTGCCATAAATCAACTCTAGTATAATTTCCAATTTTGCCATTTTTAATTTTATGTCATACAGCCCATAAACATTAAAAATACATATAATATGTGCTAACATGAATTAAAAATATAAAATCATGAAGAACACATATATAGTACACGGCATTCATGCAAAAACAAACAAACAACAAAAACTAGTTGCTTAATGCTTATGTAATGCCATAAAATGCACAAATATTTAAATCAATTTTATGAGTCATTTAATAATCTAAATAAGTCCATAAATATTGATTTAATGTTCTGTACCAATCTGATCTAAATGTGCTTTTACCATTTTAATCAAAACAAAACAAACAATGTTGATTAAATATGTAACAAACACAAACTAGTCATAGTTTTAAGTGATTTTAAAATTAATCAATTAAATTGTCATGGACCAGAATTAAAACAAAATTTAAAATATGTCCAGACCTGATATTTAATCTTTAAAAATTACTTACAAACATGCCAAAATCGTTTTTACATTTAATATTGAAAACTAGTTGTTAAACTAACAATTAACATGCCAAATAGCACCTAGTTTTAATATTAACATGTGCCATCAGGTATTATTAATTAAATTCGACCATTAACAGCTCCTAAAACATCTTAGGACAGTATATTAACATGTCATATTAATTATAATACCTATCTAATCAATTAAAATCATTTTTTCATCAAAACAATGGAAAAAACTCAAAACAGAAAATTTCAGATTTGCATGTTTTCATAATGACGATTTTTAATTAATTTTTTTCATGCATCTAAAGCACTAAAATAAGCATGTTTAGGCTCTGATACCACTGATGGAATATGACATGGTATGAATGTGATGATAGCACAGCGGAAAAATAAAAATTTTTATCATACATGCCATACAATTCCATGACAAGAATCGAAACATGCAATTTTAGAGTTTTAAACTTACAACTTTAGATGTCTTTAAAACTTGATTTTGATGATGACCAGCAACCAAGAAGGATATGTCCAACTTAGATCTTCACCACCAATGCCAAGGAATAGCCTTTACGCCACTCCCTCTATTCTCACACACACACTTGCAAAGATGGCTTAAAATCAATAGTGCTAGCTCTATGATTGTGTATTCGGCAATGGGAATGATTTGAAGCCACAAGATCTGATCTTGTTCTTCCTTTAGGTTACTGTTTCAGCCCAAGAACACAAGAGAACAAGAAAGATTTCTTTCCCCTGGAGTATTTCGGCCAAGAGAGAAAAATAGCAAAACGGCATACCTTTTTATTCATTTAATTCATTAATATATATCACTTAATTTAGGTCAAGTGTGAGTGCCAAAAATTAAGTGTTAATTTCAGCCTCCATCACTTCCTAATTAAGAGATATATCTTAATTTAAATTCTATTAGAATTTAAATTCAAATGGCATTAGTCATTTAATCAAAACAAACTTACTTATTTAAGCTGATAGTTGCCGAATTCTACTAGTATTTTAGTTTGAATTTTGGCTACTTTAATTCCCTCTCAAGTATTATATTTTGATTAAATACAAATTAGGATTTAATACTCAATTAACTTAATTATACATAGATAATTAATCAATTGAAATTAAACCTAGCACATGCCAACAAATTTCTCTCGTGACCAACTGTTAACAGATTTTCCTAAAACAGCAAGCTGTTTTAGGCAAAAAGGCAGTTCAACATATTTGCCTAAAACAGCTAGGCAAAAAACTTGTTTCACAGATTTGCCTAGCTGTTTTAGGTAAAATCGTGGCTTAACAGATTTGCCTAAAACAGCTAGCTATTTTAGGCAAAATCGTGGCTTAATAGATTTGCCTAAAACAGCTTGAATCGCACTTTGACAGTTTTGCCTAAAACAGCTAGCTATTTTAGGCAAAAAAAAACTATTTTTACAGATTTGCTATTTTAGGCAAAAATCTGTTTACCCATTTTATGCATTAATTTGACTTTAAATAAAAGTCCAAATTAATTCCCAATACACAATTTAAATATTTTAAGCCCAACGCTTTATGTGCGATCCTATAGGTCCATTTAATGTTGGCAATGAATTAATAAATTAATTCAAAGGCTATATATATTCTCTAGCAAGATATTATAGCATTCCAAATTAAATGAAAATGCATATGGCATTTAGTGACCTAATGCAATTTTGCATAGTCCCTTACCCATAAATATCAGAATTAATATAAGGCATGGAACTAGTCATCCTTATATATATTAATTCTTTTCTTGATATTTCAGTGACACTGAACTCTCAGATAAATAATGATTACTCATTATTTCATCTCGGTATGGCCATACACTTCTCAGTTCACTGATCAAGTGGCCGATGATATTTTCTCTCTTAATGAGAGGGGTAATCCCTTCACTTCTCTCATGCTCTCTAACATGAATCAATGCATACCCAATCATACCCGTACTTGTCACTCTGTTATGAGTACGTTAGGTGTATGTCAAAGTACACAGTAATTCATAAAGAGTTTCATAGAGATTTCAGGTCTAAGAACTCCGATACAAAACTTGCATATGAGAAACACTTATGACTTGTACCATGTAGTGTTCTCATGAGCGGATCGTATCCAGATACCATGTTCTTTAACATATATCTATGATCTCTGATTGACACTCTTGTCCTAATGATCCGTAAGACAGAACTCATAATATCAGAGAGAGCATACTAGTCTTAATTCTTTGTTATTCCCATAACAATGACTGACTAGGGATGTTTAGAATGAAGTCTCATTTGTTTCAAGGTCTTACAACCATATGCCTCACACATGATAACTTAAACCGAAACGACATTCTTGGATAGTTTTATCAATTGATATGCGCAGGAATACAAAAGATAAAACAAATGCCTCATTTTATTAACTAAGTGTTTTATTACAATGTATTGGGACTAGGGCTTACACTAACAATCTATTGGTTAAAAAATTTTAAATTCTGCTTATGTATGAGATGCATGTAACCAATAATTTTCAACATGGTATCAAAGCCTCAGTTTTGCTATTAATCTACAATTCTATATTTTTCTGCAGAATAAGTTTTATTTTTGAGTTATTTATTTCTTGAACTTCAAAATATCAGATTTGATTGTTCATGAAGTATAAATATTGATTTATGGTTTTATGTGATCAAATATATAAAATGAAAAATAAAATTGATTTTTTTTAGAAAAGAACAATTGTGAATGGCATCTAGGGTTCTATTTTTCAATCAACGTTTAGGGGCTGTTCTAAATTAATTTCTTATTGATCCACTCTAAGATTATTTTTATGATAATTTATGTGTTTAATATGTGATATGAAGCCATAGGATCAAACAAAATTAAAATCGAACAAGTTTTGCATGAAAAACTAGTTTAGTTGAAAAGTTCGATAAATTAGTGTTCTTCGTGTGTTCTTGGTATGTTCTTGATGTGTTCATGTTTTGAACAATTTTTAATCTTCTAAATCTGATATATCTGATATATTAATGTGTTTTTAATTCATTGGATTAATTAAAATGGGTCTTAAATTAATTGGATTAATTTTAATTCATTAAAACCACTTAATGGGCTTAATTGTATTTACGGACTTGGTTTAAATTAGCGAATGATTTGGTGGGCCCAAGGAGCTGATTTAAATTAAATATTATAAACTATAATTAAGTTTATTAATGGGTTTTAAGGGCTGGAGTGGGCTTGGCTCATTCCAAAAGGACCAAATGGTCCAATAGACACAAAACTATTTTGTGTGTGAAAACATTTAGGGTTTAGTTTGGTGGGTTTCGGCCTCCCTTTATATAAAGCCCAAAATTGATTCTTTTAATTGTTTAATATAAATAATTAATTAATTAATCAATTAATAATTAATTAATAATCAATTGGATTGATTATTAAGCTAAGAACACATGCATGCGAAAAGGTTTCCTAAAATGAAAGTTTCCAAAATGGAAAAAGTTTCCTAATTTGATCACATTATTAAAATAACTCAAAAGTAAGTTTCAAGAGTTGAAACAAAGTTAGTAATCCATTATATGTTTTACTTTGTGCATTTGAAATGCATACAAGGGTGTATGATTGGCATGATGGATAGTTATGGACAAGGTCCAATGTGATTGAGCATTATGCATGTTTTGGCCCAATGAGGACTTTCATGTCTCGGCCACTTATTTTTGGTTTGTATTTCTTTTTCAAATTGTAATATGTAATTAGATTAATTAGATTAGAATTAGAGATAGAGATGAAGACCACTATCAAGGAGGAAGATGGGCAGGATGGAGATCCAACAAGTTTGAAGATAATGTAATTATTTTTACTTCTTTGAATCATGCATACTACCTAGGTGTGACCTTTTGATTTCCCTTATGGCTTGGGGAAATCAATGTAGTAAAGTCCATGACTATACCATATTTGTATGCTTATATTTATGTGATAGATATAGGCAAGTCCGCTCGTCTCATCATTGATCGAACCATATCTAATAGTGTTCGATTTATCCTTTCAAATACACCATTGTGTTGTGGTGTATATGGTGGAGTCCATTGAGATAAAATCCCATTATCTCTAAGATAATCCTGAAACTGTTGGCTTAAGTATTCTCCACCTCTATCTGATCTAAGTGTTTTAATAATTTTTCCAAGTTGTTTCTCTACTTCATTTCTGAATTCTTTGATATTTTCAAATGCTTTTGATTTATATTTCATTAGATAGATATATCCAAACCTGGAATAATCATCTATGAATGTAATGAAGTAGGAGTAACCTCCTCTAGCATGTGTAGTCATTGGACCACATACATCTGAATGTATTAAGTCCAAAACCATTTTAGCTCGTTCTCCTTTACCAATAAAGGGAGCTTTTGTCATTTTTCCCAATAAACAAGATTCGCATGCATCAAATGATTCATAATCAAATGATCCCAACTCACCTGACTTGTGCAATTTGGTCATGCATTTTTCATTTATATGGCCTAAACGACAATGCCATAAGTATGAGGTATTTAGATTATCATGTTTCATTCTCTTGGTATCCACATTATGTACTTCTTTAATTAAATCAAGAACAAATATACTATTCTCAATGATAACTTTTGCATAAAACATATTGTTCTTAAAAAAGTAACAACACTTGTCCTTTAAAGAAATATCATAATCGTTCATCAAACGACTGAAAGAAATAATACTTTTCGATAAAGCTGGAACATAATAACAATTATTTAATTCCAGTACTAATCCACTAGGAAGAGGTAAATAGTAAGTCCCCATAACTGTTGTAGAGATGTTCTGTCCAGTAGCTGACTGCAAACATATCTCTGCCTTTCCAACTCTTCTAAAGCTTCTAAGCCCCTGTAGATCATTACATAAGTGAGATCCACATCCGGTATCTAATACCCAAGATTGTTTTAAAGCAATAGAATAAGTATTAATTTCAATCATACGAATACCTGAAGTAAAAGCATTAGATTGCTTATTCTCCTTGAGAGAATCTAGATAGGCCTTGCAGTTACGCTTCCAATAACCACCCTTTCCACAATGGAAGCAAGTTCCTTTGGTATTCCCTTTCTTGGCAACCTTTTTCTTGGAAATCCCACCATCCATTATCTCATGTTGCTTCTAAAGCTTTGAGGACATAGCACCCAGCATCAGACATGCTGCTGCTTCACTATCCTCTATGTATTTTTGATAAGTGCCTTTGATCTCATCAATGGAATCATCTGATGGAAGTGGTGGTGGATCTTTATCCAAGACATTATGGATCTTTTCAGCTCTGAGAACAATTCTCACTTGCTTGATCCAGTCAGAATAGTTACTGCCAACCAGTTTGTTATCCAAGATTGATCGTACATTTGATGTGCTCATGATGATGACATAGATGTGAAAAAGAAAAGATATGAGAGTATGTTCATATATATGTATGCATTAATAAGGTCTTTAATTAATCCATTTTACTCCCACTATTTTATTGCAAATTAATAGCCCTCACTATATAATCCGAGAAAACCCGATGGTGTTCCTAGTGGGCCAATATCCAATCCTTGATATGTAATTTGACCTTAACTGTGGTCAACAAGCCAAATTCCATACCCTTGAAAGGTAGGTATCTATATACCAATTGTGTCTCTACACAACTATTGGATCATTAGGTTATCAACTCTTGATGCATGCATATCGTATGTACATTCCCTAATCTTACCTCTAGAACCTTTAGCCTTGACTGTGGTCAACAAGCTAATGGGCTAGCTAAGATGACCCATTTAATTAGATTTGAACATATTCGATATAATGTGAGCTTGACTGTGGTCAACAACCCACACTATAAAGAACTCTGGTTCTCCTCAAATTAATGGAAGGCTTATATACCTTAGTATTTGTGTTGAGGGTTTTAGTTAATTAAGTCTCATCATACATGGTTGGCATACATTAGTATGCATCCTATATCTATCACATAAATATAAGCATACAAATATGGTATAGTTATGGACTTTACTACATTGATTTCCCCGAGCCAAGAGGGAAATCAAAAGATCACACCTAGGTAGTATGCATGATTCAAATAAGAAAAATAATTACATTATCTTCAAGCTTGTTGGATCTCCATCCAGCCCATCTTGCTCCTTGATAGTGGTCTCCATCTCTATTTTTAATTCTAATCTAAGTAATCTAATTACATATTACAACTTGAAAAGAAATACAAACCAAAAACAAGTGGCCGGGACATGAAAGTCCTTATTGGGCCAAAACATGCATAATGCTCAATCACATTGGGCTTTGTCCATAACTATCCATCATGCCAATCATACACGCTTATATGCCTTTCTAATGCATAAATAAATGGATTACTAACTATGTTTTAACTTTTGAAACAATCTTTTGAGTTATTTTAATGATGTGATCAAATTAGGAAACTTTTTCCATTTTGGAAACTTTCATTTTAGGAAACCTTTTTTCATGTATGTGTTTTTACCTTAATAATCAATCCAATTGATTATCAATTAATTATTAATTGATTATTTAATTAATTAATCATATTAAATAATTAAAAGAATCAATTTTGGGCGTAAGATCAAGGGTAGGCCGAAACCTGCCAAAATAAACCCTAAATGTGTTCACACACAAACTAGTTTTGTGTCTATTGGACCATTTGGGCCTGTTGGAATGAGGCAAGCCCACTCCAACCCTTAAAACCAATTAATAAACTTAATTAATGTTTATAATATTTAATTTAAATCAGCTCCTTGGGCCCACCAAGTCATTCACTAATTTAAACCAAGTCCGTAAACATAATTAAGCCCATTAAGTGGTTTTAATGAATTAAAATTAACCAAATTAATTTAAGGCCAATTTTAATTAATTAAATTAATTAAAAACACTTTAATATATCATATATATCAGATTTAGAAGATTAAAAATCGTTCTAACCAAGAAGACATGAAGAACATATCAAGAACACACGAAGAACACCAATTTATCGAACTTTTTGACTAAACTAGTTTTCATGCAAAACTTGTTCGATTTTAATTTCGTTCGATCCTATGACTTAATATCATATATTAAATACATAAAATATCATCTAAATGATGTTTTAATGGATCCATAAGAAATTACATTAGAACAGCCCCTAATTATACATGGGTTTCATGCAAAACCCTAATGGGTTTCATGAAAAACCCTAGTTACTTTTCTTCAAAAGGCTCCAATGAAGTTTCAGTGATCGGTCCAGAAAGCAATAGTAAAATGTAGATATGGCTTGCCTCACCATGTGGTGTCAGCCAATGGGTTACAGTTTTCGGGTGAAACTAGATAGATGCTTATAAAGTATGGGGTGTAACATCACAAGTCTTCTCCTTATAGGCCTCAAACAAATGGAGCAATTGAAATAGCTAATAAAAATATGAAAAGAATTATAGCCAAAATTGTTTAAACTTACAATGATTGGGTTGATAAACTACCCGTCAAATTCTAGCCAATTTATGAGTTAAACGAGCCTCATCTAGTCTCGAACCCTAAAAGTAAGCCTTTGAAAGCGAACCTGGAATCGAGCAAAGGCTACAACACACATCACAGTTGATGCCAGTCATGATGGCTGATGCCATCTATAGCTATGGTTTTCCCAAACATGCATTTGTGAGGAGTCACTAATAATATTCTTCATAGCTTGCTTCCCATCTATAGGTCTACCTTGGAGACACTACAATATAATTATTTTCCTCATCAATGGAAGTTAAAATAACCTTCTAAACTATGCCTCTTTTAGTGTGCTTCAATTTTATATTTTGATGTCTCTTCCAATATGCTTCATTTTTATAGCTTTATCTTGGCTTTCAGTGTGCTTCAATTTTATATTGTGATATTGGTTTTCAATGTGCTTCAATTTTATATTATGGTCTTGATCTTTAGTTATATAGATGAATCTCTGGTGGAATGTTTCACTTTATTTTCAGCTATGCGGATCAATCTCTAGTTAAATGTTCCATTTTTTCTATAGCCATATGGATCAATCCACTACAAGAAAAATATCAAAATAGCAATAGAAAAATAGCAACAAAAATGATTTTGTTGCTAATTTAGCAACGGAATACAATTTTTATTGCTAATTAGCAACAAAAATTTAATTCCATTGCTAAAATTGGTTAAAGTTTTTAGATATAGAAACAAAATAAAAAATAGTGGTATTATGTTGCTAAAAAAGGGGAAAAATTTTACTGCCAAAATATGGCAACGAAATGCTAATAACATTGCTAAATATGGCACCAGTAGGTGGTATAAAAGTTTAGAATGAAATTTAGCAATGGAAATTAAATTCCATTGCTAAAATAGCAATCAAATAATTATTCCATTGCTAAATTGGCAATGGAATGTATTTTTCATTGCTATTTTTGCAACAGAAAAAATTTCGTTGCTATTTTATTCACCAAAAAATTTTCAATTGCTATTTTCACTTTTGCCTTAGGTATAAATAGTTCCCTTTTTCGTTCTGTCCCTGCCTCATTATTTTACTTCTTCCTCCTCTCGCTCTCGCTCTCCCTCTTTTCTCTCTCTATTACTTACATTTCCCTTTCAAATTTCTATTTTCTTTACTTAAAATCTCACACGATGGCCAAAATCATGATCGGTATTAATGGTATACGTCTCCATTGAATTTTCATTATTGATTTCTCCATCACTTTTCCCTCCCTTATCCCCTATCAACTCTAAATCAAACACCATGCAGCAACCACATTAACTTGCACGTGACGTCACTTTACATCACACATCATCGCCATTCTTTCCTTTGGTCTTTTTTATTCATCTTTGATCTCTTATCAATCTATTTACTATTCTTCTATAATTAAATTTTTTTCTAAAAATTTTGACTTGTTTTGTTTGTTATTAGTTTGTTATGAATGTTTCTTTGTTTATAAGTTGTTTTATTTTTCTTCATTCTTTTTCTGCTTTTACTTTTTTTGTTAAGCTAAAATTTATTGCAAAATCAATGAAACAAAATTTTAGATTATAGCTCTAAGAGACAAAGCTAAAACTAATAAGACTATAACAACAAGAAAAAATAAAAAAATTTCTCTTTCTAAGAAATAAAGCATCAAAACAACCACCTTCCAAATAAAAAAATGCTATTGCAGACATTCAGTAAAACATCAAATCACTCTAGTATTTCCCAAAAGATAGACACTAGTAGAGAAGTGAAAAAAATCAATTAGTAGCACATCTTCAAGATGCCAAAAATATTGATATTGACACCAGCATAGAGGTAAAAATATTTGCTTTTACTTGTATTTACTTGTGATGTCATGTAAAATGTCTATCTTTTTATGTGTGTTTTTCTCTTATTTATGTAGTAAGTATGTAATATTATATGTGTTTTTATGTGTTTATGTCCAATTTATGTGTTTATGTTTGTTTTTAGGTTAACATTGGTGAAGTGTGAAGAAAATGAAGAAGATGGTGAAATTTCGAAGAAAAAGATTACGAGTCGTGAAGTGGATCACAACTCGGACAAGGATTCACAAGACAAATTCACGAGTGAAGCAGTGAAGAAGCAGCTCACGACTCGGCATAAGGATCACGTGTCGTGAAGGGAATCACGACTCAGGACAAAGCTTCACTAGTCGGGATGGTGTTCAAGAGCAGCTGAAGATCATGACTCGTGAAGGCATTCACGAGTCAGACAAGACGCTGTTTCCCAAACGTTGTATTTTCTGCACTTGAGTTTTTAACCATACATTGTGTCCTTTTAGAAGCAATCTTTCATGACTTATTAAGAGACATACCTGTAGAGTCAAGACATATATATATGGGAGAAAAACTCTGGATAGATGATGGAGAAAAATTAAAGATTTCTTTGATTGTTTTCTTAAGAAAATTTTTAGTTGTTTTGGATTTTCTGTTTTACTTAGTTTTAAAGGATGACAAAAGAACAAAGCCAAAGGAATAAGAGATATATCAAAAGGTTTAAATAGAAAGTAAACCCTGGGGAGTGATGTTTTCTTGTCTCTTATTTCATCTTTATTGTATTTTTGTTTATGGCTAAGTTCTTTTGATACATTATAACTATTTAATTTAAGTTGTTATTCATCTACTTATCTTTGTCTATTGAATGTTTATTTTATTTATGTATGAAGTATGATTTAAGTTTGTTTAAGTGCTTTGATTTGCTTAGTATGCTTGATCACCATATTAAGTATGTTAGTCATTTAATTCACAATGAGAGTTGGAATTCTTTGATGGAAAGTTAAATGAATTTACTTAAAGCATTGAATTCACTTAGAGATAAGGAATTCACTTTAAGGGGTTAAAGAATTGGCATAGAACTTCATGGTTTTTATTTATCTCTATAATGACATGAGAATGCTTATAGACTCTAAGTAAGAACATTCTTTATTGACAATGAGAATTACTTTAAAGAATCTTGGCTAAATTCTCCATTCATATCATTCAAACAATTGTTAATTAATTCAAAGATGAACTTGTTTTATTTGGTTATAATGTATGTTCATCCCATCTTTTAAGTAATCTATTATCCAAAATTAACTTAATATATTTTAAGTAGTTTAGTATTTACATTAATTGCGTGATTTTAATTGAAATTGTTACCTACCCATTTACTTGTTGTTACATCAATATAAAATTTACCCCGTTCCCTTTGGAATGATACCCTACTCGCTCTATACGCAGTCTAGTGAGACTAAGGGTTCAAATAAATCCCCAATCAACTTGTCATTATTTTCCTTCATATGGTTGATTTTTTTTTTTATGTTTTGCTTCATTTTTGTAGTCGAATTTTAGTCATTGCAGTATTAGTATACACTTATTTGCTTTTTTCGTATAAACAAATATGTAAATTTCACTCTTAAAATTTAATATTTTCTATGTTATGCATAATTAAATCATTTTTTTCCTATGAAAGTTTGTGTAAACTAGAAATTTTTACTAATTTATAGAAGAAGAAAAGTTAATGGTGATTATGTAGACCTCTATTAGTAATTATATTTTAGTTTTATGGAATAAGATAAGGGAGGGATGGTTGGTTAGGTGCTGACTCGAGTTTGTCCCCAATTAATAATTCATTAATATGCTCTAAAATATTTTAATGCTATATTTCTGTATATGTTTTGTTGGATTGCAACATGATTATCATTTTTTTATTAGGAATTGGAAATAACAAGTGGAGTTATTGTTCTGATCATACATAAATAGTAGGCAACATTTATGGGAAACTAGTTGCACTGTTACTTAATAATGTGTTTTATTAAATGTACAAAAAATGAATCAACCTAATTTTTTTTGTTTTCTTGAGATCATAAAACAGTAGTATCAAAAAAGAGAAAGTTGTTGTTTTATAAAATGGTTCATTGCCTTCTGATCATAAAATTCTTACATGGTATAATGATTCATTGCCTCCTGATTATAAAATGGTTGAGAATTTTTATGAAATGAAAAAGTTTATTCAGGATCTTGGTTTTCCTATTGAATATATAGATTGTTTCTGGTTGGGATGTATGTTGTTTTGGGGAGAAGATGTGGAATTCAAATAGTGTAAATTCTATAGTCAACCTAGGTTCAATCTAAAAAAGCGTACTTAAAAGTAAAAATTAGCTCCTTGGAAGTGGATGTATTGTTTTTCGCTAACTTTGAGACTTAAAAGACTATATGCCTCTGATGTTACTACATCTCATATGAGATGGGATAATGAACATGAAAAAATTGATTGAAGTATAAGCAATCCATGAGATGCTCTCACATGAAAATATTTCAATGATACCCATACAGAGTTTGTAGCAGAAAATCGAAATGTTAGGTTAGGATTACCCACATATGGGTTCCAACCTTTTGGTCAATCTAGCCAACAATATTCATCATGACCAATCATTATTACTCCATATAATTTACCACCATAGATGTGTATGGATGAGGCATACATATTTTTTACAGTGATTGTGCTAGGACTTACTAATCCAAACCACAAAAATGATGTATTCTTGCAACCATTGATATCTGAATTGAATTATCTTTGGAAATTTTGTGTTGAAACATATGATGTGTCTCTTAAAAAATTTTTTTAAATGAAAGTAGCTTTGATGTGGACTATTAGTGATTTTCTTACATATACTATATATGTTATCTAGATAGGGCGCAACAGGGAAATTGGCTTGCCCTTACTATGGTAATGATTCTGATGCATTTCATCTTCCTAATGAAGGCAAAACATCTTGGTTTGATAACCACATGAAATTTCTTCATCTAGATCACCCATTTAGGTGCAATAAATAAAATTTCATTAAGAATAAGATGGTACAAAAACCTCCTCCCCTAAATAAATTTGGTGAAGACATATTATAAGAGATTGATAATTTAGGGCTTATAAACGTTACAATACTTAAAAAGTTGAAAAGGTTAATAGAAGCATAAGTAATAACTTCGATTGGAGAAAATGGAGTATATTTTAAGATTTGCCATATTGGAAAACTAATTTGATATGTCATAATATAGATGTGATGCATATTGCAAAAAATATTTTTGACAATCATTTTAATATAATCATGAATATTAAAGGGAGGACAAAGGATAATGCAAAATCACGAGCTAATTTGAAATTTTTTTGTAGAAGAAGTGAGTTTGATAAAGATCTAAATCTAAGAAAATATCCAAAAACATATTACACATTAGACAAAAAACAAAAGCAAATTTTGTTTGAATGGTTGAAAAGCCTAAAGTTTCCAAATGGTTATGTTTCGAACTTGGTAAGGTGTGTTGATACGAGAAAGTACAAATTATTTGGAATGAAAAGTCATGATTGTCATGTATTTATGCAGAGACTAATTTAAATTGCATTTCGGGAGCTCCTACCGGATAATATTTGGGAAGTTATAATATAATTAAGTTTGTTTTCAAAAGCTTAACAGCATTTGAAATAAAGTTGTCTGACATGGAAAGACCAAAAAGGGACATTTTAGTTATCTTTTGCAAATTAAAGGGTATTTTTCCTCCCAACTTCTTTGATTTTATGAAGCATCTACCCGTACATTTGGTACATAAGGCTAAACTTGTTGATCCAATTCAATACCGATGGATGTATCCATTTTAGAGGTAATTAAATACCCTTTTTACTAAAACTTGTATAGATTTATACTAAATAAGTAAATATAATTATCCTAATTGTAATGTAGGATTTTGCAACAATAAATGGGCAGAATTCTAAAGATGAGCCCGACTTTAATCTTGAATATTCTGAAATAGAGGATGATTTTGATGTGCAATTAAGTGATGATAACAATTAATAGGTGTAAATTTTATCTCATTATACCATAATTCAAATGTGTTATTATTGCATCAATGTAATATTGTTATATATGTTGTAATTATATTTTTCTATTATAAGAAGAATAATTCATTTCTTTGATTTATAGGTACAAAATATGCCACCCAAAAGAAAAAGGGATTGTTATAGGCCAAGCTCAAATTAACCGACAATAATGCACAAGTGCACCCATCTCAACCTGTAGGGTCTATAGGTTTAGATGTGTCATGTTCAGATTCTCAATAGCCATATCCGGCATCACCTTTACCAACTACAAACCTCGATGGCTTTCCTCATCTACCAAGTGATTTAACATCAACAACCAAAATATATCAGCACAATTTATAGATGCATCCACTCCTACACCAGACTCTGGATCTATATTGATAAATGTATCAGGGGTTGATGCTGAGGATGAAGAAGAAGGCCTCTAGCTTGGTGCGAAGAAAGTTAATGGAAGAATTTACATTAAGATTATCAATGATATGTGAGTACTGATCTAATTTTGTATTAGAAGATAACATAAGTTTATGTCTATTGCTATGGATATCTAATTTGAAATTGATCTAAATTTTTTCATATTAATAGGATTATTCCATTAGGTATTTTCTCAAGAAAGATCAAATCTAAGTTCAAAGAGAGGATAGAAATTGGGGGTTATGTATGGAAGAATCTCTCTCTATAAATAAGGGATTTTCATTATTAGGAGATTAAGGTACAAAAAAATACATTATTTATTTCAAAATTGCTAATTTCATACATTAATGAGATATCTATTGTACTTTAAAGTACTTATATGATGTGTTTTTATCAAAAAGAATTTATCAATAGTGGCAGAACTCTAAAATGTTGATGAGAGTCAGATATTCCTTGAAGCAGTTGGTGGTAAGAATAACCGTGGAAGGATTTTTGGCTTTGGTTCTATTACAAATACATCCTATTCGCATTCCTCCGCATCATTTATAGCTGCCTGTTGTAGGCATTCTAAACCTTTTGAGAGATTCATTCAGCTAGAGAACACAGTTAACATGTCGCTAGATACTGTAGCCAAGCTAAAGAATCAGATGGAAGAGATAAGAACCAAAGGCAACACCTCTCAACAGCCAGATCATCCTCATTCACCAACTACATAGTTTATATTTGTAATATTTAGATATTAAAACTGACTTTATGTTGTGTTTGTTATGTTTTTATGTATTCTTACTTTAAAGTACACTAAAAGAAAATCTGCAAATAGAAATGAAATTTATTCCATTGCTAAATTAGGTTAATTTTTTTTTGTTTATCAACGGAATAAAAAATGGTGGTATTCCATTGCTAAAAAGAGAGAAAAATTTTAGCGCCACAATATGGCCATGAAAATAGCAACGAAAATCTATTACCATTGCTAAAAATGGCAGCATTAGATGGCGACTAAAATTTGGAACAAAATTTAGCAATGGAAAATAAAATCTGATGCAAAAATAGCAACGGAATATAGTTTTCGTTGCTATTTTAGCAATGAAATTTGATTCCATTGCTAAAAATTTCGTTGCTAAATGTGGGTCAAAAAATAGCAACAAAAATTAATTTTGTTGCTAAATTAGCAACGAAAAGCAATTTCTATTGGTAATTTGGTCCCAAAGAAGTGAAAAAATTTTTGGTCCAAAAATAGCAACTGAAAATAAATTTCGTTGCTAAAATAGCAACAGAATAATTTTTCGTTGCTATTTTACATAAGCCAGACTTACTCCGGGGAAATTAAAGTCATTTAATTCTCCACTTACAGAAACCCTAAACTATGGAGCGAAATATGTAGTCTCATTTCTGAAAAATATATTTTTCTTTGAATCCCTAACACCCTTTTCACTCTCTGAGTAGCAAAATGTCGTTGAAATTTGACCCTTCTTAGGTTGTCGATGTGTACGTCTGTGTCACTGGTGGGGAAGTACGTTCGGCCAGTTCTCTCACCCCTAAAATCTGTCCGCTCAGTCTTTCACCCAAAAAGATCGGTGAAGACATCGCCAAAAAAACCGGCAAGGACTGGAAGGAAAGAACCCTAAGGATTTGTAAGAAGAGATTACCGATGGAGACGCTGAGATACCTCTCGATTGAGATTTAGTGAGCTATTTCTTCTATTTAAAAATAAAAACTGTTGTTTTTATCTTATTTATGGCTTTTTGGATATTTAAGGATAATTTTGAGATATCAACTATTTTTTTGAGTTAATTAGATGATTTGGAATATTTTTTTTTGGATAGCTGTAGTCTTGGATTCCAATTCCTTGCAATAGTTGGAATATTTTTTTAAGGTAGCAAAGTCCCCGAGAGTGAGAAAGAAATCGAAAGTGAGGAAAATACCCTTTTTTTCTCTCACTGATTGATAAAAATGGATCTGAGTTATCTTTTAGCTGCTCTAATTCCTTCATGGAACTCAGTGAGTACTGCTTTCAATAATCGTTCTCTGTTTCTTTCCGATTTCAAAAATCAATAGGTCTTATTGATGCATTATTCTTATAGGCTGCTATTCTACTGGCATACTTTGTTTATCTAGCAATTGTTGGATCTTTGCTGCCTGGGAAAGTTATTCCTGGAGTGAAATTATAGGATGGTTCTCGACTCTGTTATCATTGCAATGGTCTGTAACTATTCTACTTTACTCTCATTGATCTTTTTGGGGCTCAATCATGGTTCGTTATGTTCTTTGCTTATAAATTTTATGGTTATTTTGTCTTGTAGGATTGGTGTCATTGTTGCTGCTGGTCTGTCTACTTTGTTATGGTGTCGAGATGGGTCTTATATCACCTACTATATGTCACAGCTGCAAGAATTGATGTAAAAGAAGAATCCTATTTGTCTTGAAGATGATATGACCAGGGACGTAGCTAGGCTTTGTTGAGTAGTGTTTATTAGCCCCATTTAACCATGAAAGTGTTAGTGTAAGCCCTAGCCCCAATGCATTGTAATAAAACACTTTGTATTAATAAAGTGAGGCATTTGTTTTATCTATTGTATTCCTGTGCATATCAATTGATAGAACTATCCAAGAATGTTTTTTCAATTTAAGTTATCATGTGTGAGACACATAGTTGTAAGACCTTGAAACAAATGAGACTTCATTCTAAATATCCCTAGTCAGTCATTGTTATGGGAATAACAAATGAATTAAGACTAGTATGCTCTCTCTAATAAGTTGAGTTCTGTCTTACGAATCAAAAGGACAAGAGTGTCAATCAGAGATCATAGATACATGTTTAGAATATGGTATCTGGATTCGATCCACTCATGAGAATATATACTACATGGTACAAGTCATAAGTGTTTCTCATATACAAGTTTTGTATCGGAGTTCTTAGACCTAAAATCTCTATGAAACTCTTTATGAATTACTGTGTGCTTTGACATACACCTAACGTAATCATAACAGAGTGACAAGTACAGGTATGATTGAGTATGCATTGATTCATGTTAGAGAGCATGAGAGAAGTGAAGGGATTACCCCTCTCGATAAGAGAGAAAATATCATTGGCCACTTGATCAATGAACTGAGAAGTGTATGGCCATACCGAGATGAAATAATGAGTAATCATTATTTATCTAAGAGTTCAGTGTCACTGGAATATCAAGAAAGGAATTAATATATATAAGGATGACTAGTTCCATGCCTTATATTAATTCTTATATTTATGGGTAAGGGACTATGCAAAATTGCATTAGGTCACTAAATGCCATATGCATTTTCATTTAATTTGGAATGCTATAATATATTGCTAGAAAATATATATAGCCTTTGAATTAATTTATTAATTCATTCCCAATATTAAATGGACCTATAGGATAGCACACAAAGCATTGGGCTTAAAATATTTAAATAGTGTATTGAGAATTAATTTAGACTTTTATATAAAGTCAAATTAATGCATAAAATGGGTAAAAAAATTTTAGCCTGTAAAAACAGTTTTTTTTGCCTAAAACAACTAGTTGTTTTAGGCAAAACTGTCAAGGTACGATTTTGCCTAAAACAGCTTTGTCAAAAGAGTTTTTTGCCTAAAACAGCTAGCTGTTTTAGGCAAATATGTTAACAGTTGTTACACGAGAAAAATTTATTGGCATATGCTAGTTTTAATTTCAATTAATTAATTATCTATGTATAATTAAGTTAATTGAGTATTAAATTCTAAATTGTATTTAATCAAAATATAATACTTGAGAGGGAATTAATGTGGCCAAAATTCAGCAACCAATTAATTCCAAAATAAGTTTATTTTGATTAAATGACTAATGCAATTTAAATTTGAAACCTAATAGAGTTTGAATTAATTTAAATAAGTTAATTAGGAAGTGATGGAGGCTGAATATATTCCTAATTCTAAGGGATTTGGGTATGACCTATCTTTCCTAAATTAATGATATAAATTAATTAATTCTATTTTTGACAAGGTGAACAATTTTTCTCTTTTGGCCGAAATACTCAAGGGGAAAGAACTCTTTCTTGTTATCTTGTGTTCTTGGGCTGAAATAGTAACCTAAAGGAAGAATAAGATCAGATCTTGTGGCTTCAAATCATTCCTATTGCCGAATACACAGTCATAGAGCTAGCACTCTTGATTTTAAGCTATCTTTGCAAGTGTGTGTGTGAGAATAAAGAGGAGTGGCGTAAAGGCTGTTCCTTGGCATTGGTGGTTAAAATCTAAGGTGGAAATATCCTTCTTGGGTGCTGGTCATCATCAAAATCAAGTTTTAAAGGCATCTAAAGTTGTAAGTTTTAAAACCCTAACATTGCATGTTTTGATTCTTGTCCTGGAATTGTATGGCATGTATGATCAAATTTTTATTGTTTTTCGCTACGTGATCTTTATGTGCATACCATGTCATATTCCATCAGTTGTATTAGAGACTAAACATTCTTATTTTAATTCTTTAGATGCATGAAAAAATTAATTAAAAATCATTATTTTGAAAACATGCAATGCTGTAATTTTCTGTTTTGAGTTTTTTGCATTGTTTTGGTGTAAAAATGATTTTAATTGATTAGATAGGTATTATAATTAATATGAAATGTTAATATACTGTCCTAAGATGTTATAGGAGCTATTAATGGTCGGACTTAATTGATAATACCTGATGGTACATGTTAATATTAAAACTAGGTACTATTTGGCATGTTAATTGTTAGTTTAACAACTAGTTTTAAATATTAAATGTAAAAATGATTTTTGCATGTTTGTAAGTGATTTTTAAAGATTAAATATCAGGTCTGGACATATTTTAAATTTGGTTTTAATTCTGGTCCATGACAATTTAATTGATTAATTTTAAAATCACTTAAAACTATGACTAATTTGTGTTTGTTACATGTTTAATCAACATTGTTTGTTTTATTTTGATTAAAATGGTAAAAACACATTTAGATCAGATTGGTATAGAATATTAAATCAATATTTATTACTTTATTTTAATTATTAAATGACTCATAAAATTGATTTAAGTATTTGTGCATTTTGTGGCATCACATAAGCATTAAACAACTAGTTTTGTTGTTTGTTTGTTTTTATATGCATGCCGTGTAACATATATATGTTCTTCATGATTTTGTGTTTTACTTCATGTTGGTACATATTATATGTATTTTTAATGTTTATGGGCTGTATGACATAAAATTAAAAATGGAAAAATTGGAAATTATTCTAGAGTTGATTTATAGCACAAATCTAACTAGTTTGTGTTTTGGGCTTTTAAGAGAACTTATTCAATAAGAGGATTTTGTCCATTGGGCTTCCGCCCAGGCCCATCACGGGGTCATCTCTTAAAGGTTCAAGTACATAATTTCCATTAATGGGCTTGGCTAAATTAATTAAAATTGGACTTTGTTTGATCCATGAATGTCATGTATATTTATTTGCTTGTTTGGTGTGATGAATGGATATGCATGGTGCATTCATGGGCCTTGGGTTTTGTAATTAAATATGGCCTACGAGCCATTATGTATTATTGTAAAAGTTTCATTTATTTTTTAGAATAGAATTTACTTGAAGACTTTGTAAATCAAGACGAAGCCCACAGGAGTGGAGAAGCCAAACTCGAAGATTCTTATGTAATAGTATAGAATCTTAGTTGTAGGTTTTTGGGCCCATGTTTGTCACGCTTTACTTTATGAAATTATTTGTATATGCATGCTATGTATGGATGACAAAGCGTATGCCATATAAGCCGTAATAAAATGAATCCCTAAAAATGGTAAGTCATAAAGTTACCTTCCTAATTCGAAACATGTCAAGGCATCGATCATCGATCACGTAGACTAAGAGTCCTAGATGCGCCCGATTATCTTTGTGAGGTATGGGTTGTGGATATAGGTTGGACTTAACATGGAAAGGGATGCCCGGACCTAGGTAACTAATAAATGGGTTTGTGCTATAACATCTTAAGATGTTAGCCAATTTGATCCAAGAGTCATATACGAGACATGATTGGAGTTTTCCTACCTAAGTAACTTAACTCGTTAGGTGTATAAGCTCAGTTTGACTAATAAGTTGATGTGAAAAGTGGATCTTGGCCCACATTAAATCACTAATGCGAATTATTTAAAGGGATATTAATTCGGTTTGTGGGATTATAAATAAGACCTTATTTAATCTTGCTAAATTTTATTATAGATTGAAAATGGCATCTTCAAACAACAATTTCTCATTGAGATCGGTCCTTGAAAAGGAAAAATTGAATGGCACCAATTTCATAGATTGGCCTTAAAACATAAGAATAGTTCTTAAGAAAGAGAAAAAGTCGTATGTTTTGGATGCACCCTTGCCTGAAGAACTTGCTAGGAACGCCTCTGCAGTTCAAAAGGAAACTTTTGAGTCCAAGAAGAGCTACTCCAATGATGTGACCTGTCTGATGCTGGCCACTATGGTGCTTGACTTGCAAAAGCAATTTATGAACCAAGAGGCTTATGTGATCATGGTGCACCTCATGGAGATGTTCCAAGAGCAAGCTCGTCACGAGAGGTTTGTGACAACAAAGGCCTTGATTTCTTGTAAGATGGCTGCGGGTACTCCTGTTAGTACCCATGTACTCAAGATGAAAGGGTATCTTGAAACTCTTAAGAAGCTTAAGGTACAAGTGCCAAAGGAATTAGCCAATGACTTGATCTTATGATCATTGACTGATGATTATGATCTATTTGTGATGAATTATAACATGCATGCAATGAACAAGTCAGTCACTGAGCTTCATGGGATGCTTAAGAATGCTGAAGAGAACATTCGAAAGACCAATCTTGTATTGATGGTTCAAGGGGGCATTATAAAAGGACCCGCCAAGGGAAAGGGAAAGGGAACGGTAAAACCCAAGAATGACTTGGCTCGGTTCAAGTCAAGTGGGAGTGCACCTCAAGCCCAATCCAAGCCCAAAGCGCATAAGCTCAAAGAGAGTGAGAGCACTTGCTTCCATTGCAATGAGATAGGGCATTTGAGGAAGAATTGTGCTCTCTTCAAGGAAGAACAAAAGAAGAATGGAGCCAAGGTGTCCAGTTCTGGTATTTTTGTTGTTGAGATTAACCTTTCTATTTCTACCATTTGGGTATTGGATACCGGTTGTGGTTCTCACATTTGTTCAAATGTGCAAGGGCTAAGAAATAGGCGGTTACTTGGGAAGAATGAAGTGGACCTCCTGTGGGGAATGGAGCACGAGTTACTGCCATGAAGATAGGCGACTATCAACTCACTTTACCTTCCGGACTTTATTTAGTTTTAAAAAATTGTTATTATATGCCTGCTATGAGCAGAAACATTATTTCAGTTTCATGTTTGGATTTGGATGAATTTGATTTTGTTATTAAAAATGGCAATGCTCATATTCGTCACTAAGGCATTTCTTATGGCAATGCCATGTTGCAAAATGGCCTTTATATCCTTGATTTACAAAACAAAGAGTCCATATACAACATTAATACAAAGAGAGTTAAATCAAACGAATTGAACCCTACTTACTTCTGGCATTGTCGTTTAGGACATGCAAATGAAAAATGCATTTCAAGACTCCACAAAACTTGAGTGCTTGGGTCATTCGACTTAGAGTCTTATGATACATGCGAGCCATGTTTGCATGGAAAAATGATAAAGAGTCCTTTTAACAAGAAAGGTGAAAGGACTAATGGCTTATTGGAACTAATACATACCGATGTATGTGGACCATTAAGTACACAAGCTAGAGGTGGTTTTAGCTACTTCGTGACGTTCACAGATGACTTCAGTAGATATGGCTATGTCTATCTAATGAAATACAAATCTGAAACTTTTGAGAAATTCAAAGAGTTTAAGAACGAAGTAGAAAACCAACTTGGCAAAAGTATAAAAGCCATTCGATCAGATCGAGGTGGCAAATACTTAAGCCAAGAGTTTGACAATCGTCTAAAAGAGTGTGGTACTATTTCATAGCTCACTCCTCCCAGAACACCACAATGGAATTATGTGTTCGAAAGGAGAAATCGAACTATATTGGACATGGTTTGATCTATGATGAGTCAAGCTAATCTTCCTTTCTCTTTTTGGGGTTATGCATTAGAAACTACTACGTTTTTAATAAACCGTACTCCAACTAAAGCAGTTGAGAAGACACCATATGAGTATAGACTGGGAAAGAACCCAAAATGTCGTTTCTCAGGATTTAGGGATGTGAAGCACATGTTAAGAAATCAACATCTGACAAACTAGAGTCTAAATCCACTATTTGCTTGTTTATGGGTTATCCCAAAGAAACAAAGGGATACTACTTTTACTCATAAGCCGAGAACAAAGTATTTGTTGCTCATAAGGCTATTTCTTGGAAAAGGAGTTCTTTCTCAAGAAAGACAGTGAGAGTAAAGTAGAACTTGGAGAAATTCAAGTGCCACAAGCTCTTATAGAGGATAAGTTTGAAGTGGCATCAAGTTCACAACCAGTTGTGGAACAAGAACCCATTACATAAGTACCTAGAAGGTCCGATAGGGTACGTCAAGAGATTGAGATATATGGATTTCTAATCACTGACAGTGACACTATTGAGTTAGTAGATCGTGAGGATCCTACTACCTATCGAGAAGCTATTGAAAGCCTAGACTCAGAAAATTGGCTTGAAGCCATGAAATTCGAGATGCAATCAATGTACGATAACCAGGTTTGGACCTTGGTTGATCCACCGGAAGGTGCTAAGTTAATTGAATGCAAGTGGCTATTTAAACTCAAAGCTGATAAGACCTACAAAGGTAGACTAGTAGCAAAAGGTTTTCGAAAAACTCATGGTGTAGACTATGACTAGACCTTTTTGCTTGTAGTTATGCTCAAGTCCATTAGGATCTTGCTTGCCATAGCTGCATATCATGATTATGAGATATGGCAAATGGATGTCAAAATTGCTTTCCTCAATGGAAATTTACTTGAGGATGTGTATATGACATAGCCTGAAGGTTTTGTCAATCCCAAGCATCCTAAGAAGGTTTGCAAGCTTCAAAAATCCATTTATGGATTAAAGCAAGCATCCCGAAGTTGGAATCTTCATTTTGATGAGGCTGTCAAGGAATTTGACTTCATCAAGAACGAAGATGAGCCTTGTGTATACAAGAAGGTTAGTGGGAGCATAGTAGTATTTCTAGTCCTATATGTGGACGACATCCTTCTCATTAGGAATGACATTCCAACATTGCAAAAGGTTAAGCAATGGTTGGGAAAATGTTTCTCAATGAAAGACTTAGGTGAAGCCGAGACAATACTTGGTATTCGAATCTATAAAGATAGATCGAATCGGCTTTTGGAACTAAGTCAAGAAAAGTACATAGACAAAGTACTAAAGCATTTTAGTATGGGAGACTCAAAGAAAGGGTACATACCTTTGGTTTTAGGAGTTCCTTTGACTAAAGAATAGTGCCTTAAAACCAAAGAGGAAAGGGACAACATGAGTAAAATACTATATACATCTGCTATTGGATCTATCATGTATGCTATGTTGTGTACTAGGTTAGATGTTGCTCATTCACTGAGTATAACCAGTAGGTTTCAGCAAGACCTTGGTGAGAAGCACTGGTCTGCTGTAAAAGGGATTCTAAAGTACTTGCGAAGGACTAAGAATCACTTCTTGGTGTATGGTGGTCAAGAAGAGCTCGTCATACAAGGTTATGCCAATGCTGCTTTTCAGACCAGCACTCAGGATTTTAGATCGCAATCTGGGTTTGTTTTTGTTTTGAATGGTGGTGCTGTCAGCTGGAGAAGCTCAAAGCAAGAGACCTTTGCTGACTCAACTACAGAAACTGAGTATATTACAGCAAGTGAGGCTGCAAAAGAGGCTATTTGGATTAGAAATTGTATTTTTGGATTAGGAGTGGTCCCAAGTATCCTAGATCCATTAGAAATTTTCTGTGACAACAACGGGGCCATCGCACAGGCCAAGGAGCCCTGGTCACATCAGATATCCAAACACATACTCAGGAGGTACCACCTGATCAGAGAAATCATTGATCGTGGGGACGTCAAGGTTAGCAAGATAGCAAGTGAAGACAATGTAGCAGATCCTTTGACGAAACAGTTGCGTCCAAGGGACTAGTGCTAGTGGGAGATTGTTAGTGTAAGCCCTAGCCCCAATGCATTGTAATAAAAACACTTTGAATTAATAAAGTGAGGCATTTGTTTTATCTATTGTATTCCTGTGCATATCAATTGATAGAACTATCCAAGAATGTTGTTTCAGTTTAAGTTATCATGTGTGAGGCACATGGTTGTAAGACCTTGAAATAAATGAGACTTCATTCTAAATATCCCTAGTTAGTCATTGTTATGGGAATAACAAACGAATTAAGACTAGTATGTTTTCTCTGATAAGTTGAGTTCTATCTTATGGATCAAAAGGACAAGAGTGTCAATTAGAGATCATAGATACATGTTTAGAACATGGTATCTGGATTCGATCCACTCATGAGAACATTACATGGTACAAGTCATAAGTGTTTCTCATATGTAAGTTTTGTATCGGAGTTCTTAGACCTAAAATCTCTATGAAATACTGTGTACTTTGACATACACCTAACATGCTCGTAACAGAGTGACAAGTACGGGTATGATTGAGTATGCATTGATTCATGTTAGAGAGCATGAGAGAAGTGAAGGGATTACCCCTCTCGATAAGAGAGAAAATATCATCGGTCACTTGATCAGTGAACTGAAAAGTGTATGGCCATAATGAGATGAAATAATGAGTAATCATTCTTTATCTGAGAGTTCAATGTTACTAGAATATCAAGAAAGGAATTAATATATATAAGGATGACTAGTTCCATGCCTTATATTAATTCTGATATTTATGGGTAAGGGACTATGCAAAATTGCATTAGGTCACTAAATGCCATATGCATTTTCACTTAATTTGGAATGCTATAATATCTTGCTAGAGAATATATATAGCCTTTGAATTAATTTATTAATTCATTCCCAATATTAAATGGACCTATAGGATAGCACACAAAGCATTAGGCTTAAAATATTTAAATAGTGTATTGGAAATTAATTTAGACTTTTATTTAAAGTCAAATTAATGCATAAAATGGGTAAACAGATTTTTGCCTAAAACAGCTAGTTGTTTTAGGCAAATATGTAAAAACAGTTTTTTTGCCTAAAACAGCTAGGCAAAACTGTCAAGGTGCGATTTTGCCTAAAAACAGCAAATCTGTCAAACAAGTTTTTTGCCTAAAACAGCTAGCTGTTTTAGGCAAATATGTTAATAGTTGTTACACAAGAAAAATTTATTGGCATATCATAATTTTAATTTCAATTAATTAATTATCTATGTATAATTAAGTTAATTGAGTATTAAATTCTAAATTGTATTTAATCAAAATATAATACTTGAGAGGGAATTAATGTGGTCAAAATTCGGCAACCAATTAATTCCAAAATAAGTTTATTTTGATTAAATGACTAATACCATTTAAATTTTAAACCTAATAGAGTTTGAATTAATTTAAATCACTTAATTAGGAAGTGATGGAGGCTAAATATATTCCTAATTCTAAGGAATTTTGGTATGACCTATCTTTCCTAAATTAATTAATTCTATTTTTGACAAGTTGAACAATTTTTCTCTTTTGGCCAAAATACTCAAGGGGAAAGAACTCTTTCTTGTTCTCTTGTGTTCTTGGGCTGAAACAGTAAACTAAAGGAAGAACAAGATCAGATCTTGTGGCTTCAAATCATTCCCATTGCTGAATACACAGAGCTAGCACTCTTGATTTTAAGCTATCTTTGCAAGTGTGTGTGTGAGAATAGAGAGGAGTGGCGTAAAGGCTGTTCCTTGGCATTGGTGGTGAAGATCTAAGGTGGACATATCCTTCTTGGTTGTTGGTCATCATCAAAATCAAGTTTTAAAGGCATCTAAAGGTGTAAGTTTTAAAACCCTAAAATTGCATGTTTCGATTCTTGTCCTTGAATTGTATGGCATGTATGATCAAATTTTTATTGTTTTCCACTACATGATCTTTATGTGCATACCATGTCATATTCCATCAGAAAGAAATTAAAAAATACTCTTATAAGTTTAACTTTTTTTTCCTTTTTTAACATTGCCCCACTCAACTAAGAAATAAAATTAATATAAACCCTTATAATTTTATTTTATTTTTTTACATAACCCCACTAAGAATTTATAATTTAAAGAATGTGTACTAAGATAGAGTGTTTGAATACTAATCATTGTGTTGATGTATTTCTATCTGATAAGCACAAAATTAGGAGTTCATTAATTACAAGATATTGCTCGTGATGTTTGGCTTTTGTTGCTTACATCAATATGATTATTTTAAATTATTAAATAAATCCATATTTTGATTAGAAATAAGAAAAAAAAGTCACGTATAACACTTGTTTTTCAGGTCTTTCTTATAGGACCGATGACCAATCTTTGAAGGATGCCTTCTCTAGTTTTGGTGATGTTGTTACTGGTAAGATTAATGTTATTCTTCGCTTTTATTTTAGATCTATGATGTTTTGTTTACTGAATGAAGTTAGTGCATGGGGAATTAACAACAAATATGCATTATTTGGCTAATTTGTATTTAGTGTCAACTATAATAGCTACTTGTTTTTATTTTTTCGATGGAAGTTGTGATTATGCTTGACATTTGTTATTTGGCTTGACATTTAGAGGATCTGTGGGATGACAAGGAGGATTATAAAAGGACTTAATTTATCTTCTCAATTACTTGATATACGTAAAGATTGCTTCTTCTTATTAAAATAAAATTTTTTTATTTAATTATTTAGAGCAAGTTTGTGTTGGTTTATATATATTATTGATTGATTTGGCTGACTTAGTAGTAAGCATTCAAACTGGCCAATGCCTTTTTTTTATTTGTTTAGTCTTTTCTTATTTTATATGTTCACAATTTTAAACCTCTTATCTAATTTGATGGACGTGATAATTGTTGCTTATGCAAGCTATGTATATTATTTTAAATTGGCTTCACCCTACATGCAAGGATCTAATTGGTGTTGTAAAAGTTTGAAAAATACTGCTCAATGAAACTCTATCTGGTATGATACAATAGTACTATGCAAATTGTTTGATAATGTTTTTGCTGTTTTCTTTGAAATTAGTTGTCATTTAATTCTATTTTTCCTGCATTGGGACTAGAGTATAACTTTGTTAGTGATTTTAGCTAATTGTTTTAGTAAATTTAACTATCTTGAGATAGTTTTTTTTATTTGATATCCTTTTCCCTAAAATAAATTACTTTCTCTTCTCCTTCAAAAGAACACTATACCGTAGCAGTATAGTTCTTGTTCTAAATTTACTAAAACAATTAAGCTAAAATATTACTTTCTCTTTTCCCTAATAAGTCCATCTAGGAGCTTCAATATTTCTTGTTCTAAATCGTTAAGTTGCACTTATCATCATCGAAAATGGACAGCTACCTGGTCTTTAGAGGAGCTAACAAGCAAAAACATGTTTTCAAAAAGAATCCAAAAGCACTAATATGGGGTAAGCCACCAAGGGTAATTGGGGGGGAAAGCTTCTTACTTCTGGTTATTGGTAAAGATTTTACCTAATCATTTTTTTTACTTTGAATTCTTTTTTCTATGCTCATCATTCTATTGTGTTACTGCTGGATTGTGTGCATGTCAGTAAAAAATTCAATTCATCTGAATGATAAGATGCACCATTCCCAAGGTTAATCTCTCTAGGAATGCATTAGCAAAATCAAATAATTTTCCATCCCTGAAGAGTATAGTATGGTTCTATATCACAAAGACATCTTTGATATGCATGCATGTCAGATGTACCATAATAAACGGTTGACAGCTCCCACTTAATGTATAGTATCTCCCATCCATGACTCTCTTATCCTTCATAGATCTTTTTCGGTCTCATGGGAGTTCTTTGGTTGCTTTGAGTTTTAGTTTATCAGTTAGAAGAGTGCAGCGATAACATTGAGAACAACTGATTTATCCTTAATCATGTCATAATTGGATGAAATCAGTCATTTTTGGTGCATGGTCATCCTGTAAACTGGAAAATAATCTTTCAATTAGAAGTTGCATATAAGCTCACTGTTGCATTAAATATTGCCTAATATTGAATTAAATCGCCCAATCTTTATCGTGGACCTTTTATCTTATGCAGGGACTTTCTGTCTCCATCTGATGTAATGGGAAATTATCCTCATTTGGTTATACTTCGTACTGGGCTTGCATTTGGATTTCTAGTGATAAGATGCCTTCTTTCCTGATTATTTTTCAGATATTTGAATTTTTAATATTTATGTGCTTATAACATGCTGTCATACGAAGTATATGCTTTTTAGTTGATTCAAGTGGACATGGTTCTCTGGCATCTAACATCTTGTAACCATTCTTAATTAAATTATGGAAATTGTTGTTTAAAAGGTAATTAAAAATGAAATGGTCATTAGATTATTAAACAAACTTTCATCATTTTGAGTTGTTATTTTATATTTGTTGTTGTGCCCTTTGTAGTATTTGTTTTTCTTCATTTTCATTACAAGGTCTTTGACTATTGTTAGTTCTATATAGGCAAGTTGATATTAAAAAATTGTAATAATTTTTAGTGATGGATTAACGACGAATATAACTGTCATTAATTTTTATAATGGTGGGTGAAAATAGCAACGGAAAGTTGTTTCCATTGCTAATAATAGCAACGGAATTTTGTTGCTAATTTTAGCAACGAAAATCCTTATTCCATTGCTAAAATTGATCATTTCACCGAATCAATCATTGGTTGAATTTAGCAACGGAATTCATTTTTCGTTGCTAAATTTAGCAACGGAATAAATTTTTCGTTGCTAAATTTAGCAACTGCTAGATTAGCAACCAAAGTTTATGTTGCTAATTTTCATTGCTATTTTTGATTAGCAACGAAAATTTGACATTTTCCATTGCTAAATTGCAATTTCCTTGTAGTGGTAGTGGAATATATTTTCAGGATTTTTATTGTGGCAATTACAATTTTAATAGTATACTATCAATATTCATATTTTCATAAATTGAATTATGAATTTGAATTATATTTATTTGTAAACAATAAATTTAGATTGAAATTATAATATTATGCCACCAAAATTAGATAATTTCTATTGTTAAATTTAGCAACAGAATTAAGATTTTCAATATTAAATTTAGCAATGAAATCAATTTTCCATTGATAAAATTGACCAATTCATCGAAACTCGTATTGGTTGAATTTAGCTATGACATTAAATTTTTGTTGCTAAATTTAGCAACGGAATAAAATTTTTGTTGCTAAAAAATAGCAACTATCAAATTATCAACCATAGTTTCCATTTCTATTTTTGATTAGCAATAAAAAATTTATATTTTTCGTTGTTAATTTTCGTTGCTAAACTGCTATTTTCTTGTAGTGACCTTTGGTGGAATGGTCCATTATTGTAAACCTTCTCATTTCCCATCAATTCAATAATTCCCTTGTCCAAAAGTATGGGAGGAAATATGACCTCCCTTTAAATTCTTCAGGAGTTAGAAAATATCTGCACTTCTCTTTGTTATGCATCTCCTTTGATTTAAACTTGTTCAGGTGACTTCTTCTAACATTGGAGTCTTAATGCAGTAACAAAGGAAGAAGAATTGTCACATACTTTATCCATTCTCTATTCACAAACACTTTATCATTTTGATCAAGTTTAGTGTGAGCATCATTAACAAGTTTCTCCCTTCCATAAGCAGACAATATGTCTACTATAGGTTTTAACACTTTCCAATGACTGTGTCCCTACTATAAGGGAAACCATCATCTTCAAGGCTATCTATATGATGATTGTTTGTGAGGTGTGAAATATGTGCCTCTTAAGAGGGCTTTGGCACCTATGGAAAAGGTTTAGCATTAGTACAATATTGCTTGTTGAATTTGGAAGACTTTGTTATTTAGTTTTTGTAAATTATGGTTAATCAATTTTTGATCATTTTTCAATCATTTTTCTTTTTATTCCGTTTTTGTTATTTTTATTTTTCTATTTTATTGCCTTTGTTATTTTTGTCATTTTCATTTCTATTTTTTTTTATTTTTCCATTTTTATTTCCTTTGTTATTTATTTTAGTCTTGAACATTAAATAAATGTAAGAATAATTTATGATAAAAAAAAGCATAAACATAAAATACAAAATACCGTTTTTGTTACATGCATCAAAAGGCCTAAAAAGTTTCAAACTCCCTGAATAAAATACAACTACTGAGGTGGGTTAGGTGTTATGCAATATGTTAGCCTAGATGGTGGTCAGAAAGGTGTAGAAGACTATGATGACGAGGGGCGTGAGGATGATGGTCACGATGATGAAAGGCATAAATATAAAGGTTGCATGGATGATGGATGTGAAAATGATGAGCGAGGCTAGTGATATTATTGAATTGTTCTCACAACAAGCTCTAGTGGTGGAGATGATACTCTACACCGAAATCCTAGTATATACTCAGCAAATAGACATACATTTTTTCCAATCATCCTAGCTAGTCAACTAATCCCTATACCTAGCTCTTTGATAGCTAATGTGTATTGGCTAACATAACTACTCATATCATTCCTTGTCCTCCTAATGTGAGTGTCTTGTGCCTCTCTAGCCTATCCCACAATAGCTAAAGTGCTTTGACCAACTCTCTCTATCCTGTTAGTCGACTATCTCACCCTAGAGACTAAGGCATCTATCACCTATAATGTCACATTGAACCAAGCTCCAGTAGCTACAACTGCCCCTAAAATCCTATCTATATCTTGCTGGTGTCACTATATGAGGGTCTGCATGGAAACCTCTAACCTATCTAATCTTTACACTAACTCAACATATGTTGGGCCTGTAAAAGTTAGTGTAGGCTAAGGTGGCAGTGGTGCTCTTAAGGTGGATACAGTAAGATCCCTATAAGGTGAATATCACTTGAATGCAATAGAGGGAGAAGTTCATGGATATAATAGAGATCGTGGAGGTGCTAAAGGAGGAGGCGATCTGCCAAGAAGTTCAGCTAGGTCTACTCTTATGTCTATCTCTAGTTCCATATCCATATTGCCCCTTACAGCTCGTCCTATGGAGGTTACTCTAGCTGATGTGACCGGGGTTCCTACTCCCCATCCTCTAGTGGTTATGGTATAATTAGCTCTAGTATGCAAAGTACCTTTGTAACACTCTTATATGATAGTCATCTTAATGTAATTTAAATGTTACTCCAGTACAATACTCATATAAAATCCAATCCTACATACACATGCTACTCTTAAAACACAAAATTATCTCCTTTATTGCATAACTCTTTTTGTGTCTAGTACCTGTCCCTTCGAATTTCTATCTATAACTTTCAAGTACCTGCGTGCAGTAAACAACTATGTGCCAAACATAAAATACCTAGTGGTGGATACCCATCTGATAAATTTCACAAACAAGCATACACTTCTAATTAACTTATTGTTATAGCTTATTTTCTACTGTCAAATTTTTTTTTGACAATCTTAATTAATTTTCCGCTCATGCTAAATTTTCTACTAAACCTTTTTCCCACTTTTAACGTCCAACTTATTTTTATTTGTTTCTTATCAACTTGTTACCTTTTTTTCACTTAACTTTATTTTTATATTTTCCCATTTTGATTATTAGAGCCTTATTTGCATTAATTATCTATTATTATCATTTCAATTTCTTATATTAGATTATTAGTTTAATCTCAGTACACATGTGACATCATTTTATCATTATGGCATTATATTTGTTATTAGTTTAATTTAATTTTGTTGCCAAATTGTAGTTCATTCATTATATACAAAATTTCTAGTTCAATTTAACACACGATTTACACCTAACTTGATACAATTAATTTTTCCTAGTTAACTTATTTAGAATTTCTTAATTCTACTTAAGTTTTAAATTTTCTCTTGATAACTTCTCAATTTCACCAATTTTTTTAAATAAAAATTACTATTATCATAATTCCATATTTTCAAACTAATTTTGCACAATTTTCACTATCATCCTTAATTTAGAGTGAAATTACACTTTTAATCTTGATAGTTAAATCTTTGTCAACTTACATTTATGTCCTCATCCTTCGTAAAAATGACATTTAGGTCCCAACATTTATCAAAATGACATCTAAGTTCCATCTTTTACCAAAATTACATTTATGTCCCTAAAGTTCCTTCTTTTGCCATAACTACCGTTTTGTCCCTAATTTCTCCTTTTAAACATATTTCACTATACTTTTAACATTTGAACCCATGAAATAATTTTTCTTTCATTTTAGCCCTCAGATTCATTTTTTAAACAAAAATTTCAATTTAGTCCTTATTTTCTCAACTTTTCTCTTATTTATAATTTAGCCCTTCTTTTACTAAATTTATTCCATAATTTCGTTTTTGTCTTTTCTAACTATATTTTCATTATCCCTTGAACATTTTACCCTTAAATTTAGACCTTGCCACAATTCTTTTATGTTATTTCATAAATTATCATTTACTTTTAATATACTACCAATTTTTGCTCTCTTATAAAATTTAATTCTTATACAAAATAACCCATATAATTTTCAAATATTATTTTTGATCGTTATAATTTCTTTTAATTACATTTTCATCCTTTAAGTATTCATGTGAGCCAACATTCTTCTTTTATCTATAACTTTTAGTTTACTTTCATTTTCATCCTTTTTAATTCAAATTTACATTTTAATATTCAAATTACAATTTAACCCCTTGTACTATTTATATTTATCTTTTACTAATCTAATTACTACTATTTCGATAATAATTACAACTTGATCCCTAACTTTTATTTTAACATATTCTTCACTAATTATTACCAAATTTTACGATTTTGCCCTTTTATACTAATTATTACATTTTCCCTTTTATTTACGTTTTGGTCCATATAATTTCTTCACATTATGGAAAAGTACCATTTGGTCCCTATTAATTTTATTTTCATACATTCTCATTCTTTTCACTATTTTACTCTTCTCAATTATATTTTCTTACTTTAATTTGCATTCATACAACTATTTTCCTACTTAATTACATAATTGTCCTTACCAATTATTTAGCCATAATTTTTCGTAATATTTATTCCTTGTTTACACATATAATATTCTTTTTTAATTATTTACAATTTTAATCGCCTATTTTTTAATTACATATTTTCCACTTTTTATCAACTTACACTACAAAAAACTGCTAATTAACAATGAAATTATTGGCTATTTTCCATCACGAATTATTTTTAGGTATTAGGCGATGACCAGTCACGAAAAGCTCAGTCGCTAATTTTGCGACAGAAAAAATAGTGGAGAAAAGGGATATTACCGTTGCTAAATGAATTTTAATTTAGTCATCATAAACATAATATTAATTATTAGCAACAAAATATTCCATCGCAAAATCCGTCGCTAATATGGATTGCATCAACTTTTAATTTATTACATATTAGCGACATTTTTGTTGTCGCGAATCCATTGTAAAATTATAACATAATTTAATTTTTTATTTTTTATTTATTAATTCAGTACCTATATAATCAACAAATTAGTTTAATGTATGCAGAATGATAATTTATATAATTTAATTTCTATAAATAAAAATTCTCCAATACTATTAATTTAAAAAGTATAATATTACATAGGTATATTAAATTGTATAATATTTAAAAAATTAAACCTAACAAAAAAACACACAAAAACTAAATAATGTCCTATTGCACTTGCAACTACAGAAGATCCAATATGTGTTTCCAAACAATTATGTGCTACACGGTATTGATAGCTAAAGGCATGCCTAATTATACATACAGGTTGTTATCTCCAACTATCTATCTTTTAATCCAATAATTCTTTCTGACTTTATTATCTTTATCCATTTACTTTCAAGTCCAATGATTTTCCCATGTTTTCTTGCTTTTAAAGATATACACGATAAGAATATGCAAGCAACAAGACACAACATAAATAATTGGAGTATTTTTTACATTAATTTTGATTCAATCTTTTTGGTTTAGGATTTAATATATGAGAATGTGTTAATCAAGTTTTAATTAATAGTAGATGATGTTCACTTAATTAAGAAAATCATGTTAATACCATGAATATATATATATATATATTAATTAGGAAGAGATGAGACTAATCATATCTATGACTTGCACAAAAAAAAACACTATAGATTTAGCATTAATAAATAAGGTTCATGTGAATCTCATGAAATATTTCTCCCTGTTGAAATTACCTACCTCAAAACTCTTTGATTACCTATTTTTATTGGTAAACCATAAATAATTTCCATATATATATATATATATAAAGTTTTATTTAAACTAACAAGGAAATTCTAAGAAATTACTAATTTCTAAATTTAACAGTTCTATTATATTCCCTTCTTGTCTACTTTGATAACAAGAGCCAAACTATTGGATATCAATAATTTACCCATGAATGGACAATAATCTAATTATCATTTAAATAGAGTAAGTTTTATAATATAAATCAAACATAATTTTTTGGAGAATTAATGATTTTGATCTAACATAAAAGATCTACCACCATATTATAATAGTTTCGCTAGGCTCCCTCACTCAAACACTAGGAAATGCAAAATATAAAATTTACCAATGTAGAAAGAAAAATTTTAGGCATGTATACTATAAGCTCCAAACATCACGAAGAAAGATAAACACTATCTAATACTGTATAGAATAAATTAAGATCTAATGGTCTTGATTACATGACTCGGTGATTTAGTACTCGTACCCAGCAGAATTTTAATATAAAGTTCACCATTAATGGATAGTTTTAAAAGTCTGTGGATAACAATAGGAAAACTTTCTTTACTAATTAAATATGGATTCTTAAAAAGAATGAATTGTTTGTTTATTGACAAAAATAAAAGACTTTTCTGCAACAAGAATAAAGTAGAGTAAGGATATTTAAGCTTATCTAATCTATCATTTATATGCATAATCAAAATTATATCCAAATAGAAAAATAAAATCATTGATATTTAAGCCTAAGTATAAAGAAAACATGTCGGCCTGCTACTTTGCAACTTCAAATTTAATTTCCAAACTTCTCAAGCTTTTCAAATGCAAATGGAAGTGCAAAGATCACTTTCCCATGACATTTCACATATCAAGTCACAACACTATATGTATATATTCTGATATGTATATATTCTGATAGAAATAATTAAAAGTTTGCAGTAAGGAATACAAACCTCGAAGAAAATTAACCAATTATTAATCCCTGTGCCAAACCCCTTATCGAAATTATAGGCTTAAGGACTTCCATCCAAGCAAACTGTAAAAATAAACTCAAATCAAAAAATAAAGTAAAATAAGAACTCAAAAAATTTTAATTTAGAAGAAGCGATATATATATATATATATATATATATGAGTGGGAAAAGTTTTAAAAATAATATCTTATAAAAATTAATTGATTATCAATTTGTAAACCTTAATGGCCAAATTTTATAAAGGTTATCTATAATTTATAAACTCAACCAATTATTAAGAGGAAGGCCAAACAAAGATTCCTAATCAGAATTCCTAAGCAGTGGGGAAGAGTAATTTAAGCTAAGCAAAGTATATCAAATAGCCCTAAAAAACTGACCAAAATGGATGTTTTTATTTGTAGTTAGCCAAAAGGAGTGGTTAGCATTTCCAATCAAAAGACGAGCAAAATAGAGATATAAGAAGTGATAAAAAAACATTAGAGCAAAAACAGAGATCTAAAAAGTGAAAAAAAATATAACACATACCAGTTTGAATCACGATTTCATGAACAGATAGATGAATCTTGTACAAAAACTCATAGGACGAGCACAGAGAAGAAAATCGAAATAGGGATGAGAAATCGACTTATCATAAAAAATTCACTATCTTTTCTTCTTAAGTTATCTGAGATATTGACGGCAAAGGAGAGAGAAAACAAAATGGAAAATTTTTAGGTTTAGGTTTCAAATGGTTAAAGAAAGAGGAGGAACCTAATTCAGCCAATTAATGGGAAAATGAATTAGCCTAAAAAGATGTAGTTTTTGTCCAACTCTCCCTTTGGTCCCTGAACTTTCACACCCTTAACAATTAAGCCCTAAATCCTTATTCTTTTATGCAATTAAGCCCTTAATTCATCTTTAGTTCAACTTATATTAACTATTTTATTCACTTTTCTTTTAATTCTTATTTTTTTTATTTATTTATTTTCATATTCGGACAAAAATTATGGATTAATGATAAGTGTGAATTATATATTGTTTTTAGTATGTTTTAAGTTTTTTTATTTAGTTAATTTTGTTTAATTTTGGTTAATTTTTAGTTAAAATGTTGATTTATGTGTTTTAGAAGGTAATTTGAAGTTTTGGTGTTTTTCAGGTATATTTTGGTAGAAAAAAGGACTTAATTGTAAAAAGGCAATAAGATTTGGGCTAGAACTGTGAATTTTGAAAATTCATGTTAGAAAATTATTGTGGAATCCAGTAGAGGTGTAATTGGCTGTGCATGAAAAAGCTTGTTCCTTTTTTTGTCCATGTGTTTCTCCTTTTCTTCTTCAAGTGGCCATGTGTTTCATTGCTTGTGTACTTACTTGGTTGTGCATTAAAGACTTAGAGGATGTTTGGTCGTGTGTATGAAAGAATAATTGGTCGTGTATCATCTTTTTTGGGAAATCATTGCTTGGTCGTGTGTTTTAGTTTAAAGGGAGCTAATTGGCCATGTACTTCATGGATGAAGTATACATGGCAGTACATCTCAACAATGGAAAATTCAATTAGCCGTGTGCATAACAATCTCCCATACTATGAAGGATTTTTCTATTTCTTGATTAAGAAGAATTTTTTTCCTACTTTAATTCTAGAAGTTTGGAAGGATTATACCACTAGTTTTGCCTCTAAAAAGAAGTCTAAAGCACCAAAGAAGGAGGATGAACCATTAGTTATCAAGAATTCAATAGTTTTTAGTTTTAAGTCATTCTTTGTTTTCTCTATTTTTATTATTTTCTTAAAAACTTTGTTTTAATTTTAAAACATATTTAGTGAGTAGTTTTCTTTAACTTTTGCTAAAGGATACTTGAATCCTTAACTTTTATTATTATGACTTAAGCTTGTGCTTAATTTTAATGCAAGTTTGATTATTTTTTTAGTTCTTAAGCTTATTCTTATCATTATTTAATTAAAGTTGGGTTGTTAACTTGTTTAATTATTGGTTAATAATTGGCTTTTGGTTTAATCATTGATATGCATATTCTTAGGTTAAATTACTTAGGTTAATGCATGATTATATTCTTAAATAGATATAACTGGGTGTTAATTCAAGTAAGTTAAGATTAAGAAAGGTGTAACTAAGAATAGGTGAAAGTTAAATTACTTGAAAAAGAATTTAATAACATCTAGGAGGATTAATTCAGATCTTTATGCTAAGTGTTGGATTGTTCTTAATAAGAGAATTTTAATGCTTGGAATGATAATCTTAAGATAAGTTATCTGGCTTTATTTATCTGAGTTCTTCATAATCACTTATGTTTTCTTTTGATTAAGTTAAAATAATATTGGTTAAGGTGGATAGTCCTTTAGTGAAAGTTGCTTTTTAATATTGCTTTTTACCTAAATTAATTAATTGCTTGCTTTTGTTTTATGTTCAATTATTTTAAATTTCTCATTATTTTACTTTATTTCCAATTTTAATGTTATTTTTTTTAGTTTTTAACTTCAACTATCACAATTTTGGGATTTCTTTTCTATCTCTTTCACACAAATTCTATTTTAAAATTAAAATCACTCAAACAAACATAGGTTTCCCTTGGGTTCGATATTAGAGGGTTATAATTATATTTTCCTATATTACTAGCCAATCTAGTATACTTGCTAGAAACCGATCAAGTTTTTTATGCCATTATTGGGGAACAATGGTGTTGTTTATTTAATATCTTTGATTGAGTTAGTCTGAAATTTTTATTTTTATTTTGTTTCTGATTTTGATTTGGTAATTGTTCTTTGTAGGAATAATTTTAGACATTCTTCAAGATGATGTAAGATAATGTCAAAAACTATGAATTATTTCTTTTAAAATAGCAAATGAATGATTTAGTAAGAGAAAGAGAGGAAATAAATTTGTTGCATGCACAAAATATTTATTCATCACCATCCCTTGTTGAAGAGTCTTATTCTTTTTAGGCTTTGAAAGCACAAATGGAAGAATTAAGAAGAGAGAATTAAGAACTACAATATTCAAAAGAAGCCTGTACCTCAAAAAATCAACATCTTCATAACCTGCTTATAGGTAAGGACAAGTAATTTTGGGCTGAAAAAGAAAAATGGAGGGCCACACAAAAGGCTGTTATCTCCAAAATTGAAGATGTTTGTGACTTGCTTATAAGAAAAGAAAGGCAATTTTATGCTAAAAAAGAGAGGTGGGAGGCTACATTAAGGGCTCAAGAAGAAAAGTTTAGAATTCAAGAAGAAAAGATAAGGACTCAAGAGGAGACAATTAAGAGTCAAGAAAATTTATTAAGGGATAGAGAAGAATGAATTGAAAAGTTGGAATTTAAACTAGAACTTTTGAACACTTCGATGAAATCTCAAGGCGATGGTGATATGGAAAAGGAAACAGATCATTCATTAATATGGGATAAGGAACAAGAGGAATAATTCATTTTTAAAGACAAGTCATGTGTTTATTTATAGGATATAATATCTCTTATAGAGAATTTATCACCAAAGTAGCAATAAGGGAAAAATTCTCAAGTATTTAGGCTAGAAGAACCGGTAGGGTTTATTTTTAATGAGCTAAAAGAGGAATCATACTTTATTGAAGACATGGAATTTCCAACTTTGGTGAACTATGACAAGTTTCTTCTACTAATAGGAAAAAAAGAGGAACAAAGTCCGGAAAGTAACATGAGTCGAGCTGGGACTCAATAAACTAGAGCTTCTCTTACTCTTCTCTTTAAATTTTCGTCAATTTTTTTATTTGATTTATGTTTTGTATGTGATTTTGCAACTGTTTTTTAAGTTTAAAGTTTAATGCATGGTTGTTATATTTATTGGTTTGTGTCTTTTAATTCATGAGTTTAAAATTTGGGTTTGAAAAAGAAGCTACTTCTAATAATTTTTATGCTTCATGATTAAATTTAGACTAGTAAGTGCTTATAAAGTAATTAAAGAGCTAATATGTTTTTTTAGGTAAGGGAATCACAATTTGATTGAGCTTATCAAAGATTTATGTTTCTTAAGTTGGTTAGATGTGCGATTGATTTTAGTTGCATAAAGCTTCATGAATGTAAGAGAGAACTTTGCATATGTTGAGCTAAGAGTGAACTTAATATGTAATTAATTTGTAGATTTGAATATTGTTTGGCATAACTAAATTAGAGCTTGAAAAGAAGGAAAGGCATAATTAAGTGAGTATGAGTTGTAATTGATTTATATGGTTTAAAAATCAAAATTGACGGAGTTTTAGCAAAAACTTATTCAACTTTGATTTACATGAGTGAAGGATATTGTTCATATGATTGATTAAAATTGATTAAAAAGGAATTAAGGTGAATGAAATTTAACTTGGTGCTTAAATGTTTAGAACAATTGAGCTAACAAATACAGTAGGAAGGCCAGAGAAATTTTCGTCAAAATGCACCTTTATGTGCCCGCTTTTTTCCTCATATATATGCCTACACCAGCCACATAGGGGACTTGTGCATCCGTGGGTCAGCAAGCTAGTTTCCCTGCATACCCACACATGAAAAGACTACCTCAACCTTTGCCAGCCATGCAGGCCCGCATGTATTTGTCCCCCTACACCTACGCAACCGCGTGATAGGCCACTGTCTTGCCCCCTACCTTTCGCACGCCCATGCATTTTGTTTTCCTTGGCAAAAGCGCGCCCTCGTGTGGGATTTACCCACCTGCGTACCCATATTTTTTCCCTTTCCACTTGTGCCATGCCCACGCGTGTGTTTACTGGTCCCTCTTTTGTTTCTTTAAAATCCTTTTGCTTTTATTTTCATTTTTCCTTTCATTAAATTGCTCTAGCACCCCCGCACTTCCTCCATTGCTCCCATGCAACCAAAGCATGAATCCATCATTCCCCACCCCTTTTCACTCCATCAATTCACACATCCTCACTCATTCACACTCAAACACTCATTCCAACACACACTTCTAATTTAAAAATTGCAGCACTTGCACATTTTTCAATTGTGTGAAGTTTTTATAACAGTAGGTACTATTTTGATCATAACTTTTGCTATAGGTGTCAGATTGACTATTATAATATGTTTTTGGAAAGCACATTTTGAGATGGACATTCATTCCTTAAGCTTTGGCCTATGTTATAGCTCGTTTCGGGCCCTAAAAATGATGTTTAAGCTTTTAATTTTTAGTTTGAAGTTTTATGGGCAATTTTTATATGTTTTTTATCTGCTCAAAACTTCAATTTTCTTGCTGAGATTGAATATACATGAATTGGTGTGACTGTATTGTTCTTAAATATAGGTCTGCTTAGAGTTTCATTTTGAACTAAGTTATGTTCATCTGCATTCCATTACTCTTAGCTACCTATAGTTTGGAATTAAAAATTTATGGTTGGCTTAATATAGGTTGAGTTTGTCCTTGAATTGGCTTATTTTATTTTGTGCTTACTATGATCAATTAAAATCTATATCTTCCTGATATTTAAGCCTAACCATCACTAATTATCTTTACACTTAACATTCTGCACTCACACACTATCCATCTTGTAACACATTGATATCATGGATTAAACACTCAAGCAAGTTAGCTTAGTTTTGGTTGTTCACTTAGTTATCATGATTATTAAGCCTTGTTCATTGCATGATATTGGTTCTAAAGGCATTGGATTTCATGACTATTTTCGACTTAGTTGTGGTTCTATATTTTTACTTTGAGCAAAGTGTGCAATTCTTTTGTGTACATTTCTCTTGGGCACTAACTTATTTCTCAAAAGTTATGTAGTGAGCTAAAATTTTTCATTCTTTGCTGAGGATAGAAAAATTTTAAAAAGGGGGATAGAGCTTAATTGAACTAGTTTTTAAAGATCAAACTAAGGGAGTTCTCTTACCTTACTCATTATCTTACTCATGAATTATTTTGTTTTAGTCAATTTGTTTAAGTGTTTAGTTTTGTTTTTAGTTTGCATGTTTAGTTTTTATTTTACATGTTTAGTTTAGTTTATCAATTCATTTATCATTTATTGTACATTTAACTTAGTTCGCCCTAGTTTTTTCTAAAAATTAAACATTTTGAACTTGAATTTAGAATGTGCTATATTTAAAAAATCTTGTTTAGCATTAGAAAAAGCATGTTGTTTAATGAATTTCTAACTTGTTTAACATTCAATTAGACTTATATTTGTTAGTTTCTATCTTTTTGAGCACCTTAAGACCAGTTTTTGAACTTAAAGAAAACCAATGCATTGAAATAGTTAAGTGATTAATTTTAGAATACTAGAACATTCCTCATCACCCTTCAAAGCATAAAAGCAACTCAAAACAACCTAGAAAGTGATCTAGGAATGGTGAAAGGTTGAGAAAGTTTGGCTAAGTTTTTATTGCTTAAGTTAATGGGATTATTAATCTATTTTATCTTAGAGTGGCTATTCTTATTGTTGATCTTTTATCCATTCTTTGATAACCAATACCTCAGCCCCATTACAACCTTTAAAAAGACCTAAGTGATTCTAAGTTTTGTTTTTGAGTTCTTTAGCAGAGATGACCTTCGGGTTCCGGTGCTAAAGGAGAGGCTTATGGTTTTTCTAGAGTTTCAAGCGTGAAACCATTTGTATACTTAGGTGTACATTCATTATAATCTTAACTATGAATTTGCATTAGTATTTTTGGTTTTCGAAATACTTAAAAATTTTTGTCTTGTACACACACAAGGAAACTAACTCATATTATTGATATCATGTAAAATGTCTACCTTTTAGTATGTGTTTTTCTCTTATTTATGTAGTTAAGTATGTAATATTATATGTATTTTTGTATGTTTATATCCAATTTATGTGTTTTTGTTTGTTTTTAGGAAAAAGTTGGTGAAGTGTGAAGAAAATGAAGAATCTGGTGAAGTTTTAAAGAAGAATATCACAAGTCATGAAAGGGATCATGACTCGGATAAGAGATCACGAGACGGAAGGCAGCTCACGAGTAAAGCAGAAAAGAAGGGCTCACGACTCGGCAACAAAATCACAAGTCATGAAAAGCTTCATTATTCGACATCAAGCTCATGAGTCTAGAAGAATAGGACAAGAGATCACGACTCGTGAGGAGGCTCACGAGTCGGACAACGCACCTGTTCCTCAAAAGTTGTATCTTTTGCACTCGATCTTTCAGCCATACATCATGTCCTTTCAGAGCAACCTTTTGTGATTTCTTAAGGGACATATCTGTAGAGTCAAGCTCTATATATATGGGAGAAAAACTCTAAAAGAAGGATGATGGAAAAAAATTAAAGAATTCTTTTACTATTTTCTTAAGAACATTTTGAGTTGTTTTGGATATTTTTCATTTTACTTAGTTTTAGAGGATGACAAAAGAGCAAAGCCAAAGGAATAAGAGATTTATCAGAAAGTCAAAATAGAAATAAACCCTGGGAAGTGATGTTTTCTTGTCTCTTATTTCATTTTTATTGTAATTTTGTTTATGGCTAAGTTCTTTTGGTACATTATAACTATTTAATTTAAGTTGTTAGTCATCTACTTATTTTTGTCTAGTGAATGTTTATTCTCCTTATGTATGAAGTATGATTTAAGTTTATTTGAGTGCTTTGATTTGCTTATTATGCTTGATCACCATAATTAGCATGTTAGTCATTTAATTCACAATGAGAATTGGAATTCTTTGATGGAAAAACAAATTAATTTACTTAAAGCATTGAATTCACTTAGAGATAAGGAATTCACTTTGAGGGGTTAAAGAATTGGCATAGAACTTCATAGTTTTTATTTATCTCTATAATGACATGAGAATGCTTATAGACTCTATGTAAGAACATCTTTATTGACAATGAGAATTGCTTTAAAGAATCTTGGCTAAATTCTCCATTCATACAATTGTTAATTAATTCAAAGATGAATTAGTTTATTTGGTTATAATGTATGTTCATGCCATCTTTTAAGTAATATATTATCCAAAATTAACTTAATATATTTTAAGTAATTTAGTATTTACATTAATTGCATGATTTTAATTGAAATTGTTACCTATCCATTATTGTTACATCAATATAAAATTTACCCCGTTCCCTTTGGAACGATACCCTATTCATCCTGTACGCAGTATAGTGAGACTAAGGGTTCAAGTAAATCCCCATCAGATTTTGGCGCCATTGCCAGGGAACGGTTCAAAATGAATTTTTATTGATTGATACAAATGAGTGTATGTTTTAGGAATTTATGATATAAATTAGTTTTTTTTATATATGAATTGTGTTTTGTGTTTTGTTTGCTATAGTATTAGAATTTTAGTAATAATCTTAGACTAAAAGTATTTTTTTGATTTGTGTAGGGAATTTAGAAGGAAGCAACAAGAGGAACTTAGATTGCAAGTAGAAGGAGAACAAAGTGCTAAATTGGAGGAAGGTCATAATTTTCCAATTATGGCGGGTGAAGAAAGGAGAACGCTTGGTGATTTTGCGATGCCAAATATTTTGGAGAGTTTTGGAGGAATAGCGGCACTGGCTATTGCTAATAACAATTTCGAGATCAGGCCGGCGGTCATTCAAATGGTGCAAAATAATCAATTTGAAGGTTTGCAAGGGGAAGATCCTTATGCTCATATCCTTGCTTTTCTTAATGTGTGTGCTACATTTAAAATTAATGGAGTGAGTAATGATGCAATTAGACTTAGGTTATTTCCATTTCCTTTGAAAGAAAAGGCTCAAATTTGGCTTGCTAGTATACCTAGTGAGACAATAACTACTTGGGACCAATTAAAACAAGCTTTTCTTCATAAGTATTTTCCACCTCATAAAATGGCAAAATTTAGAAATCAAATATCTACATTTAAACAATTGCCTAATGAAACCATTTATACCTCTTAGGAAAGGTTTAAGGAACTTCAAAGGCAATGTCCTCATCATGGCTTGCCGGATTGGATGATTCCTCAAATCTTTTACAATGGGTTAATGAAGGAAAATAGAAATATTGTTAATGCTGCTTCAGGTGGTAAATGGTTAGAAAAGACTGCTAAGGAAGCTGAAACTTTGTTGGAAGAGTTAACATCACAAGGCTATATAGGAGAAGAACCCACTATGGCAAAGGCTAAGGGGTTTTTGGAATTGGATTCCATTAATCTCTTGACGGCTAAGGTAAAGGCTTTGACAAAAATGGAAAGTAATTCTCATTCCAATGTTGAAAATGTTAGTCAAGTATGTGAGAAATGTGGTGGACCTCATATGTATGCTAATTGTAGTGAGGGGTCTAGTGAGGATGTAAGTTTTGTTCAAGGAAACTATAATCAAAGGATGGGTCAAAATTCTAATTATCATAACCCACAATGGAGAAACCATCCTGGTTTTTCTTGGTCTAACCAAAATGTCCAATTGAACCCTCCTAATAATAACAATCATATGAGCAGATTACCTAACCCTTCACCTTTTCCAAATAAATCACCTTTTAACCCCCAACAACCTAAATCCCATTTAGAGAATATGATGGAGAAATTTGTTAATCATCAAATGACTACTAACAAGCAAAATGAGGAACAATTTAGGTAAATTAACACTAAAATTGATCAACTTGTCACTCATAATAAGATGCTTGAAACCCAATTGGCTCAACAAGCTACTTCTAGTGTTAAACCTTTAGGCAAGCTACCAAGTCAACCTGAGTTTTTGCCTCATGAATTGGTTCAATCCATTATGTTAAGGAGTGGGAAAAAGATTGAGAGTAATATTAAAGGTAATGAGAATCTTATTGTGAATGATGATCATGTTTTGGATGAAAGTACAAATGATGATGTGATGAAAAAGCTTAATGAACCTAAAGGAAATATAACCTCATCTAGGGAAGATGAACCTAAAGTTAATTTAAATGTTTTGCCATTTCCTCAAAGACTTATTAGAAGAAATATTGATAAGCAATTTGGCAAGTTTTTGAATTATTTGAAGGAACTTACTATAACTAAACCCTTTGTGGATGCAATTAAAGATATGCCTTCATGGGCAAAATTTTTAAAAGAAATTGTGAGTCACAAGGGTAAACTTGAAGAATATGGTTATGTTTCTTTGGTAGAAGAGTCTAAGGCTATGTATTCTAAATACCCAATTAAGCTAAAGGATCCGGGTTGTTTCATGGTTCCTTGTGTTATAGGTGGTACATATTTTGATAAGGCTCTATGTGATATGGGTGCTAGTGTTAGCCTTATGCCTTATTCCATTTATAAAAAGCTTGATTTAGGTGAATTAAAGCCTACTAATATGTGCTTATCAATGGTAAATCAATCTATTTCACACCCTATAGGTATATTAGAAAATAATTCTACCAAAGTGGGTAAATTTGTGATTCTTGCTGAGTTTTTTGTTTTAAAAATGGATGAAGATCCGAAAATTCCCATTTTGTTTGGTAGGCCTTTCTTAAATACTGCTGGGGCTATTTTTGATATGAAGAATGGTAAAATATCTCTTGAAGTTAATGGTGAAACAATTGAGTTTAATGTTTTTGGCATGGTTAAATCTTCACCAATAGAGGTGGTAAATAGAATTGATTCTTATGATGTTCTTGATGAGTGTATTGATAGTGTTGTGCATGATTGTGTGAGACAAAATCCTATTGCACCTTATTGTTTGAATGAAAGTTGTGATGAGGTTTTGCAAGTTACCTCATAGCCTTCCTATGGAAGATTTTCAAAAATTGAGTCTTTGAGAAAGGATGAGGATATGTCATCAAAGACATCTGAAGAGGAAGACAAGCTTGAACTCAAGCCACTACCAACAAGCTTAAGGTATGAATTTCTAGATGCAAATTCTCAATTACCTTTCATTGTTAATTCATCAATTGCTAATCATAATGTGGATGCTTTACGTGGTATTTTACTTGCTCATCGAAATGCTATGGGATATTCAATTAGTGATTTAAAAGGAATTGTACCTAAAGTATGCATGCATAGAATTTTGTTAGAGGAAGATTCTAAGCCTTCAATTGAAGGTCAAAGAAGGTTTAATCCAACTCTTAAAGAGGTTGTGAGGAAGGAAATAATTAAATTCCTTGATAATGGTATAATTTATTCCATAAGTGATAGCAAGTGGGTGAGTCCAATTCAAGTTGTCCCTACGAAAGGTGGCTTGACTGTAATTCATAATGATAATAATGATTTAATTCCTACTAGGACTATCACGGGTTGGCGTATGTGTATGGACTATAGGAAGTTAAATAAGGCTACAAGAAAGGATCATTTTCCTTTACCTTTTATTGATCAAGTTATTGAAAGATTGGCTAATTTTTCTTATTTTTGCTACTTAGATGGGTTGAGTGGATTCTATCAAATACCAATTCATCCACATGACCAATCTATGACAAATTTTACATGTCCATATGGAACTTTTGCATTTAGGTGAATGCCTTTTGGTTTGTGTAATACACCAGCTACATTTCAAATATGCATGTTTTCTATCTTTAGTGATCTTATTGATCAATGTGTGGAAGTTTTCATGGATGACTTTAGTGTGTATGGCATTACTTATGAGGACTGTTTATCTAATCTTTCTAAGGTGCTTGATAGATGTATGGAACATGGTTTGGTTTTAAATTGGGAGAAGTGTCATTTTATGGCTCAAGAGGGGATTGTTTTAGGACATTTAGTTTCTAATAGGGGGATTGAAGTTGATAGAGCTAAAATTGAAATAATTTCTAATTTGCCTCCTCTTAAAAATGTTAGAGATGTTAGAAGCTTTCTAGGTCATGCTGGTTTTTATAGGAGGTTTATTAAAGATTTTTCTAAGATAGCTAAATCCTTATGCATGTTGCTAGGCAAAGATGTTGATTTTCATTTTGATGAGGCATGTCTTAAATCTTTTGAAACTCTTAAACATGCTCTTGTTACTTCACCGGTGTTGCAACCACAAAATTGGGATCAACCTTTTGAATTGATGTGTGATGCTAGTAATTATAAGGTAGGGGCTGTTTTTGGACAAAGACTTGATGGGAAGCCATCTGTTATTTATTATGCTAGCAAATTACTAGATGATGCCCAAATTAACTACTCCACAACTGAAAAAGAACTCTTGGCTATTGTGTATGCTTTTGATAAATTTAGGGCTTATCTTGTAGGGCAAAAAGTCATTGTTTATTCTGATCATGTTGCTTTTAAGTATCTTTTAAGTAAGAAAGATGCTAAGCCTAGATTATTGAGATGTATTTTAATGTTACAAGAGTTTAACTGGGAAATAAGAGATAAAAAGGGGAAGGAGAATTTAGTTGCGGACCTTTTATCTAGGTTGACCCACTGTGTTTTGCAAGATAATGATGATGGGGTACCTATTGATGAAGCTTTTCATAGGGAACATCTTTTTAGTGTAGTTTCCAAGGAAACTCCTTGGTTTGCTAATATAGCAAACTATCTAGTAAGTGGTATGCTTTCTTATGGTTTAGATTATAGGCAAAGGAAGAAATTCCTTCATGATGTGAAGTTTTACTATTGGGAAGAACCTTTATTATATAGGAGATGTGCTGATGGATTGATTAGGAGGTGTCTTTCTCATGAAGAAGTTGATGAAGTATTAGCTCATTGTCATTCTTATGCTATAGGTGGTCACTTTGGGATTTCTAAGACAGCTTCTAAGGTTTTGCAGGCTGGTTTTTGGTGGCCTACATTATTTAAAGATATTAAGGACTTTTTTTTAAGTAGTGATAAGTGCCAAAGAGTGGAAAATTTGTCTAGGAGGAATGAAATGCCTTTACATGGTATTTTAGAAGTTGAATTATTTGATGTTTGGGGTATGGACTTTATGGGACCATTTCCTAGTTCTTTAGGGAATCGGTATATTTTAGTTATAGTGGATTATGTATCTAAGTGGGTGGAAGTAATTCCAACCATTAGAAATAATGCCAAGGTGGTTAAGAAAATGCTTAAGAAAGTTATATTTCCTCGATTTGGAACACCTAGGGCCATTATTAGTGATGGTGGGTCTCATTTTTTCAATAAAGTTATAGAGCAATTATTGAGAAAATATAATGTGACTCATAAAATTGCTACACCTTATCACCCTCAAACTAGTGGACAAGTTGAGATTAGCAATAGAGAGCTTAAGTGGATTTTAGAGAAAACTGTCTCTAGGTCAATAAAAGATTGGGCACTTAAGATAGATGATGCTCTTTGGGCATATAGAACAACTTTTAAAACTCCTATAGGTCTTACACCTTATCAATTGGTTTATGGTAAGTCTTGTCATTTTCGGTTGAGATTGAACATAAAGCTTATTGGGCAATTAGAGTGTTAAATTTTGATATGCAACAAGTTGGTGGAAAGAGATTGCTTCAATTATAAGAATTAGAGGAACTTCGTATGAATTCTTATGAAAATGCCAAGTTATATAAGGAAAGAACTAAATCATGGCATGATAAACATGTACTAAAGAAAGAATTTCAAGTTGGTGACATGGTTTTGTTGTATAATTCTCGATTGAAGTTATTTCCTGGAAAATTAAAGTCTAGATGGTCGGGACCTTTCAAGGTTGTTCAGGTTTTTTCTTATGGGGCTGTTGATATTGCTAATGATAAAGGGGAGATTTTCAAGGTTAATGGACATAGATTGAAGCCTTATTTTATTGGTGATGTATTGGTTCCTACTCACAAAGTTTCTTTGTTAAATTCTTCTTTTGCATTATCATAATATTTTTGTTTATAATTAGTTCTTTTAGTTTGAATTTATTTGTTTTATGGTTTTTTTAAAATACATTATATGTCTTTTATATAGTTTTTATGTTACTTGATTTCTTTTTCTTTGTTATTTTAATTTTTGGATCAAGTTGTTAAGATTTTGCAGAGAAATATTATAGCATTACATCATGTTATTGAGTGCATCACGACTCGTGAACATCTTCACAAGTATTCCAGCGGCTTCAGTCATTCAGTCATGAGCAGAATCACTAGTCGTGAAGTGTATCACGTGTCACACAGAAGAGAAAGGCTCACGAGTCGTGAATGTAATACCGACTCGTGACCATGTACATTTCTTATCTCTCTATTTTTCTTCACGAGTCATGATAAATATGCCGACTTGTGAATATTTCTTCCTGTGCACAAAATTCCTTATACTTCACGAGTCGTGAGGTACATACCGACTCATGAAGCACTGTTCCAAAGTTACGAGTCGTGATTTTTACCTTCCTATTTTTATCTTTAATTCATTTTTATTTCTTCATTTCACTTTTATTTCTTTTAATTAGGAGTATTAGCGATTTTAATTTAGCTTAACTACCCTTTATTAACTTAAATCTAAAGAGGGGGAATGGTTATAACTTATATTTAGGGTTTCTAAATGTCATATCTTTTCATTTTTCCCTCCTTCTTCCATAAATACTATCGTTAGTTTCGTTTTCATTTTTTTTCAATTCTCTTTTCTTTTACTCTTCTCGTGCACTTCTTTCTCTTTCACTCTAACTTCCATTCCTGTTTGTCTACTTGTTTTTCTTTCTCTGCAACATCTTCTTCTCAATTCTTTTCTTTCCATTCACATTGCACATTGCTTTCTCTGTTTCATTTCTCTTTTACAACTATGGTTAGAACTAAGAACGTTTCAGCATCAAAGGGTCAGCAGGGAGGAGATGATGCCCAACTTCAGAGTTTATAGACAGACTTTGGTTCACCATTCCCTTTTTCTTCCATCCATGAAGGTAACAGGTTCCTTGTTCTTAAGGATAGAGCAAAATCTCAATGCAAGTATTTTCCTAGCTCTTTGCTTGAACAAGTGGGTGTTCTTGATGAAGTCAATGAAATGTTATCTCAATGTGGTCTCTTGCGGTTTGTCAATATGCATAAGCAGTTCTACACTGATTTAGTTTTGGAGTTTTACATAAATTTCAAAGAAAATGCTGATAACCCTAGACTTGTAGACTTTCGCTTGAATGGTGTTGATCATACTCTTACTTATTTCATGATGCATCGTATTTTTGGTTTTAAACCAAGTGGATTATGTACTCCTCCTAAGAGTTATAGACCTAGTGATTTTTGGAACTTTCTTACTGGATTGACTACACCATATAGGGCTAAAGAGGCTAAATCAATGTTTATATCGGACTTAAAATATTGGATTTTGCATAAGATTCTTGCCTCCATTGTCTTCAACAAGCTTAAATTTAATAGAGTTTCTAGTCATGAACTGTTTTTGTTGTGGTGTGTGCATAATCATAAGTCTATATGTTGGTCTTATTGGATTTTCAAACAATTATTGACTTGTGTTAGTCGCCCGGAGTCCCCTATCACACATGGTCATGTCATAGCTACTATTGCTAGGGGAATTGATATTAACTTGCATACTTATGATGTTGTACTTCCATGCTTATATTTTTCTAAGCATTTGTTTGTACGAGGAGAAGTCATTAACCATTCCTATCAATACATCCCACCTATTTACCATTCTTGTTGGAAGGAACTACCAAGTACTTCTACTCCACAAGTGGCTGCTGTGGAAAGCACTTCGGAAGAGTCAAGACCAATGGAGCAAGGGCAAAGTGATGATCTTATGGAGGGTACACCTAGTCATTCACCTGTTTTCACACCAACTGCTGGATCTTCTTCAAATATCACCACTTCCATGTTCAATCAATTGCTACATAATCAATCCACCATCCAAAGTCAATTGGCTTCCTTAGAGCAAGCAACAAGTCACTTGGTTCATCGTAAACGCCGCCTTTAGCACAAAGTGGACACTTTCATTGCCCAAGCGAGCTATGAGGTCCTATCACCTCCACCTTCACCATGAATTTGAGGGGAGTTTTCTTTCCTTTATGCTTTTGTTTATTTTTAATTTTCTTTTTGTTTGTGTGTTTGTTTTGTTTCTCCACATTGCGGACAATGTGTGTTCTAAGTGTGGGGGAGCACTTGTGTGTGTTGTTGTTTGTTTATCTTTTTCTTTATTTAGACTAACTTTTATAGTGAGTTTTATTATAAGTATTGCTCATATTGTATGAAATATAGGTTGTTATGAAGATTCATTTACCTTTTATACTCATTTGATTAGTTATTCAAGATTTTTGGCATGTGTTTTATGTTTTTAAGTTATTTCTTTTTACTTCTTTCAACAATTTAGATTGTTTAGTCTCTTTACTAACTATGCTTTAAGGTTAGAGTTTGCTCATTTAGTTTAAGATTTTAGGATGATAGTTGTCTCATGGAAACTATAGCCATAATACTTACCTTTAGGCCTTTCAATAATGGATGAGGACTAGTTAAAAAAATGCAAGATGAAAATAAAGCAAGATGCATATCCAAAAATTTTAATAAAGTATGGGATGGAGCATAAAACGCACCCAATACTACATTTTCTTGCTATTCATGGGATAAAGTCTAAAAGTATACCCATGCTATAAAAAAAAGAAAGAAAAATATGAAAAATATAGTCTAAAAATGCCATGAGATAGGTTTAAAGGTATGTGTGCTTGCAAATTGTCCTAAAAGGCAACTATGGTCTTAAAATTTTAAGCTTTATGATCATTATTCTCTCTTGAGCATGGTCAGTTTTGAGATTTTATTATCTTGATGTTGGAATTAGTAAATTAGGTGACTTGATAATCTAAGATGCATGTTTTAAATCTTGATGTACTAATATTTTGAGTGTTAAGGTATTTGATTTCATCTCAATCTTATCTTAAGTAAAAATTGAGCAATGCTTTATAATTTAACTTATTTAGTTTGACTTGGGATTAAATTTTCTCACTTTTCTCTTGCTTGGGGACAAGCAAGGTTTAAGTGTGGGAGAATTTGATATCATGTAAAATGTCTACCTTTTAGTATGTGTTTTTCTCTTATTTATGTAGTTAAGTATGCAATATTATATGTATTTTTTTATGTTTATATCCAGTTTATGTGTTTTTGTTTGTTTTTAGGAAAAATTTGGTGAAGTGTGAAGAAAATGAAGAATCTGGTTAAGTTTCAAAGAAGAAGATCACGAGTCGTGAAAGGGATCACGACTCGGACAAGAGATCACGAGACAGAAGGTAGCTCACAAGTAAAGTAGAGAAGAAGGGCTCACGACTCGGCAATGAAATCACGAGTCATGAAAAGCTTCACTAGTTGACATCAGGCTCATGAGCCCAGAAGAATAGGACAAGAGATCACGACTCGTGAGGAGGCTCACGAGTCGGACAACGCACCTGTTCATCAAACGTTGTATCTTTTGCACCTGATCTTTCAGCCATACATCATGTCCTTTTAGAGCAACCTTTCGTGATTTTTTAAGGGACATATCTGTAGAGTCAAGCTCTATATATATAGGAGAAAAACTCTAAAAGAAGGATGATCGAAAAAAATTAAAGAATTCTTTTACTATTTTCTTAAGAACATTTTGAGTTTTTTTGGATATTTTTCATTTTACTTATTTTTAGAGGATGACGAAAGAGCAAAGCCAAAGGAATAAGAGATTTATCAGAAGGTCAAAATAGAAATAAACCCTGGGGAGTGATGTTTTCTTGTCTCTTATTTCATTTTTATTGTAATTTTGTTTATGGCTAAGTTCTTTGGGTACATTATAACTATTTAATTTAAGTTGTTAGTCATCTACTTATTTTTGTCTAGTGAATGTTTATTCTCCTTATGTATGAAGTATGATTTAAGTTTATTTGAGTGCTTTGATTTGCTTATTATGCTTGATCACCATAATTAGCATGTTAGTCATTTAATTCACAATGAGAATTGGAATTTTTTGATGGAAAAACAAATGAATTTACTTAAAGCATTGAATTCACTTAGAGATAAGGAATTCACTTTGAGGGGTTAAAGAATTGGCATAGAACTTCATAGTTTTTATTTATCTCTATAATGACATGAGAATGCTTATAGACTCTAAGTAAGAACATCTTTATTGACAATGAGAATTGCTTTAAAGAATCTTGGCTAAATTCTCCATTCATACAATTGTTAATTAATTCAAAGATGAATTAGTTTATTTGGTTATAATGTATGTTCGTCCCATCTTTTAAGTAATCTATTATCCAAAATTAACTTAATATATTTTAAGTAGTTTAGTATTTACATTAATTGCATGATTTTAATTGAAATTGTTACCTATCCATTTACTTGTTGTTACATCAATATAAAATTTACCCCGTTCCCTTTGGAACGATACCCTACTTATCCTGTACGCAGTCTAGTGAGACTAAGGATTCAAATAAATCCCCATCAATTATCTTGGTTGAATTTATTCTAGTTGAAAATTTTATTAAATGCTCTTGGTAATTGTTAAACTTGGTTTTAAAATGCATAATTCTTGATTTGAGTTTGATTATTTTGAGAAGTTGGATTGTTCTAATTTACTCGAGGGCGAGCAAAGTCTAAGTGTGGGATATTTGATAATTGTAATTTATATGATGTTTTTAGTATGCTTTTAGGTGTGTAATTGAGTTAATTTTGTGTTAATTGGGTTAAATTTGAGTTTAATTGGTTAATTTTATTTTTTATAGTTAATTGTAAGTTTTGGTGTTTTTCAAGATTAATTTATAAGAAAAATGACTAAATTGTAAAAAGAAAAAAAGATTTGGGCAAAAATTGTGAATTTGGAAAATTCATTACTATAAAATGTTCGTGGAGTCTAGTGAGTACTTGCTTTGCCGTGCATTTGGAAGCATGTTTTCATGAATGGCCATGTGTCTCTTGGGTTTTCCTCTCAATTGGTTGAGTGTTTCTTGGTGTTCCTTCATAATTGGTCGTGCGTTGAAGACTTAAAGGATAATTGGCCATGTGTTTTATGCCTTGAAAAGTGATTGGTCGTGTACCCTTTTTGAAGAAACCATGCACCGTAGACTATGGAAAATAACTGAAGTTTGCTTAGCTGTGCACTTCCTTGAGGAAGGTCGTGCATCTCAACAAGAAAGATTTTACTTGGTCATGTGTTTCAAACTCCCATGCTACGAAGGTTCCCGATTAAGAAGAATTCTTTTTCTACTTTAATTTAGGAAGTTTATAAGGCTTCAACAACTTATTTTTCCTATAAATAGAAGAATCTAACACCAAATGAAGATTATGGAGTAGAATAAATCATGAAGAACTAGTGGAATTCTTTAGTTTTAAGTTTTTACATAGTTTTTCTAGTTTTTCTATTTTTATTCAATATTTTTCTTTTCAACTTTGTTTTAGTTTTTTTAATTATGTTTAGGAAGTAATTTTCTTTTTTTGCTAATGGATATTTGAAATCTTATATTTTCATTGTTATGACTTTATTTTGAGCTTTAATTTCAATATTAGTTGATTATTTCTTGGTTTTAAGTATATTCTTATATTTGATTGTGTTGAGATTGATTGTTGGTTAATTGAATAAATAACTAAGAATTGATTTAGACATTATCATTGATTTGCATGTTCTTAGATTAACTCTTTAATATTTATGCATGATTATTTTCTGAAATATGAGGTAATTATGTATTAATTTTATTGATTAATATTAAGAGATGAGGAATTAAGAAGAGTTCAATGAAAGTTTAGGAAGTTAAACTAGATTTTTATGCTAAATGTTAGATTTGCCTATTAATCTAATACTAAGAATGATATTCTTGCATAAAGATATCTAGCTTCATTACTAGTTTTTTCCATAATCACTAATATTTCTATAGAATTTAAGTCATTACAATGAAAGTTAAGGTGGATAGTTCCTTTAGCAAGAGAATTTTGGTTATTTTTTTGTTTTTAATTCATGTTGGTTTAATTTTAGTTTTTGTTTTGTTTAATTTTTTGTTTAGTCTAATTTTTACCTTTAAATCAAAAACATTTGGGAAACAAACTCAGATTAATTTAATTCATACATAGATATTCTTCTTAGCAATCTATGTTTCCTTGGGTACAATATTTGGGGTCTTAATCTATATTTCCCTATATTACTAGCCAATCTAGTACACTTGCTAGACACCGGTCAAGTTTTTGGCATCGTTGTCGGGGAACACATTGGAGTTTTTTATTTATTTTGATTTTAAAGTGGATTTTTTTGTGTTTTTTTTCTCTTCTTCATCTATTTTTTTATTTTTGTTTTAATTTTTTCGGTGCTATTTGTTTATGGTGAGAAACAACCCCATTCTACCTATAGACCTAGAGATTAAAAGGACATTTCATAGGAATAGAAGGCTAAGAGGCAATATGAATGACCCAAAAATAGAACCACCTATGAATGATCCAGCACCACCTAGGATCGAAGAGCAAGATGCACCCCATCAAGCTCCCAGGAATGGGTTTAGACCTAGGACTATTAGGGATTATGCTATTCGTAGGTGGAATGAAGAACATAGAACCATTAGGATTCCTTACCACCAGCCTTTTGAGATTAAACCCACTACCATCACGATTGTACAAAGAAACCAATTTTTGGGCTAGGAAAATCTAGAGATTGGCTACAAATGCTACCTAATCAATCCATCCATTCATGGCAACAAATGCAAGAAAAATTCTTGTGCAAATTTTTACCACCAACTAAGACAACCCTCATTAGAAAAAAAATTAATGTTTTTTAGCAATTCTATGAGGAGCCATTTCATGAAGCATGGGAAAGATTTAGGAGACTTTTAAAAAGTTTTCCACATCATGAGTTTCCTATTTATCAATTAGTGCATATTTTCTATGCAGGTGCCAATCAATCAACAAGATCTATGTTAGATGCAGCCTCAAACGGTAGTTTCATGAACCAAATTCCTAAAGAAGCATTCCTACTTCTTGATGAGATGGCTACCAATAATGCTTAATGGGCAACCTCTATAGCAACCCAAAAGAAATAGGGAGTTTATAATATAGATGAAATAGCTATGTTAAAATCTCAAACGGAATTAATGAGAAAAGAACATTTAAGAGAAATAAATAAGAGAATGGTGAAGGAATGGTAAAAGAAATGAATGCCTTGAACTCATATAGTAATACCTATAACTCACATTGGAGAAACCATCCAAATTTTTCATGGAGAGAAGGTAATCCATCATTTACTTCTAACTCTCACCCTAGACCTCCCTATAACCATAATAAACCTTCAAACAACCATCTCCCGATATCAAAATCAAGCTCAACCATATTACCCAAATCAATACCCATCACAATCATACCATCAACCATCAGGTTTTCAAAAATCTCAACCTCCCCTTTTACAAGAGAAGAAATCAAACAAAGAAGAGATGATTGCAAATTTCATGGCCTCCCAAAACTCAATCTTAACCAATCAAGATGCTAGATAGAAATCGCAAAACATTTGGATGAGGAACCAAGAGGCATCCATTAGGAATCTAGAAAACCAAATGGGGCAACTTACTAATTCATTATCCAACCGAACTCAAGGAACGTTTCCATCTAATGTCGACCGCATTCCAAAGGAGGAAGCTAAAGCAATCATCTTAAGAAGTGAAAAAGAGTTAGAAAAGACTGAAATTGGTAAGAATTCCTCTCAAAGGGTGGAACCAAGAACGAAGGTAAGTATTTCTAATTCTGAAAATATTGAGAAAGTGCCTCCTACGGTTGAGAAGGGTAAAGGTAAGGAAAAACTTGTTTCTACTGTGCTTGATGAATCTCAATTACATTTTTCCTGTTCTAGCTAGAAAAGAAAAGCAAAATGAACAATTAACTATATTTTTAGACATGTTTAAAAAGCTACATATCAATTTACCATTTGTTGAAGCTTTGTTACACATGCCTAAATATACTAAATTTATGAAGGAACTTTGCACTAATAAGAAAAAGTTAGAAGGCATAGGAATGATTCAATTATCTGGTAATTGTAATGCTATCTTAATTAACAAAATTCCTGAAAAATTAAAAGATCCTGATAGTTTTACATTGCCTTGTGAATTAGGAGGAAATTTTGTTGGATATGTTTTGTGTGATTTAGGTGCTAGTATTAACTTGATGCCTCATTCAATTTGCAGGAAATTAAACTTAGGAGATCTTAAAAAAACCCGAATGACACTTCAATTGGCAGATAGATCGATAAAGAAATCGAAGGGTATTATTGAAGATTTGTTGGTAAAAGTAGGAAATTTTATATTTCCAGTAGACTTTGTAGTGATGGATATGGAGGAGGATATAAAGGTGCATTTGATAGTTAGAATACCGTTTTTGAACATGGCAAGAGCTCTAATTGATGTTCATGGGCAAATGGTTACTTTGAGGTTCAACGAGGAAGAAATGGTCTTCAACGTAAATAAGATTTTAAAACATCCCTGGTATGACTTTGAAGAATCCATTTATTTTGTTGATGGTGTTTAAGAGTGTATCAACATAAAGCAAGAGGAAATCATTCTTAATGATAAGCTTCAAGAATGTTTGATGCATCCTAAGGAAATGGAGGAATTAGGAGCAAATGAAAAAGGAGTTGATACACAATTTTGAAAAAAAACACAGTAAAAGTAAAAATATGAAGGATGAACCATCCCCTCCTAAGGGAAAAAATTCTGAACTTAAAACACTTCCATCTCATTTGAAATATGTATTTTTAAAGGATAATGTTGAACCAGTAATCATTTCATCTTTATTGACAGATTTGGAAGAAGAGATGTTGATTGAGGTACTCAAAAAGCATAAAAGAGCGACTGGTTGGGCAACATCCGACTTGAAAGGGATTAGCCCTAGCTATTATACACATCGAATACCCATGGAAGATAATTTCAAACCTATGGTACAACCCCAACGACAACTCAACCCAATTATGCAAGAAGTAGTAAAAAAGGAAGTATTGAAACTACTTAATGTAGGTATAATTTATCCAATTTCTGATAGTAATTAGATTAGTCTTGTGCAATGTGTGCCTAAAAAGGGGGGTATGATTGTAGTAACTAATGAGAATAATGAATTAATTCTTACACGTACAATAATGGGATGAAGAGTATGCATTAACTATAGAAGATTAAATAATGCCACTAGCAAAAACCACTTCCCATTGCCCTTTATTGACCAAATATTGGAAAGACTAGCAGAAAATAAATTTTATTATTTCTTAGATGGATATTCAGGGTATATGCAAATACCTATAGCCTCGGAAGACCGAGAAAAGACCACATTCACATGTCCCCATGGAACATTTGCATATTGGAGGATGCCCTTTGGTCTTTGTAATGCACCTGCCACATTTCAACGATGGCCATATTTCATGATTTTATTAAAAAATTTATGGAAGTGTTTATGGATTATTTCATAATTTATGGTTATCATTTTGAGTCTTGTTTAAATAATCTTGCATTGGTCTTAAAAAGATGTCAAGAGAAAAATCCTATTCTTAATTAGGAAAAATATCATTTCATGGTTAGAGAGGGGATTGTCCTAAGGCATAAAATATCTGAAAAAGGCATTAAATTCGATAAGGCAAAAGTAGATGTGATAGAAAAATTATCCCCTTCGACTAGTGTTAAGGGCATTAGAAGTTTTCTTAGTCATGCAAGGTTTTATCGTCGGTTTACTAAGGATTTTTCTAAAATAGCTAAGCCACTTTCTAATTTGGTGCATAAAGGTGTTGCATTTAACTTTGATGTTGAGTGTTTGTAGGCTTTTAACTTGTAGAAATAAAAATTAGTAAGTGCACCGGTCATCGCATCACCCGATTGGAGTTTACCCTTTGAAATTATGTGTGATGTTAGTGATTATGCAGTTGGACTAGTCTTAGGACAACGAAAGGAGAGGATTTTCTATACCATTTACTATGCGAGTCATACACTCACAGGAGCTCAAGTCAACTACACAACCCCGAAGAAAGAACTCTTGGCGATAGTATTTTCTTTTGAAAAATTCATATCTTATCTCCTAGGTTCCAAGGTTACTATGTGGTTGGATCATGATGCGTTAAGGCATCTTTTTACGAAGAAGGATTCCAAACCAAAGCTTATCCGATGGGTTTTACTACTCCAAGAATTCGATGTTGAGATTAAGGATAAGAAAGGAGCTGAGAATTGTGTAGCTGACCATCTATCTAGATTGGATCACGCTAGCATTGAAAAGAGAGAAATTTCTGATTTATTTCCTGATGAACATATTTGTACTTTTTATACTTATGAAAATTTAGTTCCATAGTATGCGAATATAACTAATTTTCTTGAAGCGATTATCTTCCTAAGGAGTTTACTTGGAAACAAAGGAAAAAGCTTAAAGCGGATGCCAAGCATTACCTTTGGGATGATCCATATCTTATCAAGATTTGCTCGGATCAAGTGCTGAGACAATTTATTTTGGAAATTGAACAAAAAGCTATCATGCACCAATCAGTTTTTTTCTAGCCAACTTTATTTCAGGATGTGAAATCTTTCATCGAAATATGTGATAAATGTCAACAGGTTGGCATTATATCTAAACGTGGTGAAATGCCTATGAATAACGTGCTTGAAGTATAACTTTTTGATGTTTGGGGTATAGATTTTTTGGGACCATTTCCTAATTCATGAAGTTTTGAATATATTCTAGTGGCTATGGATTACGTTAGTAAATGGGTCGAAGCAATAGCCATTAGAACTTGTGATGCCCGCATAGTGCTTGAATTTATTAGAAAGAACATTTTCGCTAGGTTTGGAGCACCAAAAGCTATAATAAGTGATGGAGGAAAATATTTTATTAACCATCAATTTTGAACCTTGCTTAGGAAATTCGGAGTTAAACACAAGATAATTACCCTATATCATCCTCAAGCAAATGGGCAAGTATAGGTGTCTAATAGGGAGCTGAAATCAATTCTAGAAAAAACAGTTAGTAGTTCCAGGAAGGATTGGTCTCAGAAATTAGATGAGGCTCTATACGCCTATAGAACTGCATTTAAAACCCCTATAGGCATGTCTCCTTATAGGATTGTTTTTAGAAAAGCATGTCATCTTGTAGTAGAATTAGATCATAAAGCTTATTAGGCTACAAAATTTCATAACTTTGATTTGAGAAGTGCAGGAGAAAAAAGAAAATTGCAGCTGAATGAACTTGATGAAATTCGACAATGGTTATATGACAATGTAGCACTATATAAGAAAAAGACCAAACGTTGGCATGATAAGCATTTAAGGGTAAAAGACTTTGCTCCTAGTATGCTATTACTTTTATATAATAGTTGTTTTCGTTTGTTTCCAAAAATGTTGAAATCAAAGTGGCTCGGGCCATATCAAGTCTTGACAAGCAATGAGTTTGGAGTGGTAATAATCAAAAATCCAAGAGATGGTCCTGAATTTATGGTAAATGGTCATTGACTTAAACCTTATCAAATTGGACATCTAGAGGTTGTGAAGCAACCATGGTCCTTTAGGATTATTAAATACAGTTTGGAAAGTCTAGCTGAGGACTCTAAACTCAAAACTTCATCTCTTCTCTCTCTTTTATTTTTAGTTGACTCTTGAGTGTTTTTATGGGTTTTAGTTTCTATTCATGAATTAAAGATAAGGTTGGTTTACAAGGTTTTTGAAATTGACCTCAAATTAATGGGTTTTTAAATAAATGCATTTCCATTTAGAGAGAAGACATCATGATTTAATGAAAAATGATGAATTTGATACAAAACAAGGAATTTTTGAAAATGAATTTCAGTATAAATTCAACCCAGAAAAATTTGCCGCTATTTTTTCTGCTCCATGCATGCCTACAGTTGCTTCTTGCCAGTTCCTACTTGGTTGAATAAAGATTCTCACCAGTCCTATGCACCCACGCATGAAGCCACTGCCTCGCCCCTTGCCAGCACGTGCCCGTGTATAATTTCCCCCATTACCTGCACGTCTATGCAAAAGGCCATTACCTCGCCCCCATCCATCGCACCCCCACGTGTTTCCCTTCCCATTTTTTTGCACTACTACGTATGACACTCGCCTCCCCCATACACGGCCACATGTGGGTATGCCTGCACCCATGCGTGGGCATATGTGAGGGCACTATCCCATTTTATTTAAATAACCCACGATGTCTTTCTTTCTTTCCCTTCTTACTTCTTTCACTTGCTCTCTAACACTCCCGCATCTCTTCCACTCCTAAAACATCTCCACGGCCACGCACCAGCACATTTCCTCTCCGACCACCACTCTTTCTCTCCTTGATTTATTTTTCTCTCTCCTCTCTTTATTTTTCTTCTCTTTTCCATCATTTCTTATTCTCGTTCCTTAGGCATTCATGGTTCACACACTTCACTCATATTTTGTACAACAATTGTTGGGTTCTTCACTTTTAAGTAAGTACATCCTCTCTTAATCTCTTTAGTGTTGTTTCAATGCCATTTTATGCAATGGTTTGTTGAGATTTTAGCCTATGAACTTACATTGTTAGGTCATTTTTCACATGAGACCTAGACTTCATGCTAGTTTCTATTGCAAATATGATTTGTTATGGACTTAATATGCATGTAATAGATGCTTCATATTTAATTTGGTAGAGATTACACTTCATTATGCACTTTAATTTAATGCTTAAACGTGTGTACATCACATGTTTGATGAAATGTCTCAATGAGTTCATCTTTAGTTTAACTTATTTATAACTCTTTGGTTGACATTCTTTTATCCAAAATTCATGAGTCATCACCTCTCCCATGTCTTGTATGATTGTTTACATATCCATTTAAGGTTATATTTCAACTTATCCATTGTGATATTCTCTTGATAAATTGCTCTTCATGTATGTTGATTTATACTCCTGTGCTTTACATTTTAAATCTCCTCAGTCTAACCTCATATTTATGGGCATACATTGTGATCTTCCATGCATTTTCTTGAACATATGGTGTATTTTAGTATATGGCTTGTCATGTTACACTCAAATTTGCATTCTATTTTTCAGTGGAACCTAAAAGCACCAAAAATCCTGATTTTGTAAGTTCCTCAGGGATCTGTATTCCATTTTATGTTGACTAAGCAAAGGTGGATAAATTTGACTACTTCAGTGCTTACAAATATGTCCAGCTAGCTTATTTGAGCCAATTCTTCCTCAATATTCCTGCTGGCAATTTATCAGATGAGGTACTCCCATTATTTCAGCGTATTGTGTGGAAAGAGTTTACAGAAATGAAACCAAAGGTCTACCCCAATATGACACGGGACTTCCTTTACTCCTTTGAGTGTTATTTTAAGGGGGACACTAATGATGCGGGTACTATGAGATTTAAGTTTGGAAAAAGGGGATATTCATTGACTTTTAAGCAATTCTCAGAAATTTTAGGTTTTATACTGGATGGCCCTATGGAATTGGGCGATGTATCTGCTGAGGATAATTAGCAGAGAATTTAAGATCCACTACAACTCGATGAGCTATGGAGAAGAGGTAAATGCAAATTTTATGCTTTACGGGACCATGCATTGAGGATAATTCATCAATTTTTAACAAGGATTGTTTACAATAATTTGAAGAATGCAAGTGCAATCAATGTTTCACAGGCCATGGTTCTTCAATTTATGGTAGATGGCATTTTCATCACTGGTGCATTGATCATTGAAAATAAAATTCAGCAATTGTAGAAAATGCCGGATAATATCAATAATATCTCCATATGCTGGATTGCTACAATTTTGACAAATACAGTTGGTCATCCCACCATAGGCAATTTGATTATAGGAGAGCTACCATGCATTAAAAATAAGATGCTCATGAGAATGAAAAATCTGATTCCTAGACCACGAGGCCATTGGTCTACTCGGAAGGAGTATCTAATGGAGAATAACATCCGGATTGAGGAGCAACAAGATGAGCCTAGTGAAAAGCCTACTATACAAGCTAAAAATCAACCAGTCAATGAGCTGACAACACCAGAATGGGAAGGCCCCTTTAATTAGTTGAGTCATCGGATGGATATATAGCAGATCCACTTAATTGCCTTGCAAGACACTATTTTGAATATCAAGAACATAGTGGATACTTTTGTGCAGCAGTATTGGCAGCTGAATCCACCATCGCCTCCACCTTCATCAGTATAGATCATCTTCATTTGCTGTGGACAGCAAAATTTTGAGGAGGTTGTAGAGCATAACTTTGTTTAGGGAGTTGACTTTTAACCTTCTTCAATTTTATTCATGAATCAATTTTGTTTGTTTCTTTTATTTTGTGTTGTTCACTTTTTCATCTAGTTTGCACGAGAACTTAGTTTTCCCTGGTTTCCTTCAAAACTATGAACATGTTGAACTTGAATATTAGAATATGCATGTTTAGAACCTTTGCTTAGCAATAGAACAAATATGTTGCTTGATAAATTTTTAGATAGTTTAATCTTTAATTTGATAAATATTTGCTAATTTCCATTTTCTTGAAAGCACTTAAGACCAGTTTTGAACTTAGAGAAAAACAATACAATGAAGTAGTGAAGTAAGGAAATTTAGAGCACTAGAACCTTCCTCATCACCCTTCGAAGCATATGAGCAACTCAAACAACTTAGAATATGATCTAGGCAACAATTTTCTTGTTAAGCTTTAAAAAAACCTTTTTCCTACCCTTATAAAAAAGTTATCCTTTTGTAAGCCAATTTGAGCCTAAAAAGGGTATGCTTAATGCATACCATCAATAATTTTTCTTGTTACACTCAATTTTCTACCATATAACCTAAAAAGCTTTATCTTACCATATGGAATTGACCACTTTAGGATTAAACGGATTTTTAGTGACGATTAATATCATGATGGGTGTAGTGAGAAAATTGTTTGGAAGGAGTTATTGATGAAGTCAAGTGAAAAATTACCTTGTATCTACCTTAATATTGTTCAAGTATCTTTTAATGCTAGAATCAAAAAAATCGATTGAAAAAGAAAAAAAGCTAGCATCTATGATAAAATCTAATTGTGGGATAGTACAAGGAAGAAAACATTGGTGACTTCTAAAAAGGTATGACTTGGGTACATTTTCTCTCAAAAGAGTTTTTGATTAAGAAAGTTTGATTAAGTTTGAATAAGCTATTCATGGATTGAGTTAATGGGAATGTTAATCTGTTTTGTCTTAGAGTGGCTATTCATTTTGAATATCTTATACCCATTCTTTGATAACCATGACTTTAGCCCCATTACACCCTTAAAAGACCTATGTGATTTTAAGTGTGTTTTGAGTTGTTTAGTGGAGATGACCTTTGGGTTCTGGTGCTAAAAGAGAGGCTTATGGTGTATCTAGAGTTTCAAGCTCGAAACCGGTTGTATGCATATGCATTCATATATTCTAAACTTCACTATGTAGTTGTATTGATGTTTTGATTTATAAAATACTTAAAATAATTTGGTCTTGCACACACTCAAGGAAATTAACTTATATTATCTTGATTGAAGTTATTTTATTTAGAGATTATGTTAAGTGCTTTTGTTAAAATATTGAGCTTGGTTATGAAATGTATACTTCTTTATTCAAGTTTGATTATTTTGAGGGTTGGATTGTTCTAATTTGCTTGAGGGCAAGTAAGGTTTAAGTGTGGGGTATTTGATAAGTGTGAATTATATATTATTTTTGGTATGTTTTAAGTGTTTTTATTTAGTTAATTTGGTTTAATTTTGGTTAATTTTTAGTTAAAATGTTGATTTGTGTGTTTTAGAAGCTAATTTGAAGTTTTGGTGTTTTTCAGGTATATTTTGCTAGAGAAAAGAACTTAATTGTAAAACGGCAATAAGATTTGGGCCAAAACTATGAATTTGAAAAATTCATGTTAGTAAATTATCGTGGAATCCAGTAGAGGGGTAATTGGCTGTGCATGAAAAAGCTTGTTCCTTTGCTTGGCCCTTTATTTCTTCCATTCTTCTTCAAGTGGTCATGTGTTTCATTATTTGTGTGCTTACTTGGCTGTGCATTGAAGACTTGGAGGATGCTTGGTTGTGTGTCTTAAGTTGTGAAAGAATAATTGGCCGTGTATCATCTTTCTTGGGAAATCATTACTTGGCCGTGTGTTTTAGTTCAAAGGGAGCTAATTGGCCATGTACTTCATGGATAAAGTATGCACGGTAGTGCATCTCAACAATGGAAAACTTAATTGGCCGTGTGCATAACAATCTCCCGTGATGCGAAGGTTTTTCTGATTTTGCAATTAAAAAAAAAATTCTTCCTACTTTAATTCTGGAAGTTTAGAAGGATTCTACCACTAGTTTTGCCTATAAAAAGAAGTTTGAAGCACCAAATAAGGAGGATCAACCATTAGTTATCAAAAATTCAATAGTTTTTAGTTTTAAGTCGTTCTTTGTTTTCTCTATTTTTATTATTTTCTTAAAAAATTTGTTTTAATTTTAAAACATAACTAGTGAGTAGTTTTCTTTAACTTTTGCTAAAGGATACTTGAATCCTTAACTTTTATTGTTATGACTTAAGCTTGTGCTTCATTTTAATGCAAGTTTGATTATTTCTTAGTTCTTAAGCTTATTCTAATCATTATTTAATTAAAGTTGGGTTGTTAACTTGTTTAATTATTGGTTAATAATTGGCTTTTGGTTTGATAATTGATATGCATGTTCTTAGATTAAATTACTTAGGTTGATGCATGATTATATTCTTAAATCGATATAATTAGGTGTTAATTCAAGTAAGTTAAGATTAAGAAAGGTGTAACTAAGAATAGCTGAAAGTTAAATTACTTGAAAAGAATTTAACAGACATCTAGGAGGATTAATTCAGATATTTATGCTAAGTGTTGGATTGTTCTTAATAAGAGAATTTTAATGCTTAGAATGATAATCGTGATATAAGTTATCCGGCTTTATTTATCTCAGTTTTGCATAATCACTCGTGTTTTCTTTTGATTAAGTTATAATAATATTGGTTAAGGTGGATAGTCTTTTAGTGAAAGTTGCTTTTTAATATTGATTTTTACCTCAATTAATTAATTGCTTGCTTTTGTTTTATGTTCAATTATTTTAAATTTCTCATTGTTTTACTTTATTTCTAGTTTTAAAGTTTTGTTTTTAGTTTTTAACTTCAACTATCACAATTTTGGGATTTCTTTTCAATCTCTTTAACACAAATTCTGTTTAAAAATTAAAATCACTCACACAAACACAGGTTTCCCTTGGGTTCGATATTAAAAGATCATAATTATATTTTTCTAAATTACTAGCCGATCTAGTACACTTGTTAGACATCGGTGAGTCAATCTAGTTATTATTCAGGTAATTCAAAGTTAGGGTGTTACACTTCCCTTATTATTATTATTATTATTATTATTATTATTATTATTATTATTAGCTTAATAATATTTATTTATTTTTAATATTTTATTTGTTACTAAATTGTCCTTTAGACAAAAATATTTATTGCTTTACCAACCTTGAAATTATACTCACTCGTATAAAATTCTCAATAAATTGGTCCTTGTGAACCGATATCAGAAGTATTGTTCAAATATTAAAAGGTATTCTCAGGCGACTCAAATTTTGGAGCGTTACAGATCAAATTTCCCAATTTCAGATCTTATTTCTTATTTCCATTAAAGTAACTAACTTTTTTAGTAATGTTAGCAATTGTTTTTCGATCTATCTATTACCGGCGATTGCAGATGATTGATGGGTGTGGAAAGGAGCATTGAACCACTAAAAATCTAAAAATAATACCTCTCGAGTTTTGGAGCATTACATAACCACCATATATAGCTGGACGTAGATTTATATTTATTATAATAAGTTTAGATTTATTTATTTTTAAATCAAGTTAAAATTTAATGAACAATCAATTTCTCTTTATTTGGATGCTACCATTCATCTATTTGATTATATATAATTATGTGATCACAAATAATGAATAAATAATTTATTAAGATATGTGAATAAAAAGGTCAATTTCACTAGTTTTTATAAGTAAATTTTATTTAGTTAAATATTTGATATAATAAGATTACACGTAAAAAATACAATTATAATATAATACGATTGCAAGCGAAAAAATAAAAGTAAAAATTTATAATATCCCTACCAATTTTCATTATTTTATCTTTATATTTTAAGATGGTTTGATAAATATATATAATTAGAATTTCTAATAATTTAATATTTGATCAAAATTTTGCAAAATAAAAATAAATCATAAAATGTTTTAAAATTACTTTAAATGAGACAATAAATTTTGTATTACTATTTTATTAATATTTTTTTTATTAATTTTCATAATATAATTATATAATAATTATAACAAATAGTTTATTACTATTATTATCAAAAATGTAAATTTTCTAAATAAATAACTTAAAAATTTGAGATAATTGATAAAAAATTATTATAAAATTATAATATAATTTTTCAATTTATATTTCAAAATAAAATATCCATTTCATATGATCTATATCAAAAATACTTGAAATCAAATTAAACTATTTTTTATTTTTATTTGCAATGGATTAGCGATAATATAATTTTGTCGCTGATATTCTTTACTAAAATCTAATACTATTAGCGAAGATATGTTTTCATCGCTAAATCGTTGCAAAAAGTTGCACTAAATTTTTCCTCCAAAATTAGTGACTGAAACTTCCATTGCTAAATTTTTTGAAACTAATTTTTCGAATAAAAAATTAAAAAAAATTAACAATGGCACTTTTGTCGCTAATTCCATCGCAAAACAAAGCGCATATAATTGCCATCAATAATTGGCAGCTGTTTATTTATTTTATCACTATTTCATCACAAAAAATGAAAAATAACCTACCGACGATGGAATTCTAAAATAGTCACAAAACCGTCGCAAATTGGTGACGAAAATAATTTTAGTCTCTAATTTACATTTTTTTGTAGTGTTATTTGCATTTTTTGTCCACTTTCATCCTTTATCCTCAGTTATATCATTCAAAACAACTAATTTACATTTTGCTCTACTATTTTCTATTAACCTTGCATATTTTCTCCCTTTTATCCTTTATTTACACATTTATCACTTTTTCACTATTTTTTAGTTATTTATCCTTGATTAACATTCATATACATATTTATTAATCTTTCATCAATAATGTATATACAGTTATATGATTCAATATAAGTTACTCATTTACATTCCTATTTTACCCCTAGTGGTGAAACCTTCAAGCTATATACATGGGACACAGGCCCATATATCCAAAATAAGTTGAGATGGCCAACTGAATGATGCCACAAGCACATCATACTATTTTTTCTTCCACAAGCACATCATACTATTTTTTCTTTCTCTTTCTCTTTTTCTTATTTCTATCATCTTTTTCTTATATTTATAGTATAGACTCACCTTTGGTCCACTTATACAAGTTGCCATAATACGCTACCGTGGTGAATGTCACTATTGCTAGCCATTGTATCCTATACCTTTAGTTTTACTATCGAGTACTAAGGGCAATAACATTTTTCTATTTCAAATAAAATATGCATCAATTTCACATTGTTTCATATTTCACATGACTTCATATAAAATAATTTACACTCATCATATCATTATTATCCATCACATAACACATTCACATCCATTATCCATATCAATCATTCATATTTGCGATTCAATCCATATCACATTCTTATCATGCACATCAAGTTCTAATACATCGTTATCATACACATACATAAATAAATAAATAAATAAATAAATAAATAAATATCAATTTTTAATTTATTATTTTATTTTACATAATTATAATTTCACCTTCATCATCATTTAGACAACTTTATCTACTCACCATTCATTATGTTTTCACTTAATTTAGTTTATAATCTTGTTCAAGTGCTAAATTTATAAGTTTTTATTAAAGTTTCATATCAATTTGCTCTTTAATTCTCTTTTGTTCTTAATTCGGCCCTACCTTTTTTCATTCATTTCAGATTGGCTTCATGTCATATTTGTATATAATGGTTGCCTTGTATCATATTACGTATGACTTCATCTTAAGTACATACTTCATAACTTATTTTATTATTAACTCACTAAAATCTCTTAAGTACACACTAGTATATACTTCGGCCAATATGCATACACTATCATTCATATACTTTTTCATGTATTCTTACTTAAAAAATATTCTTTAGATTATTCTAAACTTCCATATAGTTATACATTTGTGATTTTTAACAAGTGTACAACTAGTATATAAGTGTGTATCATTATTTCCATTTAACCAACATTATGTTCAAGTATAATTTTATTTCTTTTATCATTCACATTAAGTTCATTTACCATTCTACTGATCATTCCATTCTTACTTTTCAATTAATCATCAATTTATCACCTTGTATACCTAAGTATACAATTTGGCCATTAATATATACAATATATACTATTGGTTTTCCATTATATTTCATTTATTGCTTGTTAATTTATTAATTTACTGATTTATCTTAGATTATCTCGCTTTCACTTATTTTCCTATACTTATATAATAGGTCTCAATACTAACTTTCCATTTCTAATCTTGTTTTCATGTTTTTAACTTCATAATTCTCATTATTTATCACATAATTTCATCTATTTGAATTAAAATACATGTTATCTATAAGAACTCTATGTGACATAATAGGTGGCAATTCCACTTCTATGATTTTAATCATGCCTTCTTGCATTTTTTTTTCACCAATTTCCTTGTTTAACACCTATTTGCATTTTTGTATCATTAACAAAATTTTTATTTAACTTGCACAAAAAATTCCAAACTTACATAACCTAAATCACATGAAAAAAAAAATATTTTAGGCATCCACATACCTATTTTCCAAGCTCTCTCCATGTTTTCTCTTCCTTTTTCACATTTTCTTTCCTTTTTCCATTGGTTTCACTTCGTTTCCCTTGAATTCCATCCTTGGCCAATGTATATTAAAATAAGATCAATAAAGCAAAAATAAAAATTAATAAATGTACAACAACATTCACAGGCCAAATAGGTACCACAAGGCAATAGGCCAAAAAAATAACAGATATTGAAAAAATTACTAACAAAATTCAGCCAAAACCCAACATTTTTAATTACTCTATAAATAATTCATTGCACAAAATAAAACATAGCATATGAGAAGAGAAAAGAGAGAGAAACACAACCTTAAATGTCAAAATTAAAAACTTCATAAATTAAAAGAAAAATAAAATAAATATATTCTCCAAGTGCCCATTGACCCGTGATGAATTTTGGCACAAATGGATTGCAAAACCATCAAGAAATAAGGGAGAAAAATTTTTTTTTAAAAAAAAAGGAAGAAAACTCAAAAAAATCATGATAATGATGGTTCTAAATAAGAGAGGAAAAAAGAAAAAAAGAGGGTTTTTTCAAATTTCTATGTGATAGACGGGTAGGGCATATGTCAAGAGCGAGCGACGGGTGCCACTTACGTCCCATCTGTCACTCCTTTTTGAAAATCAAATGATTTTTTTATTTTTTTATTTTTTCTTTTTCTTTTATTTATTATTTTACAATATTTCAAATCAAATAAACACTTATAAAGTCTAAAACATTAACAAATCACCTTACAACCTATTGATTTAATTATATATATTATTCTTATTATTATTTATACTCTTTTTTTATTGAAAAAATACTTCTTGAATTAAATAGTCCTTAAATTTTTAATACTCCAAATAACTTTAATAATGTTAGTATGTTCTTTATATTTCCTACAAAGAAAAGACAAAACGGATGCAAAAATATACATCTATTGCATAAGACATGTAGAAAGACTCATTTAGGTAGTCTAGGAATGATAGATGACCAAGTTATGAGTCATTCCTGAGGGACGATTCATCTATTAAGGCTTCCCTATAAATAGGCTTCATTTTCGCCATAATTTTTATACCTTAACACTCCACTTTCCTAATTGGCCTCTTTTCTAGGTATTTCTCTCCCTATTCCTTTTCTTTCCATTTGATTTCAATTTCATTTATAGTAATTTTTATTTATTATTTTTATTATTTTGGTGTATAGTCTATCTAAATATTATCGCTATGTCAACCCCGACCTTGAACAAACAACATAATTTGTTAGATGATCCAAAAACCTAGGAAAAACCTATTTTGGCACCTTACTCCAACCTGAGGAAACTCTTAAGGAGAGTGAAAATTGATACTACCCTGAATTTATCTGTTATTTGAAATTGGGACCTGAGATTTCGCATTTTTAGGTTCACTCATTTGGAGTTACGACATCTAGCAAAGGAATTTTCCAAGATCATCAACATGAGATTTACACTTTGCACTCTGACCTATATGTCCCACTATGTTCTTAACTATCCATGGGAGGTGACTTAGGCTTTAGGCATTCTTCCTTCTGAGGCCACTAGCTAGTACCTTGGGGAAACTCATTTTTGCTAGAGTGTTTAATCAACATTCTGGATGATTTTTCTTATATACCCATATTCCAGACTAGTGTCATTCTATTATGTTGCTTCTCTCAATATCTAACACTAACTTTAGATAGCTTAATTGGAGTTTATAGATTGTTTAGCATGGTAAATGGTGTGCGTAGTAGGTTGGCCCTATTTTTTTTAATCCTGGTAGAGGTGATTTTTGGCTTGGATGTTATTTATGATGATCCCATTGCCTATTTTACGGTTAGTCCTTTATTTCTCTAGGTATGTCATTATTTTAAAGGTAGTGTGACCTTTGTGAGTTTTCACACTAGCTTTTCTCATAGGAAATGTGTCCTTTCAGATTTTCACAAGTTCCTTTGCCTTATTTTTGCCTGAGATGAATCTAACTCACCTTAGTAGCTTTTTTTAGGTCTGGTTATTGGAAAAGCTAAGGTTCTTGGTAGAGCTTCCTTTTAAAGCGTTAAGCATGCACTTTTTGAGGTATTATTCACATAAATAGAGGTTATATGACTTCTACTCACCCTATGAAAGAGCCATTTGGATGGCTACTGTGGTGGATATTGACATCAAGTTTCAGTACCCTTGGTTACCCATTACTTCTATGACTAAGAATGGACCTTCTGGCTGTATTCATTTATATGGGCTACATTAAGCCACCTTTTACACCGTTGCTCACTGTGCTCGCAAGTATAGGGAGTGGTAGGACCTCGTCATCTACTATTTAGCTTTCTATGGTAGTATTTTCTCTACTAGATTTATATCAGGTTGCCATTAGCTCTAGGCCTGACTACCTATGAAGATTGTCATACCCGGGAGCGATGCTTGTGACTTCACTACTTCCACTTAATACAAAATATTGGTTATCAATCCAACGATTGATAACAGGACAGATCAGCTTATACTTCTGAAGGGAGAGAGCAGTTGAACATGGACATTAGATTACATGCAATAGAGACATTATTTTTACTCTTATTAGAACTTTAAAATTCAAGCATATAAAATAATAGCTTCTGAATATATTAATAATCATTTGAATACAAATATGACATTTCTATCTAATTTCATTATACATGATCATCATTTAGCATTAACTCAAAGATATAAGCTATCTAATCTCGAAATGAAATCTTAAGACTATTAGAACTCCCATTATCAATCTACCCTCTTGGATTTTCTTAATTGATTATTTTCTCTGGGAACCTAATTTTTTCCTAGGATATCTTTTTCCATTTTAACCCTATTGGGCTACCTAATTTTAATAACACTGCTATTTTTTCTGATTTTTGACCTATATGGTTTTTATTCTCTTTTTTTTCTCTTTAGGTCTAGCCATGGAACATGTTTAGTCTATCAATGTTAACCAGTTCTTTGAACTCATTACCATCACTGTCTGACAAAATAGTTGCTCCTTTAAACAATAACTTTTTCACCACAAAAGGCCCTTCCTAGGTGGGTCTGAACTTGTCTCGGATGTTTAGAACACCTGGTCTCATCTATTTAAATAGCAGATGCCTCTTTTTCAAATGATGCTTCCTGACCTTCTTCTCAATTGAGCGAGCTAGCCTCTTCTAAAAAATCTGATTGTGATAATAGGTTTGCATTTTATCCCTATCTAATAAGTTAACCTGAAGCAGCCTTTATTTTGCCCATTCTATCTTTGGCAACTCAGCTTCTAAAACTACTTCCTCCATTACTTTATTAGCTTTTTTCTCATTCAAGCACCTCAACTAAATTTCATCAAGCTACCCTACATTGATGAATTAAGTAGATGGCTTATGAAACATTCTCTGATCCTTTTCAATGGTTTTTTTTAGGAACACTGACCTCTCTAAGCAATTTAGAAAAACAAAATACCAAAGCTTCCCATCAACCACCTTAATATCCATTATTTGTTTAGTTTTAAAATATGGCCTATTGGAGCTGAAGATCAACATAAGCTTTATGCTCACTCCCTTCAAGTTATTCAAAATTGATACCAAGGTAGCTAAAGCATCCACTAGTTAATTCTCATCCCTAGGCACGTATTCGAAAGTACGCATTTCAAACTAACTACTTAGAGCTTTAAGAAACTATATGTGGCACAATAGTCACTCTTCTTTCACTGGCCATTCACCTCCTCTTTGGTAGGCTAACAAAGCTGAATCCCTAAATACTTTTGAAATCTTTACCCCCACAGCTAGTAAGGCTTTTACTTATCTGGCTTATAAAAAGTTTAGTGATTTCTCTATCAATCTTCAGCATATCCTAATGAGGCTAACGAAAGAATTTTCATATTTTTTATCTTTATATTTTTTCTTTATTCTCTTCAATTTTTTCTCTCCTGGAGTTATATTTGATGCCAATATGATTTCTTTCAGATTTTTTTTATATTGGGATTAAATGAACATATATTAGTTGAATTGATCTCAAATATGAATGCAAGCTCATGATTATGCATATTGAAATCAAAAGAAATGTCACACAAATAAGCAAAATTTTGCATCATATTCATATAATATATAAAAATACTACTTCCTTCGATCCCTAGCATTGTTATTATGACACCTACAGGACTAGTTATGCGATGTCACGGCCCTTTTACCTCTTTTCAAAGTTGAAGATTTTCCTGCTATTAATAAGATCCTGCATCCAAAACTTTAAAACTTGATTGTCATCAATAAAATGGCTAGTGTGCTGGTAGAAACTGCAAAATAAATTTGATTTGTGATACAAAGGGAAAAGTCTTTGGATTGTTTATATAATAGAGATTGTAGCTTCCCTTCGTTTACCAATTACACAAATACCGAAGATAAAAGTTTCCCTAAATTAGAGTACTGCCTTTGAGCTTCTTCAATGCTGATACTCTTTTTATCCTTCGAGTGCCTCCATTTACCTCAATAACAAACACTTATAATGCTTTTATTTTCTTAGATTTGATAATTTCATCCTCTATAAGGTGAGTAGATACCAGGATAAAGGTTTATCTGTGGTAATTTATAAGGCTACCTTAGTGGCAAATGCTTTATCCATCTCATCACCATTGCTTTTGTTAATTCTCCCAATAACTCTTATCATATCCTGCTCCTAACAGTTAGCACATCCCTTTTAAACAAGACTTTTCCCCTTAACAATCCCTTATTAGTCTTTTGCACAGAGTCAACTATTTTTTGGATGCATTCCCTCAAGACATGGCAATGGTTTATCTTATGACTTGTATGCTGATGGTAGGCGCAATACCAATTAGCTCTATGTGTCAATTTCCCTTGATTCCTTATTGGTGTAAGTGGCAAAGCCTATAACTTTCATTTCTTACCAAGACAAGTAAAGTGATAAGACAAATGGTGTAATATCTTGAATTGTTCCTAGGATTGAAACCCTTGTAGCCCCATCATTGCATTAAATGTTCACCTTTTTGACCCATTATTCTTCTTTCATCCTATCATATTGGTTGATGGTCGAAGTCTAAGATGTTGTGGCTTTACCATTAGTAAAAGTCTCCCTGACTATGGTCATTTTCCTTCTGGCATTACAAAGTAAGATCCAACTGATGGTGAAAGAAAACCCTCAATCTTAGCCATTATTTTTTTCTTAAACACCTAAAACCTCCTATGTAGTCTCCTACCCAATTGATCTTATGGAATTGGAGGTGTCGAGATAGAAGCTAGTATATTTCTTGAGATAGATATTCCTACCCTAAGATCTTTTATCATTTCACCCATCTCTATTTTTTGAATTTCATCTCCTATTTCTATCATTGTCTTTTGATTGCTTTCAAAAAACTGACTCTAACCAAGCTCTAATACAACCTCGGGCTCAGACTCTAATCCTAGATCTTGTAGCTCAAATTTAGCTCTTTAGATAAGGTGATTTTCTGACCCTCTGAACCACTTAAATGAATCTATGATGGCCTCAAAAGTAAAATTTCATGAGTGATGCATGATGATGATGCATGAACATAGTATATACATGAGCTATGGATGCAATGAAAGAATCATTAGACAACAATCACAGCCATATACAAGCAAGACATAGCCTTCCAACCTTATTACTCCTATGCAGAAGGTCATACAATCCCTTTCTTATATGGGCTTAACCCATAGGTCAACGGGGAATCCAATGGATGCATATAGTGCATGGTAGAAAACCAACAGCATAACGTCCCTTAATTAAAAGCACGAGCATATAGGTTTTGGCCATTACATATTTAAATGATTCAAACAAATTAGGTTAGGCCTATTGGGGCATGGCAGCCTTTGATTGGTACCCTCTTGGTTTATTTGAATTTGTTCAATACATAAGGGCCTACATAGCTGAAAAGAGTTGTTATGGTTATACAACTTAGGGGAAGTAGCTATGATCATTACATAGGTTATAATGGAGTGATGAAACTTTAAAGCTACCCAAGTATGGTCCCTACCAATAGGTCTAGCTCATCATGAGCATATGGGATGCCTAACTTAGTTCTAGAGCTCTAAGATATATGCAAAAATGCAATTTCAAAAGGAGATAAGATTAATAACAAAAATCCAATTATAAGTAACTTAACCAAGATACTTTAGGAATAAGGTCTCTTGTTTTCCCCGTGGAGTCACCACTGTGACACGTACCTGATCCTACTTGCATCTAGAATGGTTCTTAAAGGCTTGCTTTTAGCGTCTAAAATTGAACAAGGCTTATAGATTTCATAATTAGTCCACTTCACAATAGAAAATGGATTATGCCCAATTGTATTATTGATAGTCAATCTATAAAGGCATCCAATGAGGACTCAAAGAGGCAAATTTCACTGAATCTCAATCTTTTAATGCCTAAATAGAGATTGGTATTTGGGACATCACCCTTACTTATATCTTGCTTAGGGTTTTGTTATAATTACCTTTTTATCAATATTCTACTATCTTCCTTCTCAAATGATGCATTACGATAAATTTAAAAAAAAATCAATCAATCAAAGAAAATGGTAAATAACATGATAAATAAAGCGATAAAAAATAAACCTACTTTAATTATTATAGAGGAAAATTATCCAAAATGAAAATAAAAAAAATATATCATACATAAATCATGCTATTTATTGGATTTTAGAAACATTGTTTCCCTCATGCTCATTAAAAAAACTTCTTTTATACATGATTTTTTGGGATAAAAAGTGGACACCAATCCATTTTATTTAAAAAACCTAATTGATTTAGGTAGAAAACATTTTTATGTGACCTTTTCGATTATCATGCTAAAAATCTCTTTTTTACTACCTAGTACAATTTCAAAAAATAAAAATAAAACTCATCTAAAATTGGATAAAAAGTAAAGTACAAAGACCAAATAAATAAACCAACCATAAAAGCATTATTAAATAATATGATAAATTAAATGCAATAAAAAGAGTAAAAGAAAAGGGAAAAGAACCATTCCAAGGCTGATCTCTCCAATGCCAAATAATCTCCTATAAGAAACCTCAAATGCATAAAATAATCGATAAAAAAAATAAAAATATACATATTGGAATGGCATATTTAATTATATAGAGCATGAATCATGCTAGAATAGAAGTAAAAAAAGCATTAGAATATAATTAAACATACCAAATGAATTAAACATGCAAATAACACATAAAATAAGCCTAAAAACCTAAAAATGAAGGATACATATCCAAGACAACATACAGACGGCCAAAACACAAAGGAAGGATGGGATAAGAAGGAGGTCCCAAGATGTCCCATCGAGCACTATTGATCGATAGGCATTTGTCGAGCCATTTTCCAATCTGTAACTCAAAACCACAGTAGAATGTAGATTTTTAGGCAAAAACCATGAAGAAATCATTTAGACCCTAAACAAGCATATCTAAAATCCTATAACATGTAAAACTAAAGATGATTGGATGTTTCACTAAATTAGATAAGTAATATAGTTAAGACCCTAGAATATCGAACCCAAGGAATAAAGGGCTATTAAGTGAGATATCTAGAGTTGATCGGGATTAATTTAGAATAAATTCCTAAGTTTTAGATTAAGAGGGTCCTAAGTCTAATTGACAAAATAAATATATAATAAAGCTAATTAAACTAAATATTAAAATATTAATTAAAAATATTACCAAGGTACTCTAATCCTCCCAATACCTAATGCATTGAATTAAACCTAAAGAAATATATGACTTAAAAGTGGATAACCCATCTAAACCCTAAGTTTTCCATTCCGGAGTCAACTACGCAAATTACCTGATTTCTCTCCAGAGCTAATCGAATCACTAACACTAGAACCAGTCCTAAGACATAGATAGGAATTGTCTTCCCATTCCAGAGCCAACTAATTTGTTACCTATCTATTCTTTAACTATTTCTAAATCAAATACAATCTATAAAGAGAGTTCAAAACCTCTATTTCAAAATCATGGAGGACTTTAGATGTGGAAAACACAAGAATAGAGCATGGCGATACCCATTCCATACAAACATAAGAACCATTCATTCAAATGAAATAGAATGATCAAAAGCTTAATAAAACAAATATATAGATAATCATAATAAAGAATAAAACATTCAAGCATATGTAAATCAAATATAAGTTCAATTATTACATAGATATGGGGATTCAAAGATCCCTTAGTAATAAAACTACTAGCTAAACATAAATAAAATAAATAAAGAGAGAAAAAAAAGAAACTTATAAGTCCAGTGTATTGATGAAGCTCCAATCTAAATCTAAGCCTTCTTTATGAACTCTCTAGAAAAATAAATACTAAAAATACAACTAAAGTAAAGAAATCTAAATCCAATTTAAGAACTTGATCTAAAATAAGCCAAATCAAAGAAATTACAAAGGAAAATGTAAGAAACACCCTAAACTATAAAAAAAATCTAAAATTAAAATTTTTGTTCTCCTCCCCTTTAGCTAAACAAAACTCAGCTTTTATAGGATCAATAGAGGCACACGGTGGAGACACTTTATTCTCTATTGTTTCCAGCCCAATAAAATGGTATTGTAGCAATGCACAAGATGGAGATCATTTGGTCTTCGCTATGCACACCCTTATGGACTAAAGCTCTTCAAACTCTCCTTAGCATATGACAGGGATGATTTGGTCTATATCATGTGCATTAGTGAAATGGTGCATTTTAGCAATTCTATATTACACACTACTGAGACCATTTTCTCTTTATCATGTGCAAGGTTTAATTTTTGCAAAAATACATAAATTCCCTATTAAGCACACCAAAACACTATGATTCTCAAAATAATCTAATTTGGCATAGAGAAAGAGATTTAACACACAAAATAAAAAAAACACACAAAACGAGATACAAACACAAATAAAAATATACTAAAAATAAACACAAAATTTGGAGTTATCAAATACCCCATGCTTAGCTTTTGCTTACCCTCAAGCAAATGAGCAAACCACATTCCAACATACTCAAATTGAAAGAGAGAAAACACAAATTCAAAAAAACTTAAACAGCACCTCAGAAGAAGTCACTAAATGAATTCCTAGATCTAAAAGACTCAACTTAACCATACTAGATAATCTCCTTATGTGTGTGTGCTAGGCCAAAGCAATCTAAAATAACTTTTAAAATAAAAATTCAAGTGTAATTTGACGATCAAAAAAATAATTCTTGTGTAAAAGATTACACATGTGGTTTTGCTCTTAAAACTCAAGAGATGCCATAAACCTCTCCTTTAGCACGAAAACCCAAAGGTCATCTTCGCGCACAACTCTTAACAAGACAAGATCCTTAAGACTTAAAGGTTATAATATGGGGAAGGTATGGCTATCAAGAAAAGGATTAAAACAAAAAATTTTAAATCGCCATTTCAACCTCAGCTCACTACTTTTTTCCTAAAAATAAGACTTTGCCTCTACCTTTATTCACTTAGCATCATTAAACAACTTTAGATATCCGAAATGTATAACATTTTTTAGGCAAAAAAGCACAAAAAAAAGAAGAAGAATTCTCTCTAAATTTCTTGCTAAGATTTTAGCTCAATTGATGTTTCATAAGCTTAAAATTCTTCTCCTCTACACAAAAAGTACCTCAGACTTAGATGAAACCAAGATTTTTAGCTTTCTTCTCTCTCTTTTTTTTTAGTTTTTTTTTTAAAATAGCTAGAGTAATCAATTCTACAATTGATAAGTAAAGACTCAAAAAAAATTCTTCTTAAAAAGGAACTACATTCTAAAATTTTTCTCAATCTCACTTAATATTGGTAATGTATCCCCAACTCTAGAATCTAACAATTGAATCACAATCCTTTACTCATTAACACTTCCTAAGAATAACTTATCTCACTTACTTCTAGAATGTTCAGATTAAAAAGGGTAAGATAAGGGCCTTTTAGGCTTAAAGGATCAAAATACAGGTGTTATCAACAAACATAAAATTAGCATGCCCAAATAGGCTCAAAAGGGCTTGCAAGATATATGATATAACAAAGGTAAGTCAAAAGGTCTTTTCAAAATTAGATCAAGAAAAATATTGCCCAAGTTATTTCTAATCTCATTTTTGAGTCATTTACTTGCTTTAAAGGGTAAAGATGAAGGATCTAGCTCTCTAGAATTCCTACGCAATCACCTTCATGCAATGGTATTTATTATTTTAAAAATTGGGCCTAAAATGCACATTTATTAGGACGCCTACTAGTATTGATCTAATTAAAACTAACCAAAAAAAATTCATTCAACAACTAACTACTCTCTTGCTATTCAAACTAATCTAAATAAGTCTTTCTAATTCTAAGTTCAAGATTGTTCACAATAGGAACAACTACAAGGGTAAACTAACTAAGGTGTAAAAGTATGTAACAACAAAAACAAGCATCACAACTAAACTAAAATTAAAACACAAAAGTAAACTTGAAATAACAAAATAATAACAAAACTATAAAATTTACATTAAAATAATAAAATAAAATAAAATACAAAATTAAAACAAAATATAAAATTAATAGAAAATAAAACACAAAATAACTAAATAAGGTGGGTTCATGTTCATCATTCCAATATTGATGCAAATACATAAAAAATATGGAATGATTGTATTGAAAACGTAGATGAAAAGAGGAGAAAATGGAATGGAATGCCAAAAGATGGACAAAAAATGGGATTTTGCAATGACGGATCCTTTTCACACGGTGGAGACTAAATAGTCTCTATCATATGACACTCCTTTAAACTGAGATTAAGTACTGCACATGGTGGAGGCAAATTAGCCTCTAACATGTACACCATTCTATAACTAAAAATGCACATTTCACATGGATGAGATGATTTGGTCTCAACCATGTGCACCAAAATTTTTAGAAATTTTTCAAGTTTTACACCTACTTTTATACACATTAACACACTCATTTCTAATCTTATTCATGTAAAAATAATGTTCAAATAAATCAACACATATTTAGCAAAAACATACACAAAACCGAAAAGAAACTTTAAAGTAAAGACAAATAACAAAAAAAAACAACTAACTAAAGAGTAGTGTTAAAGAATTAGTTCCATTTAATAAGCCCTAGCTCAACTTTTGTTATTGTATGGTGGTCAAGTTTATGACCCTAAATGTTAGTCTTTTCGAAATATCCTCCTCATTTTCTCCCATCAATGGGAGAAAATCACCAAAGTTCACCAAGGTAGGCAAAACCATATCTTTGATGAAGTATTACTCCACCTTAGGTTTATTAAATAAGTACTCCTCTGGCTCTTTTAACCTTAATAGACTCTTTAAGTGGATTGAATTCAATGCTTTCACTTGAGAGTTGAACCATTCTTGCTTTCTTGGCAAAGAATTCTTCACAAGAGATTGAAATTCATTCTTTAAGTTATAGGCCTTGTATTCAATAATGATTGGTCCCTCCACCAATTTATGCACCCCACACTTGATTTCTTCATTGTCTACCAGCTATACATGACTCAATTCATCTTCATTATCACCATCATCTTTATTTTGCACCAAAATACTTAAGAAATCCAATTTGGATTCTAGGTTTTTAATTCCCGATTCTTGACTTATAAATAGATGCTCTTAAGTCTTTAATAAATTCTTTTGATTCTTGATCTTTTCCTTTTAAGAATTAATTATAGCCATGCATTCTTCTTTTTTAGCTCTAAATTTTTTCTCCCTACTTGCAAGTAAGTCTAGAAGAACATGGAGGCACTTGACTCTTACAATATCCATTATAAGCAAGGATCTTCAATAGATGGAGATTAGTAGTTTTTTTAAGGTTGATGCAAGTATTGCAATTCTTGCATTTATCTTCTCGACTCTTTTATTTGAACTTTCAAAAGAACTAATTGGCCATCATTGACAAAACCATACATCATTTAAAAATGTATCAAAATCTTCCTATAAAAAACAACACCAAATCAAAAATAAAAAACAATAAAAATCTCAAACTAAGCTTAAATAGAGATATTAAACAAACAATGTTTATCCTCAACAACGGTGCCAAAAAATGATCAGATGTTAGCAAGTGCACTAGATCGGCTAATTAATATAGGAAAATATAGTTAAGATCCTAGAATACCGAACCTAAGGGATAAAGGGATATTAAGTGAGATATCTAGAGTTGAGTTGGATTAATTTGAGATAAATTCCCAAGTTTTTAATTTAGAGTGTCCTAAATCTAATTGATAAAATAAATATATAATAAATCTAATTAAACTAAATATTAAAACATTAATCAAAAACATTTCCAAGGTACTTTAATCCTCCTCATACCCAATGTATTGAATCAAACCATAAAGAAATCTATAACTTAAATGTGGATAACCCATCTAAACCCTAAGTTTCCCATTCCAGAGCCAACTACTCTAACTATCTAATTTCTTATTTTGGAGCCAACTAAATAGCTAGCATAATCATCGGTTGCAAGACCTTGATATGAATTAGCTTCACATTTTAGAGCTAACCAATTTGTTGCCCATCTATTTTTCAACTATTTTTGAATCAAATTTAATCTACAAAAGGGGTTTAAGACCTCCATTTCGAAATCATTGAGGACTCTAGATGTAGAAAACAAAGGAAAACCCATTCCATACAAATATAATAACCATTCATTCAAATAAAATAAAATGATCAAATGTTGAATAAAATAGATATATAGATAATCACAATGAAGAACAGAACATTTAAGCATATATAAATCAAAGATAGGTTCAACCTATTACATAGATATGGGGATAAATAGACCCATTAGGAATAAAACTATTAACTAAACATAAATAATATAAACGAAGAGATGAAATAAGAAACCTAGAAGTCCATTATAGTGATGAAGCACTAATCTAAATCCAAGCCTTCATCATCGACTCTCCAGCAAAATAAATACTAAAAAAAATAATTAACGTAAATAAATCTAAATGCAATATAAGAACTTGAACTAAAATAAACAAAATCTAAGAAATTACAAAGTAAAAGAAAAGAAAAACCCTAAACTATGAGAGAAAAAAATACCTGAAATTAAGACAACCACTCCCTCCCCTTCAGCTAAATAGAACTCAACTTTTATAGCATCAATAGAGGCACATGATGAAGACACTTTATTCTCTATCATGTCCAACCAAATAAAATGGTGTCGCAGCAGTGTACACGATAAAGATTATTTGGTCTCTACCATGCACACCCTCCTAGACTATAGCTCTTTAAACTTTACTTAGGACATGACAAAGATAATTTGGTCTCTACCATGTCCACTAGTGAAACAATGTGTTTTAACAATTTTGCATTACACATAGCTGAGACCATTTTATCTCTACCATGTGCAAGGTCCAATTTCTGCAAAAACATAAAAAATCACCATTAAGCACACCAAAATACTATAATTTTCAAAATAATCAAATTTATCATAAAGAAAGAGATTTAACATATAAAATATAGAAAACACACAAAATGAGATATAAACACAAACAAAAATATACTAAATATAAATACAAAATTTTTAGTTTCAAAAGATAACATCAGAAATATGACTTAAATCATACCAAAATAGCAAAAAGACATGCAAACATAGGTTTTAAATTAAGATAACTATCATACATCAATGAAAGAATTTAAAACTTAACATGTTATTCTATCATATTTAATAGGATAAAGTCATCATGGCAACATAGAGACTATAAATAAAAATTAAATATCATAATAACATAAATCATGGCATTATAAACAAATAACAAACACAATTAACTATATGATCAAGGCATGGAATCTAAGAGAGAAAGAGAGACTGAAGCCTAGAATATTACCTTTAGGAAGTGAAATTTTGTAACTTTTGAAAGCAATGGTCCCAGCCTCGACCTTGATCCCACATTTTTTGAAAATATATGAATGAGTTTTATCAAAGAAAATTATTTAGAGCGTACACTTCCCAAAACAAATAATCATTTTCTTTTTCTCAAAATTATACTCTTTTTTTGAAGTGAGTCCCCCTTGAAAATCCTAAAAATATTATTTAAATACTTATGGAGGAGCTAAAAGACACACTCTAACTTTAATCCCTTAGAAATTAGAAGTTTCAATCCCCCTAAATTTGGAAAAAATCAAATCTGATTTGTAACCAAATTTTCAAAACTGGAAAATATAGGAAATCTAGAAAAAATCCTCATAAATTGGAATTGGTTGTTGAAAAATAGGCATCCCTCACATGATTTCTCAAAATTCACAAAATACCATTAAATCTGACCTGGACCTATTTGGCATAGACTTGTTAACAAATGTCCATTTGTCACTGAGTTATAGGTAGTCTTGGATAGCCTAGATAGGGGAATATACCAAGGGATGATCCTAAAGAAAATGGCCACTAACAGTTGTCTCTCAATGATAAATGACCTTCTATCACTAGCAGAGACCAAAATTTAAAGTTTTAAAAACTCTTGGAAAATCGATGTTAAAACCCACATATATATTTTATAAAAATGTGAACTTCAAGGCCAAAACTCAAGATTCGCATTTTTTATCAGAATTATAAGTGGTTCTTCATATTAGGGTAATCCTTATCTAGGCTTCCATGGGTTACAATTCTACATTAGCATGTCTAATCTTGTTGTGATGTGGTAGTCGCCCTTTATTGGAATAAGTATCCTCTTTTGGAAAATTTTTAAAAAATATGCATTTGTGAGGAGTTACTGAGAGTAAAAAGGTGCTTATGTAGATGCACCAAGAGCCAGTCGCACTTTATCCCACCAAACTTGATGTCACCAAGTTGCTTGTAGTCTATAACTATTTATCTTATGAGTGGGTGTATTAGCCTAATATTGTGAAAGTTCACTTTGTCTTTAGTCAGGTGTATCAATCTTGGGTAAAATTTTTCACTTTGTCTTTATCCATATGGGTCAATAATTGGTAGAGTGATCCACTTTATCTTCATCCAAAGGGATCAATCTCTAGTAAAATGCTCTACTTTGACTTAAGCCATGTAGATTAATCACTAGTAGAATACTCTATTTTTTCTTTAGCCATATAGATCAATCTTTGGTAGAATGCTTGTTATTGTAAACCTTCTTATTTCCTATTAGCTTAATAATTCTCTTGTCTAAAAGAGATTGGAAGGAATATGATTTCCCTTTAATTTATTCTAGAGTCAAAAAATATCCATACTTCTCTTTTTTGTGCATCTTTTTTGATTTCAAACTATTTAGGCAACTTCTTATGGTGTTATAAATGTTTTAGAGCAGTAATAAAAAAAGGATAATCATCAAGGACACCTAAACATTCCCCATCCATAAAGACTTTATCCTTTTGATCTAGTTTACTGTGAGTATCATCAACAAGTTTCTCCATTCCATAAGTAAACAATATGTCTACTATAGGTTTTGACATTTCATAATGATTATGTTTCCTATATAAGGAAAACCATCATCATCAACACTATCTGTATGATGATTGTCGATGAGTTATGTGGAGTATATGCCTCTTATGAGGGTTTTGGTATTTATGAAAAGGGTTTAGTATCAGAGTATTGTTCATTGAGTTTGAAAGACCTATCATCATTTTTATTCATCTTTGGACAATTGTGGTCAATTCATTTTTTGTCATTTTCTTCTTTTTAATCTTTCATTCATTCATTTTATTCCTTTTTAGTCATTCTTACTCTTCCATTTTTGTTATATTGTTATTTTCCTTAATCTTTAATTAAATGGCATAAAGATAAATGCAATAATAATCATAAAGATAAAATGAAACATAAATATAAATCATCAATTTTGTTATATACATCACAAAGCCTAAAAAAAAGTCTCAAACTCTCTAGATAAAACATATAGCTCCTATGATGACCTAGGTCCCCTATGATATGATAGTCTAGTGGTGGATGGAAAGCTAATAGCCTAAAAGGTCTGGATGGTGCTACTGGCTATTATGGTTCTGATGGCTACTCCTGTGGCTACCATAACTAAAACTCAAATCCTAGCAGTACAACTAACAATGGCTGTAAAATCTGTATGATTACCTCAATCAAATGATTTATGCTTGACCCTAGCCTTAAACCCAACCATGAGTGTTGCTCTAAATATTGTCGAAGGTCATCTCTTAGGTTTCTGATGTAGGCTCTCAATGCCTCTTTAGTTATAATCATAACCTGTCTAGCCCCCGAGGACCTTTCCCTCTATTCAATCTATCTACTATCTAATATGATTGGTAGGGCCTCATTAAACTTCTTTTGTACTACTGCTAACCCTACACATATCTCCTGCATGTCATTCTAATGTTGAGTCTGCATAGAATAAAGAATAGATAGGATGGATTAGATGTTCTAGTGTTGCTATTGTATAGAAGTCTTTATGCTAGCTAACCTCTAAGAAATACTATTTAAAAGTGGTCCTACAAGAGCTGGAGTATGCTAGCATGGTGGTGGAGCCCTGGAAGTAGATGCACCTAGATCCCCATAAGGTAAATATCACTAAAATGCTTTGGAAGGAGAGGCTCATAGGCATGCTAAAGATCATAGAGCCACTAGAGAATGAGGAGAACCACTAGTTAGATTATGTAAATCAATTTTTATGTCTATCTCAAAGTCCATATCCATATATGCCCCCCTATAGCTTATATGGCTTACCCTATGAAGGCTATTGTGGTTACTCAACCTCAGCTTGAGGTGTTTGATCCTAAACCTTATTCTCTGACTATTGTGGTGCAATAAGCTCTAGCCTACAATGTGCCCTAGTATCAGGGACTGTTAAAAGTCTATACTCCCTAGTGATATCACATTTTCTAAAAGCTTAAATACTGCAAGTATACGGTGTACCAATTATAGTACTTCAGATATCGATCCCACCAGGAATGTTGATTAACATTGTACACTATTACTACTTGATTTTAATCTTGTTTACAATGCTCATTAATTTGTAAGTTAAAATTATTATTAAATCCGAGAAGACTTATGAATATGATGAATATAACATATACATAATTATGGAATTTGATCTTTTTCTCTTATTTATAATTCAATCTTTATCATGCAAGCCAAGTTGGAATAATGTTCTATGTCACAGCTCTCGCATCTAGACTAGATTATGCCTTAAATATACATTTAAGGTTCTAAATCACAGCTCTCACATTTAGACTAGAATTACATAAACACACATTCAAAGAATAAAAACCAACCTATAACAACTATCTCCACATGCGATCTCTCAAACTATGTTTTGATAATGAATTTCCTATTAACTTTCAATAAGACGTTGCTCTCGCTAACTCCCTTATTTATGACCATTATGTTGATTTTCAGAGAAGGAATTGCACATCTAAGGTCATCTTCCTTAACTTATAATGATACTAATAAAGTTTTAATAGCAAATACTACATATAAAGATAAATGAAAAAGAAATTATTAAATATGAATAACAACATTCAAATTCCTAAAAAGAATTCATAATAGTTACAAAGAAGAAGAAAAGATTGGAAATAAAAGAAGGGATCTCTCAACCATTCTTCCTTTCACCAAGTGTAGTCTTCTTCATTGTATTTGCCTTCCCTTCAAGCCATAAAACTAAAATTAAAACCTACAACTATTTTCTCTAATTACACTTTCAAAAAAAATAAATGATAGATCTCTCTAAATTCTATATCTTCCTTGAAATAACTTCCAGGGTATAAATAATTTTCCAAGCATCAAGTCCCTTCAAGTGCCCCTCCATATGGTTCCAACCCTTGATGAAACTTGGTCACTTTTCAAATGACTCTTCAAGATCAACCACATTTAACCACCTCTTGTCGCGCTAGCGACATCTTTCGCGCTCGCGACAGGACACGCCTCTTTCTTTGCACCTTTCTCTTCAACCCTTGCTCGAGACCTGCGTCTCTTGTCACGCTCGCGACATTTGTCGCCCTCGCAACACTTATCGCGCTCGCGACAAGGCTTCTTCTTCACATTTTCTCCCTTTTCTCCTACATACACAAAACTTGACAAAAAATATTAAACACACCTAATTCTAACACAATTTAATATAACAAAACATTATTTTGGTAACAAAATATGGATTAAATATGAGCTATTTAGGCTCATATCAGATCCCCACACTTCAAATTTTGCTTGTCCCCAAGCAAAACTTACCAAACAAGCAAACAACACAATCATATAATTTTGGAGCTCATATTTATATTTGCGAAATATTTGAAAACACCATGCAGAAACTCTCTTCTCTCCACAAATTTTGCCCAAGTTTGCAAAGTCTCAAACAAAACCATTCACCATTAAACTTAAACAACCATGCACATTTAGAAAATTATGAAGTAGCAAAGCACAAGAATGTGTAAACTTAAGAGCTTGAATATCTTTACACATGTAAACATTATTCCACACCAAATATTGCCTAAAGTAGTTCTCACTCAAACACTATATTCTTAAAACACTTAATCACTTGATGTGTTTATGGGTTAGTGTTTCTCTCTTCCCTTAAACATGCCATTGCCTACCATAAGCTTGTAATTAGTAAACATCTCCACTACTAGTATAAAATAATACATGAAATCAAAAGGGTCTTACAAGGGTTGTAGCTTGGTTTAGGTTAAAGTAGGATAATTTTTGGTTTAAATAGCTTAAATTGTGAATAGAAATAATATTACTATATCATAAGAGATTTGTTTAAGAACCTAAGCATCGCATGATGTAATTTACTTCTCATATTCCCTTCTCAATGGCACACTACTACTAGTTTCTCTTGTTCTTTCTTTCTTTCTTTTTTTTTTCTTCTTTGTATTTTTTTCTTTAGAAACTAGCCTTGTTCTAATATCGATCCTAGAGAAGAATGGAATTTCACTCTTATTTTTTAAATACCATCATGCTTACATTAACAGTATATATCTCTTAAAGATATAACAATTTATTTCTCTTCATAAAAAGGGTAACACAAAGAAATAAGTTTTTTGTTTAGTAAAGGATATTGGCTAGTTATATGTTGCTCAACAAAAATGGTTTAAAAGCTCAAAATTGGCTACCTAAAATAAAAAAGGTAAGTTTTTAAAGCAAGCCAAAATGGTGTAATCTAAATGCCCTTGTCATTTTTCATGCACATCTCATACTAAATGTAATCTCAAAATTTACCAAGAACAAATTCTAGAGGAAATGGCATATTAAGGCTCTCATAAAAGAAAAATATCAATGTATAAGGCTCAAAAGCTCACTTAAGCTATAGGTCAAATTACCTTAAGCGATAAATTGAGAAAAATAATTCGTTTACACATTTGAAAAGATACTCAACCTAAAAAGAACCTACACTAAAGTGCTTTGCCAAGTCATAACCTTCATTATGTAAATTAATTTTTCAAAGTAAAATGAAAATGATTAGCCTAAAAATTTGCCTAACTAGACTAAAAATGACAGAAATTCAAGTTAAAGCATGCAATTAAATCCAAATAGGTGCCCAATACATAACTCCAAAATTAAATTCACAACACAATATACAAATAAATAAATATACTAACAATAAACAAAAACATGAATAGAAACAATACATACATACCCCTCCACACTTAAAGGACACAATGTCCTCATTGTGTGAGAATGGTAGAGCAAACAAAACACAAAACAAACAAAATCACAATAAATGTAAAAGAGAGGGAGAAAACAAACTCAAAAAAAATTCCACTAGGAGAACTTGGTAGGGAAGAAGAGAATTCCACATTTTGCTGCAAAAGCATCCTACCTACAATGTCGCACTCGCGACAATGAAGAAAAATCGCTAGTTTTTTTTTTTTGAAATTTATAATGAAATACTAAATAAAATAACCTGTAGAACAAAAATTAAACTATGTTAACATACTAAATTAACAAAATAAACACAAAAAATAATAAAATATTGTAATCCAAAATCATAAATCAAGATTCATAATGACAATACATTTAATCAATCATTCCCCGGCAACGGTTTTATAATACTTCATATATCGATCCCACGAGGAATGTTGATTAACATTGTACACTATTACTACTTGATTTTAATCTTGTTTACAATGCTCATTAATTTTCAAGTTAAAATTATTATTGAAACTACACTATACTAAATTAAATATTTTTCTACTTTAATGATAATCCGAGAAGACTTATGAATATGATGAATATAAAATATACATAATTATGGAATTTGATCTTTTTCTCTTATTTATAATTCAATCTTTATCATGCGAGCTTAGTTGGAATAATGTTCTATGTCGCAGCTCTCGCATCTTGACTAGATTATGCCTTAAATATGCATTTATGGTTCTAAATCGCAGCTCTCGCATTTAGACTAGAATTACATAGACACACATTTAAAAAATAAAAAACAACCTATAACAACTATCTTCACATGCGATCTCTCAAACTATGCTTTGATAATGAATTTCCTATTAACTTTCAATAAGACGTTGCTCTCGCTAACTCCCTTATTTATGACCATTATGTTGATTTTCAGAAAAGGAATTGCATATCAAAGGTCGTCTTCCTTAACTTATAATGATACTAATAAAGTTTTAATAGCAAATACTACATATAAAGATAAATGAAAGAGAAATTATTAAATATGAATAACAACATTCAAATTCCTAAAACGAATTCATAATAGTTACAAAGAAGAAGAAAATATTAGAAATAAAAGAAGGGATCTCTTAACCATTCTTCCTTTCACCAAGTGTAGTCTTCTTCATTGTATTTGCCTTCTCTTCAAGCCATAAAACTAAAATTAAAACCTACAACTATTTTCTCTAATTACACTTTCAAAAAAAATAAATGATAGATCTCTCTAAATTCTATATCTTCCTTGAAATAACTTCCAGGGTATAAATAATTTTCCAAGCATCAAGTCCCTTCAAGTGCCCCTCCATATGGTTGCAACCCTTGATAAAACTTGGTGACTTTTCAAATAACTCTTCAAGATCAACCGCATTTAACCACCTCCTATCGCGCTCGTTACAGGACACGTCTCTTTCTTTGCACCTTTCTCTTCAACTCTTGCCCGAGACCTACATCTCTTGTCGCGCTCGCGACAAGGCTTCTTCTTCACATTTTCTCCCTTTTCTCCTACATACACAAAACTTGACAAAAAATATTAAACACACCTAATTCTAACACAGTTTAATATAACAAAACATTATTTTGGTAACAAAATATGGATTAAATATGAGTTATTTAGGCTCATATCACCTAGCATGCCTATAGATCGGCTCAATCATCCTTATATAATATAGGTTGCAAATAGGTCTATAAAGATCTCCCCCTCAAGTGGCTATCCAAATGTCCTCTTTGTCTACCCCCAGCTATAAAAATAGACATGTCACTACTCTCCTTGCACAAATCTACATGGTAGGCTGTGTGGCTAACCTGGCATGGCTATAATCTCATTATTGATATCCACTCGCCTGCCACGACATATGGCCCATATACAGAAGATGTTAATCATATTTACTAACCCAACCTCTCGATGCAATCAATGTATAATGTGGCAAGCACTCTCAATATGTATCTATAAGACTGAGTAGCCAGCTCATTCTCTTAGTTGTATCCAAGTGGTCTACGATGCTATAAAATCCAATCTTCGCCTAATTTTGCCTTTCTACCCCTCTTTTTTGAGCTAATACCCCCTCTCTAATTAGCAGTTCTATGACTTGTGTGAATCAACATCTACTAATACTATATCTAAGCTCTCAAACCCTAAAGGTAATGATACCCTCCTCTGTATTCGATCTCTAAAACCCCTGATAATATACAGTTAACAAAAACTCCCTAGTCACTTCCAGATAGCTAGAGAATGAGGATGCAAAGAATTCAATTTACCATATGACTACCAATAACTCATCTATGTACAATCAAGATATGAACCTACTTTTTCGGTACTAAGCCTGAGATAACATCGCCTATCTCTATTAATCCTCTATCATCAACTAATTTAAGGTCGATAAATCAGGCATGGCATATGCCTAACACCATAGATCCATCTACAAAAAAGATCAAAAGTTAGTCTCACTGAAATAACTTACACGACAAGTAATTGCCTAAATTAAATTTACACACATTTCATCAAAATTTCAATAGCATCTCGACTTAAACTAGGGTTAGCCAACCCATATCAAAATGCGCATTAAATTCCATAAGATATATTACAAAATCCTAGGCTCATCAATTGGTGTTTAATAAGCATACACGACAATCAAAGTTTAAAATTATAAATTATTTGTAGATGTTCGAACAAAATTTTGACAGCATTTTGGATAGAAATATGCCTACCCCCTGCATAAAAACACATTTCAAAACAAACAAAACAGGCCAATAGGCCACCAACAGTTCATTTTTAGATCATTTTACTATGTCTTGAAGGCAAAGGTCTAAAAATTAATTCATTTTTGTCTTTTAATTATTGTAATTAGTGTTTTCACAACAAAGTAGAGATTAAATAAATCACATTCCTCAAAGAATTAACAATCTAAATTTACTCAACAAACATACAAATGGCAATGCAAGAAAACATCATTTATTATAAATAAAAGATAAAAATGAAATAACTTAGTCAATCTAAAGTATTTACAATATGGCAATGTAACTAAATAAAAAATTCTACAATTTAAATATTTAGTCACATTTGTTTCTCTTCTTTTTTTATTACTAATGTAACCAAGGAAATAAAGTGTTTCATTAATTAAATTATCGACCAACAAATTACAAATTAACAGCAGGTCAAGCATAAATAAATAAACTAATTAACAAAATTAAAAAAAACTAGGCATTTCCAATTATTCTATGAGCATTTAAGTAACTAAATAACAAAAAATTACAACAAATAAATAAGGAAAGAAGGAATCAAATTAGAAAATCTTAAGGAATTAAATTAGAAAAACTTACTTAGAATAAAAGAAATAGGTATTTTAAATACGCAATAAAAATTGGAATAAATGGCACCGCGAAATGCATGCTGACCTTAGGAAAATTTTTACGTAGATGGTTCACAAAATGGGTGGAAAAAGGGAGAGGAATTGAAGAACAACTGAGAGAATAAGCTTCAAAGTTGCATTAATGGTGGTTGGAGAAGAGAGAAAGAAAAGAATGTGATTTTTTTAAAATTTCGATGTGATAGACGGGCAAGGTGTCTGTTAATAGCAAGTGATGGGTGCCTCTTTTGTCCCATCTATCACTTCTTTCTGAGTTATTGTTGTTGGTGTTGGTGTAATCTAAGAGACCACTTAAATTAAATTACAACATATAAAATGTTTACAAATTTTGTATAAAAATTACTATTATCATTATTTTTTATTTTTTATTTTGTTCTATTCTTTTTTCTTCAGTGCCTGAATACTCCCTAAATTGCACTCTCTGAATTTTGGAAACCTTAAGGAAATTTGACAATACCAGCATATCTTTACATTATCGACACAGATAAAGAAAAAATTGATGCAAAAATGAACATGCAGTGTATAGGACATGATGGAATGCAAAAAGACTCATTTATTTGATCTAAGAGTGACGATAGCCAAGCTGTGAGTCATTTTTTAAGGATAGCCATTTGTCAAGCACTTCCTATAAATAGTATGATTCTTTTTTTAATTTTTGTTCTTTTACTCTTCTTCTTAACCAGCCTTTTTTCTAGGTATTTCTCATTCTCCTCTCTCTTTTCTTCATTTTTAATTTATTTATAGTAAATTTTATTTTATTTTTTGCATATAGATTGCTTGAATACTGTAATTATATTGAGTTCCACTATACAAAAATTACACTAGCTATTAAATGATCCCAAAACCTGGGAGAACCTTATCTTGGCTTTGTATGCTGACTTGAGATTTCTAAGGCAAGTGAGACTTAATACTACATTGGTTCTATTCACAACCCAACATTAGGACCCAGAGATTTTATGTTTTTAGGTTCACACACCAAGAACTATGGCCTCTAGATGAAAATCTAAATAGATGCTGCAACAAACACTAACATAATAGGGAAGTCAAAGTAACATATGGGGATAAATATATAAGTAATTAATCCTGAAAAAGGGTTTTTTAATTGAAAATTTCAAGATGAAGTGTTAGAGAAATTGGGAATAATTAAAAAATCCGAAAACATGAACCAAAATTAAAAAAAAGTTCAAAAAACATGTCGTTAGCCAATGGTTGATTCGATGACCCGTATGCCATTTTCTACTTTGTCATTTTTTATATAACCAATTAAAATAGAAATTCATTAAAGTTTAATTTGCAAGTCTCATTAGTCCAAATAAAAATTAAAACATATAGCTAGCTAATGGTTGATTCCAAGTATGGAAATATAAAATTAATTTAATATATGTTTTGACTAATATAAGTATGCCAACTAAATGCCAAATAAATCTTAATCAATTGGAATTTAAGAAACATAAATGGAATTTTTCAAATTCAATAGTTCATTTTGTCCACTTATTACCAATGCAAAACAAATACGTAAAATGATTTAAAAAAATAGCTACACCTTAAAATATTTGCCAAACAAATAACCAAAATATATTTTTTTTCTATCCTAATTATGTTCGCCTTGGCTTATTTAAGAACATACACATTTAAACTTCTATTTGGTGTTCAATAAGCCACACTAATTTAAATTCTCTTGCTAGTTTTCTAATGTATCCATAATTTTTGTGTGATTAGATTTTTAATTGTTTGAATTACATAATGTATTTATAATCATTGTAAAACCTTTTTTTCAGTTTTAATTTTTGATAGAATAAATTAAGTTATATCAATTTTTATTTATATGATATTTGATGATTTAGTATAATACATAAGATATTTAATAACCGTAAATAAGTGTTATCTATTTAAAATTAGTTGATTTATATTTAGTTGTTATCTATTTATATTTAAAAAATCGTTTCATACTTTTTATGGTACTGTTAACAGCACTGTTCATGATACTATTTTTTGAATTACTATTCATGGTACTCTTCATTCGAATTAAAAAATTTGCAAAAAAGTGTTTTTATTTGGAATTACCTCTCATTGGTACGAACAAATAGGATTTTAATTCTTTGGGTACAGTTTATCCTTATCATTCTTTAGGTAGGGTTTATCCTTATCTCATATTGCCTTAATTTAGACATATTGTTATCATTGATTTAAGTCAAGTGTGTCTTCATTTATCATTTTTGTCTTAACTTAGACAAGTTTGTCTTTATTTCTTACTTTTGTCTTAGTCTAGAAATTTATTTTCCTTATTTTTTTCATTAAGACATAGTTGGTTATTTTATGCCTTAACTTAGACATTTATTCTAGTTTCCTTATCTTAGGTTAGTTTGGACTTTTTTTTTGTCTCTTTAACTTGTGTCTTAGTGTCATAATCTATCTTTGTATCAAGTTGAATTTTCCATTTGGGAAATTTCAATTTTTGCATTTTTGCATTAGTTTTGTCATCTCTTTCATTCTAAGTTGATTTCTTTGGTGTCATTACATATTTTGCTTTCATTTACACTATAATTAATAATTTTTGTCATGTTAATTTGAATTGTACATTTGGACAACATGCATATCTTTTTCTTGTATGCTTATTTCAACTTTCTTCATTTTGGTATTTTGCTTCTAATTTTAAGAATATCTTCCTTGTTAGGTATTTTCATTGTATTCCTCATTTGATTTGCTGTTTGTGAATTATTTTAACTTCAGATTGAGTTCTAAAGTGCAATTAAGGACAATAAGCTTGAGTGGTAAAAGGCTTGAGTGTGTGAGCTTAAATGAGAATAAAAGCCAATTTTGAGTGAAACATGAGTGAATGTTAGGATGTCTTATTTCAAGTCAAAATGACATTCAAATTAAGAAGAATGGAACAAGTTAAAGAAAAGTATGAAGTTTTTCAAGCAATAACTTAATGGTTTAGGAATGCACCTTAAATAACTTTTCAAACAACTGATTAGAATGGAAAAGAGCAATGATAATTATGGATTATATGATGCTTTTAGTGTGATTTTAGATATTTAATTGAGTTAATTTAGCTTTAATTTGGTTGATTTGTAGTTTAAATAGTTACAATTGTGTTTTAGGAGCTAAATGTAAGTTTTGGTGTTGTTTCAGGGTTGAATTAATAGAAAAAGGGTTTAATTGCAAAAGACAAGAAGTTCTGGGCCAAATTTATGAAATTGGAAAATTTATAGTAGAAGTTATACATGAAGACCAGAGGAGTATTAAGTGGTCGTGCATATGAAGAGCTATTTGAGTGAGTGGTCATGCATCATGGGATTTGTTGTGCATGAGAAGAAGGCAAAGTTTAAGTGGCCACTCAAACCCTATGAGAAAAATGCACGGTAGTGCATCTAAACAAGGTAGGTTTTCTTAGCAGTGCAATTTGAACTCCGATGCTGCAAAGGATTTTTGTTTTAAGAAGAATTCTTTTCCTATTCTAATTGATGAATTTTAGAAGACCTCTATATATTATTTTTGCCTATAAATAGATGACTTAAACACCAAGAACAAATCATCAACTAGGTTTAGTTTTTATGTTTGTTTTTTTTTCCTAGTTTATGAATAACAGAGGCTTGGAGCTGGAGAGTTTCCTTGGTTTTTTGTACAAGTTAATTAAGGGAGCTTCTTAACTCTATGTTTTTGTTTCTTTTCCTTAATTTTGCTTTAGTTTTCAATATGTTTAGGAAGTAGCTTTTCTTCTTTTGCTAATGGATACTTGAATCTTTTATTTTCATTATTATGACTTTATTTTGAGCTTTAATTTCAATATCAGTTGATGATTTCTTTGTCTTAAGCATATTTTTATCTTTAATTGTGTTGAGATTAGTTATTGGATTATTGATTCAATAACTAAAAATTGGTTTAGACATAGTTAATGATTTGCATATTCTTGGATTAATTCTATAGTGTCAATGCAAGATTGTTTTCTGATTTTGAGGTAATTTCGTATTGAAATTATTGATTAATACTAAGAGAAGAAGAACTGAGAATAAACTGGAATTGAATTTTCTTGCAAAAGAGTTTAATGAATGTTTAGGATTTTAACTAGATCTTTATGCTAAGTATTGAGTTATTCTTAACTAGGGAATTTAATGCTTAAGAAAGATAGTCTTGTTTCAAGATGTTAGGCTTTATTTTATCTAGTTTTTCCATAATTACTGGTGTGTCTATTGAAATAAAGTCATTACAATGAAAATTAAGATAGATAGTTCCTTTAGCAAGAGAATTTTAGTTATTGTTTTATTTTTAATTCATGTTAGTTTAATTTTAGTTTTTGTTTTGTTTAATTGTTTATTTAGTTTAATTTCTACCTTTAAATCAAAAATATTTGGGAAACAATCTCAGATTGATTTAATTCATATATAGATATTTGGGATATCTATATTTAGCAATCCATGTTTCCATAGGTATGATATTTGGGATCTTAATCTATATTTTTCTATATTACTAGCCGATCTAGTATACTTGCTAGACACCGGTCAAGCAATTAGAAAAGAAAGAAAGAGAAAGTTATCCTAAAAGAAATAATTTGTGAACTTGAAGGGGGTCATATAGATATAGTCTTATTTAATAGTGAGGTTATGAGTGATGAAGAAATAATTAAAGGTAGAGATGATTATTTAGGTGAAACTGAAGAAGATTGTTTGATTTTGATGGAAGATAAACAAGTTCAAGTGCTCCTCTATTGCTTAAGGAGGTTGAATTACACATAAAACATGAAAGAGATCATAATCATGGTCACCAAGATCAATTAAAGACTAACCATATTTTGCCTAGTTTCTTTGTTAAATTGCAAGAACATGATAAGTTCTTTTCTGAATAAGCATTCATATTATTTTCACCTATTCAAAAGATCATTTATGAAGATGAATGTATTCCTTAAGTTTTAATTCCCAACTTTAACAAGACTAAGATTCGAGGATGAATCTTTTCTAAAGAGGAAGGGGATAATATGAGCAAGACCAAGCATAATGGCAAGTTCACAAGGAAAAAGAAGTTATGAGCATTCAAGAGCGAATAGTGAAGGGATATCACATGGCACATACATAATGATCACACAACGGAAAAACTAAAATTTAGATCATACATGCCACACAATATACAACAAAGAATCAAAAATATGCAATTTTAGGGTTTTAAAACTTACAATCTTAGATGCACTTCAAAACTTGATTTTGATGATGACCAACAAATAAGATGGACTTATATGCCTTAGATCTTGATCACCAATGCTAAAAGAGCTACCTTTATGCCACTCCTCTCTATGCTCACACACACACTAGTAAGGATGGCTTGAAACTAGAGTGCTAGCTCTAATCTTTTAGTATTTGGTAATGGGATTGGTTTGAAGCCACAAGATCTGATCTTGTTCTTCTTTTTTGTTGCTATTGATGCCCAAGAACAAAAGAGATGAAGAAGAATTCTCTCTTGAGAGTGGCGGCACTAGAGAGAATTGTCACCTTAGGTGAAAAGAATTAATCAATTTATATCATTAATTTAGGAAAGATGTGAATGCTGAAATCCCCTTGGAATAATGAATATTTTTTAGCCTCCATCACTTCCTAATTAAGTGATTTAAATTGATTCAAATTCTCTTATGTTTCAAATTCAAATGGCATTAGTCATTTAATCAAAAATCAACCACTTTATTAGGGATTAATAGTTTCCAAAATTTACTAGGATTTTTCCTTGAATTTTTCGATCACATTATCTCCCTCTTAAGTGTCTTATTTTGATTTAAATACAATTTAGGATTTAATACTTAATTACATTAATTACCCTAAGATAATTAATTAATTAAAATTAAACCTTGTGCATGCCGAATATTTCTCTCATGGACCAACTATTTAACAGATTTGCCTGAAACAGCTGCCTTAAACAGCTAGCTGTTTCAGGCAAAAAACCTTATTAATAGATTTTCCTTAAATAGCAAAAACTGTTTATGAGAATCAATCCAATTAGCAATTTTAATACCCATTATATAAATTAATTTGACTTTAAATAAAAGTCCAAATGAATGTCAATACACTATTTAAATATTTTAAGCCCAATGCTTTGTGTGCGATCCTATAGGTCCATTTAATATTGGCAATGAATTAATAAATTAATTCAAAGGCTATATATATTCTCTAGCAAGATATTATAGCATTCTAAATCAAATGAAAATGCAAATGGTATTTAATGACCTGATGCAATTTTACATAGTCCCTTACCCTTAAATATCAGAATTAATATAAGACATTGAACTAGTCATCCTTATATATACTTATTCATTTCTTGATATTCCAGTGACACTGAACTCTCAGATAAATAATGATTACTCATTATTTCATCTTGATATGGCCATACACTTCTCAGTTCACTGATCAAGTGGCCGATGATATTTTCTCTCTTATCGAGAGGGGTAATTCCTTTACTTCTCTCATGATCTCTAACATGAATCAGTGCATACCCAAGTATACCCATACTTGTCCCCCTGTTACGAGTATGTTAGGTGTATGTCAAATTACACAATAATTCATAAAAAGTTTCATAGAGATTTTAGGTTTAAGAACTCCAATGCAAAACTTGCATATGAGAAACACTTATGACTTGTACCATGTAGTGTTCTCATGAATTGATTGAATCTAGATACCATGTTCTAAACATGTATCTATGATCTCTGATTGACACTCTTGTCCTTATGATCCGTAAGATAGAACTCATCTTATCAGAGAGAGCATACTAGTCTTAATTCATTTGTTATTTCCATAACAACGACTGACTAGGGATATTTAGAATGAAGTCTCTATTGTTTCAAGGTCTTACAACCATGTGCCTCACACATGATAACTTAAACTGAAACCACATTCTTGGATAGTTCTATCAATTGATATGCACAGGAATACAATAGATAAAATAAATGTCTTATTTATTAACTTAAGTATTTTATAACAATGCATTGGGGCTAGGGATTAAACTAAAAAATAGGGCCAAATGGATATGAAGAAGAATCATAGGCTAAATTGTGAAGTCCAAATATGCATGATAAATTTGACATGTGCAAGACACTTAACATGTACCGATCATGCGACACTTGACATGTACCGGATATGTGACTAGGACATGTGCCAACCATGTACTTTGATATATGCCAAACATGTACCATGTCATGTGCCATATGCATGTGCACATCATGTGAGCTAAGGCATGGTAATGAATGTGCTAATTATTGGACCAATGGGCTTATTTTATTATGTTGGCCTTGTTTTGTTGTAATTTGTTTAGTTGGACCTTAATATAGCTTAATAGGCTTATTTAAGTAAGTTAGGCTTATTTTGGCTTGGGCTCATTTAATTTAATTCTTTTAGGCTTGTGGGCAGAATTTTAGTGTTATTTAGTTTGGGCTTTCGTTATTTGGTGTGAGGCCCATGATTAGAAGGCCTTTTCACATATTTAGGATTACCTACCTTTTTGGGGCTATAAATACCTCATTATAACTTGTAAAAGGGAGGCTTTTGAATACACTATTTTGGCTTGGCCAAATTTCTCAAGGGCAGGATTGCTTGTTTTCTTCTTATTGCGTCAAAAACTTTAATTCGTATCAAGGTATTTAATTTGTGGCAAATTCTATCCTTGTGTTTAAATCAACCTAATTTTTGTTTCCTTTAATGTATTGATTGGGGGTTCAATAGGATTGGGAATTTAATTCTTATTCATGGTCGTGCTATATTGTATGTTTTAGGGGTTTCGGATTTTTTTGCCTTAGGGTTCCACATCATTATCATGAAGCTTTCTTTACATTTGAGTTTCTCTATTCTGCAATCTCTATAATACAAAAATAGTAGCTACACAGTACTACTAATACAAGTAAATGCTTAAATAAATATACATTTAATAGCTAAAACAATAGTAAAAGTCTAGCAAATCAAGTGATATTGAATAATAAAGAGCCAGTAATCAGATACTCACATAAACACCATCAGTAATGATAGAGAATGCTCATAACACTACTCCAGAAGATATAGTTGCACCATTGTCTACTTAAAGTTTAACCAAAGATTTATGCTTGCCTAGTAATGCTTCCTAAAGGGGAATACTACCTTCTGAATTGTCATGATCAATTGTTGCATAACCTTAATTTTATTCCTTGTAAAAAAGCAACTCTAATATTCTAGATTACCAAATGGTAAGCATATAAATGTAACAAAGATAAAAAAAAATAAAAAATAAAAAGGTGGGATTGGCCAAAGGAGTATAAGATTCCACAATTGATGACTTATAGAAGCTTATAAGCACCAAAATTAAGTATAGAAGAAATGAAGCATACATGCAAGTATTCCAAATGGCATTCTAAAATAGGAGAAGCAATATGCTATATTGTAACTAAAGATGGTATAATTATATCAAAGTTTCATTAAGATTCAGAATAGGCTTGAAGGATGGACAGCTAGAGGTCAGTTGACACTTATTATACTCCATAAGTTATCTGAATTTAGACTAACAAATAAATATCTTGTTGCACTTGAAAAAACAAACAGGCGGTAACCGACTTTTTTAGAAAGCAAGTGAATATGTACAAATCAGAAATAAAATAAAACAAAATCAAGTTTAAAAATAAATAAATTTGATAAACTCAATCCTTCATTTTGATTATAAACCATGTGCCTAAGTCACTTCATGAAGACTTTAACTAATAATGTGCTTTTTTGTTTATTTAGTTAGATGAGACCTAAATACATAAGAACTAGCCTAGTTCTGAAAATTATGTCACAAATGTTATATAGTTTGCTCCAAATTAATTAATAAACCCAAATAAAAAATTTAAAGGTCATAAAAGATTTATAGTAGTCGTGGTCAATTATACCTACATCAAATAATGAAAATAATAATATTGAAATCAATGTAAATATAGTAGCAGAATGAGATTTTATATATATATATATATATATATATATATAATCTAAATGATTTCATGTTCTTAAGCATGTGAACTAATTCAAACAATAATACTGTAGCAAAAAACCCAAAACTTAAATAGCAGCTCAATATGCTTAGGTTCAGCATTCAAAAGATATGAGAACATATTATTGTACCAGCATCTAATGAAGTCATGAATCACTTGTGTATGTGACATTTACATGTTAATCCACTTTCAGATAATGGCTATCCCTTGTCCATACAAATACCATGCAAATTTAGCTTATCAATTACTTACTAGCAAGCAGCAACACTTAATATTTTCAAAGAAACTCAAATAGCAATTCATAATCAAAATTAGTTGACTATTTTCCAAAGAATTAAATGTTAACTAAAAATAAAAATAAAAATAATGAAGCTAAAATCAAAGTGAAAGAAATCTAAATAGCAAATCTAAGTGATAAGAAGAGCATCCAAAAACAATCAAAATTTAAAGCCAAAAGTGATAAAATAATGGAAGAGGAAATAGAGAAATAAAATTATTAGGATTATAGACTTACATGAATGGATGAAAGATTATAATATAATTATCTGTTCAACATTGAAAATGCAGAGATGAGAAGAATAGAAAATATTGTTTAAGATAATGTAGCCATGGGTGAAAATTGAAAATAGCTTCGAACAAAACAAATTGCATGATCATGGTCAAGTTATATGTGTGTGTGTGTTTTGATCGAGCCAGTTGCTTTGATTAGGCTAGCTACTTTAATATAAATTATTTACTTTATCCCAACCTGATCATTTCTTTCTCGAATCGTTATGTTTGACCGAATCTCTTGGAAACTAGTGCTGATTAATCACTCTTTATTTTGATTTTTATGCTTTACTATGGTCATTTATCCTCCTTTGTTGGGATGTGTTTTCAGACTCCTATAAATAGGCTCGATCCTTGCCTTTCTATCTATCTACTTCATTCTTAACTCCTTTAAGTTTTTCTCATCATGGAGCCTCCTAATTATATCTTGCCTTTAATTATAGCTTTCTAATTGCTTCCTATTTGCCTAATTACCTCTATATTTTAGTTTTTTTTTTGTGAAAGAGGTATCACTAGAGCCTTCTTCACCTTTGATCTTTATGGCTTTCTTCACCTTTAATTTTTAATATGACAACTCATGCTCCAGTTGTTTTCATCCATCGAGTGGTTTTTTCTTTCAATCGGCAAGTGTTTCATTAATCAATAAGGCCCTTTTCATCTTTCTCCCCTTTGATGCTTCCTTTTTCTCCTGATGTTGAGATAAGGAAAGGGGTGTCTTACAGTATCTTCATGCCTTCCTCATGGTAATGGCCATGTAATATCTCAAAGGACATATGTTTCATTTTTCTTTGGATTTAGGGTGTACTATTTCATTTTTCTTCAGACTTAGTGCTTCTTATTTCAATTTGACTTTCTCTTCTTAAGGCTTTACTCCAATTGGGTGAGAGTGTTAGGAATTAATCGGTTACATACATCACATGTATAAGAAAAAATTAAAATTTTTAACCAGTATATCTGATCTTGCCATGAATTTACAATATAAATATTAATGAGAATAAAAAAATCACCTTTCATTTTTATTGAACAGTTATTTTTTCTTTTTATCGGGTTGTTACAAACCATAGTGTCCAAAATAGAACACCTCTAATTGTAATCCACACTAGAGAATGATCAAATAAACCATAGAATGATGGAATCACAAGACTAACCGAATTCCCCTTGATGCTAGCAAGGGAGTGGCAGCTAGGATTTTGGAAGAGAGGGAATTTCTTTTCTCTTTAAATTTCACTTAACCCTAAAATCCCATTGACTTGGATTTTTATAGCTAAGTTAAAAATCCAACTTCATAATGGGATTGGTCTCTTTAAAATTGCTGGATAAATATTAAATGGGCTTTTGAAATTATTAATAATTTATTTTAGCTCAATTAAATCCAATTCAAGTCCTTTCATAAGGGTCCCTACACATAACCCACAAACTAGGCCCTTTATGCATACATTAGAATTTAATCATCCAGATTAATTCTAAATCCATTCAAATTAAATATGTAGGCTTTATAACACTTATAAAATATATTTAATTTATTTTAGTCCAAGAATTAGGCCTTTAAGGCCTTCTATATGGAGTTGGCGTGGAACCCTTCCTCTGGTGGGTTTCTGTGCCAAAACCAAATCTCTGGGCCTCTTAAATTTCTCCAATGGATCTATTAATTATTATATCAGCCCTATAACACCTATATTCCAATAATAATTAAATTATGAAATACAATATTTCAATTAGGTCCATTTTGTAGAGTATTTCTAAAAAGTTCTACGAACATTTCTACTTGATCATAATTAATTAAACTCTTTAATTAATTATTCTTTTATTCTTTTCTCTTCTTCCATAATAATATCAAATATTATTATCCTTGTCATTTTATCATTTTATCCTATACTCTATATATGTGTGACCCATTGGGTTCCTGTCCATATTGGGAGTATAATATGTAATTATGAATTCTATTCAAAACTCATATGATTTAAACTTCTTTAAATCATTTTATCAATTCCTTATTGATATTTATGATACACAATTATACAAATCATGAGCGGCCTCTAGCTAAGCATCATGATTACCTAAATGTCAGGAAAGTCAAGTGGTTTGACTATACCCTTCCATAGAAATATTTACCGTGCAATTACTCCTTTCACCACTCTTATCTCTATTAGATTCTGAGTATGGATTTCTATCAACTCATATAAATCTAATTATATATGTCCTATTAATTTAATCATTGTTCCCAAAATGCCCTTTATGGATCCTTATCCATCTTGGCATATTACTCTGGCTAGAGATTCTCTGAACAAGACAATTATAAAATCATGAGAGATAACTTCCCTTATTAAATTTGAGATTATGAATCCTTTATCGTTTACTCAACTATCTTCAAGTAGGTCATGATATACCCAACCTCCTTACTATATTCACCCTCAGTTAAAAGTAATTAGTTATGGAGTCAAAGTATATCACTTACTACTTAAAATAATCTTGATGATCTCAAATCTAAGGATACTTGCATAACCGCTATGTAAAGATTCCTCACTGACATAGATTTAATATCCATGTGAGGATTCTCTTTGTAGGTCTCTAATGAACTTGCTCTTCTAACAAGCATCCACATGTTAGCTTTGATCATCTTCCATAATCATAGTTATGAGAACCGCTACTTAAACTATTTAAGAAGCATAACATGTGCTAGTCTATCCGAATTAACAATATCCTATCTTGTTAATTCTATGACTAAGGATATTTAGATATTATCATATTTGCATGCAATAAACATCTCATATCATAAACACTTTCATGATTACCTTTGCACTATATTTAATATATCTAGGACTTCATTTATTAATTTAAAAGATACAAACTCATGTATTTAAACATAGCATTAATAAATGAATGATTCCTTTTATTAAGAATATGAATTCATACATATGAAATACATATTAGTGTAAGCCCTAGCCCCAATGCATTGTAACAAAACACTTTAATTAATAAAATGAGGCATTTGTTTTATCTATTGTATTCCTGTGCATATCAATTGATAAAACCATCCAAGAATGTTGTCTCAGTTTAAGTTATCATGTGTGAGACACATGGTTGTAAAACCTTGAAACAAATGAGACTTCATTCTAAATATCCCTAGTCAGTCATTGTTATGGGAATAACATATGAATTAAGACTAGCATGCTCTCTCTGATAAGTTGAGTTCTGTCTTACGGATCATAAGGACAAGAGTGTCAATCAGAGATCATAGATACATGTTTAGAACATGGTATCTGGATTCGATCCGCTCATGAGAACACTACATGGTACAAGTCATAAGTGTTTCTCATATGCAAGTTTTGTATCGGAGTTCTTAGACCTAAAATCTCTATGAAACTCTTTATGAATTAATGTGTGCTTTGACATACACCTAACGTGCTCGTAATAGAGTGACAAGTACGGGTATGCTTGGGTATGCATTGATTCATGTTAGAGAGCATGAGAAAAGTGAAGGGATTACCCCTCTCGATAAGAGAAGAAAATATCATCGGCCACTTGATCAGTGAACTGAGAAGTGTATGGCCATACCGAGATGAAATAATGAGTAATCATTATTTATCTGAGAGTTCAGTGTCACTGGAATATCAAGAAAGGAATTAATATATATAAGGATGACTAGTTCCATGCCTTATATTAATTCTGATATTTATGGGTAAGGGACTATGCAAAATTGCATTAGGTCACTAAATGCCATATACATTTTCATTTAATTTGGAATGCTATAATATCTTGCTAGAGAATATATATAGCCTTTGAATTAATTTATTAATTCATTGCCAACATTAAATGGACCTATAGGATCGCACACAAAGCATTGGGCTTAAAATATTTAAATAAAGTATTGGGCATTAATTTGGGCTTTTAATTAAAATCAAATTAATGTGTGTAATGGGTTTTATAATTGCTATTGGACCTTAGTCCATAAGAGAGAGAAATTCAGCCCATAAGGTTTAATTTCAATTAATTAATTATCTTGTATTAATTAAGTTAATTGAGTATTACAGCCTAAGAGAATTTAAATTAAATTAAATCATTTAAATAATAGATGAACTGGCCGAAATTCCAAGATGGAAATCAAGGAATTTCAGCACATGCTATTTATTTATATTAAGTGATTTCATTTAATTAAATGTCTTATGTTTTATTTCAAATTTGAATTTTAAATTCAAAGGAGTTTAATTCAAAATATATTACTTATTTTTAGAAAGTGATTGAGGTTGAATTAATTATCTTGAGGTAGTAAATTCAGATCCAACACTTGCCAAAAAGATAATGATATATAAATAAATAAAACCCTAGGAGAAAAGAGAGTTGGTTTTGGCGTGAAACCCTAATTTCTCTAAGTGTGGCGTGAACTTCATCTCCCTCTCACAAAATTGTTTTGGCTAATTTTTCACAAGGAGAAAGGATTGTTCCTCATTCTCTTGTGATCTTGGGTAGTAATAGGAACCTTAAAGAAGTGCAAAATCAATTTTGTAGCTTCAATACATTTTCATTACACAATACTTTAAAAGAGAGCTAGCAATCTCGATTTTAAGCTGTCGGTGCAATTGTGTGTGTGAGAATAAAGGGAGTGGCGTAAAAGGTTGTTCCTTGGCATTAGTGATCAAGATCTAAGGTGGATAAAGTCATCTCGGTTGCTGGTCATCACAAAACTCAAGTTTTAAAAGGCATTCAAAGTTGTAAGTTTTTAAAACCCTAAAATTGCATGTTTCGATTCTTGTCATGGAATTGTTTGGCATGTATGATCATTTTTATCGTTTTTCCGCTGCACGATTACCATGAACACATCATGTCATATTCCATCAGTGGTATCAGAGCCTAAACATGCTTATTTTAGTGCTTTAGATGCATGAAAAATTTAATTAAAAATCGTCATTATGAAAACATGCAAATCTGAAATTTTCTGTTTTGAGTTTTTTGCATTATTTTGGTGTAAAAACGATTTTAATTGATTAGATAGGTATTATAATTAATATGACATGTTAATATACTGTCCTAAGATGTTCTAGGAGCTATTAATGGTCAGATTTAATTGCTAATACCTGATGGTACATGTTAATATTAAAAACTAGGTGCATTTTGGCATGTTAATTGTAAGTTTAACAACTAGTTTTAAATATTAAATGTAAAAACGTTTTTGGAATGTTTGTAAGTGATTTTTAAAGATTAAATATCAGGTCTGGACATGTTTTAAATTTTGTTTTAATTCTGGTCCATGACAATTTAATTGATTAATTTTAAAATCACTTAAAACTATGACTAGTTTGTGTTTGTTACATGTTTAATCAACATTGTTTGTTTTGTTTTGATTAAAATGGTAAAAACACATTTAGATTAAAAATGGTACAGAATATTAAATCAATATTTATGACCTTATTTAATTTATTAAATGACTCATAAAATTTTTTTAAGTATTTGTGCATTTTTGTGGCATCACATAAGCATTAAACAACTAGTTTTGTTGTTTGTTTGTTTTATATGCATGCCGTGTATCATATATATATGTTCTTCATGATTTTATGTTTCAATTCATGTTAGCACATATTATATGTATTTTTAGTGTTTATAGGCTGTAAGACATATAATTAAAAATGGCAAAATTGGAAATTATACTAGAGTTGATTTATGGCACAAATCTAACTAGTTTGTATTTTGGGCTTTTAAGAGAACTTATTCAATAAGAGGATTTAGTCCATTGGGCTTTGACCCAGGCCCATCATGGGGTCATCTCTTAAAGGTTTAAGTACACAATTTCCATTAATGGGCTTGGCTAAATTAATTAAAATTGGACTTTGTTTGATCCATGAATGCTATGTATATTTATTTGCTTGTTTGGTGTGATGAATGGATATGCATGGTACATTGATGGGCCCTGGGTTTTTGTAATTAAATATGGCCTGCGTGCCATTATATTTTATTGTAAAAGTTTCATTTATTTCTTAGAATAGAATTTATTTGAAGACTTTGTAAATCGAGACGAAGCCCATCGGAGTGGAGAAGCCCAACTCGAAGATTCTTATGTAATAGTATAGAATCTTAGTTGTAGGTTTTTGGGCCCATGTTTGTCACGCTTTACTTTATGCAATTATATATATGCATGCTATGTATGGATGACAAAACGAATGTCATGTAAGCCGTAATAAAATGAATCCCTAAAAAATAGTAAGTCACAAAGTTGCCTTCCTAATTTGAAACATGTCAAGGCATCGATATCGGTCACATAGACTAGGAGTCCTAGATGCGCCCAACTATCTTTGTGAGACATGGGTTGTGAATGTAGGTTGGAATTAACATGGAAAGGGATGCCTAGACCTAGGCAACTAATAAATGGGTTGTGCTATAACATCTTAAGATGTTAGCCCATTTGTTCCAAGAGTCATGTATGAGACATGATTGGAGTTTTCCTACCTAAGTAACTTAACTTATTAGGTGTACAAGCTCAGCTTGACTAATAAGTTGTTGTGAAAAGTGGATCTTGGCCCACATTAAATCACTAACGCGAATTATTTAAAGGGATATTAATTCGGTTTGTAGGATCATAAATAAGACCTCATTTAATCTTGCTAAATTTTATTGTAAATTAAAAATGGCATTTTCAAACAACAATTTCTCATTGTGATCGGTCCTTGAAAAGGACAAAATGAATGGATCCAATTTCATAGACTGGTCTCGAAACTTAAGAATAGTTCTTAAGCAAGAGAAAAAGTCGTATGTTTTGGATGCACCCTTGCCTGAAGAACCTGGCAGGAATGCCTCTGCGGTTCAAAAGAAAATTTTTGAGACCAAGAAGAGCGACTCCAATGATGTGACCTGTCTGATGCTGGCCACTATGGTGCCTGACTTGCAAAAGCAATTTATGGACCAAGAGGTTTATGCGATCATGGTGCACCTCAAGGAGATGTTCCAAAAGCAAGCTCGTCACGAGAGGTTCGTGACAACAAAGGCCTTAATTTCTTGTAAGATGGCTGCGGGTACTCCTGTTAGTACCCATGTACTCAAGATGAAAGGGTATCTTGATACTCTTGAAAAGCTTGAGGTACTAGTGCCAAAGGAATTGGCCACTGACTTGATCTTAGGTTCATTGACTGATGATTATGATCCATTCATGATGAATTATAACATGCATGCAATGAACAAGTCAGTCACTAAGCTTCATGGGATGCTTAAGAATGCTGAAGAGAACATTCGAAAGACTAATCCCGTATTAATGGTTCAATGGGGCATTAAGAAGGGACCCGCTAAGGGAAAAGGAAACGGAAAGGAAAAACCCAAGAATGACCTAGCTCGGTTCAAGTCAAGTGGGAGTGCACCTTAGGCCCAATCCAAGCCCAAGGCGCAGAAACTCAAAGAGAGTGAGAGCACTTGCTTCTATTGCAACAAGATAGGGCATTGGAGGAAGAATTGCACTCTCTTTAAGGAAGAACAAAAGAAGAATGGAGCCAAGGTATCCAGTTCTGGTATTTTTGTTATTGAAATTAACCTTTTTATTTCTACCACTTGGGTATTGGATACCGGTTATGGTTCTCACATTTTTTCAAATGTGCAGGGGCTAAGAAATAGGCGGTTGCTTAGACATCGACTCTCAACGAAAGTACCAAATGATAAATCATAATTTTTCATGAATACAAGATACATTTTTGTGTAAAAATAAGAAAGAGTCTTGATGGTCTAAAGAGTGGGTTCCGATCGGACTAAAGTAGATAAAACTTACAAAAAGGTACTTGCCCGATTATCCGAACATTAGCACTCTGATACTTAAGTTAGCGATGGGGAGAAAAAGCTTTAAAGAGAGAGTATATGTCTAATTTAGAGAGAGAAAAAGTGTGTGCATCATAGAAATGAACTTGTTATTTGTAATGCTTGAGAAGGTTGAACAGTGTTTTTAAATAGTCATCCTACTCTAAAACGGATATGACTTATTGTATAGGCAATGGCGACTTTGATGATGGCATATGTTAGACAATCCTATTGTATAAGAGAGGTCACGTCCGATCGAATGGTCTTATTTTCTATGCTTTCTAGTTGGCCAAAAGAGGCATCTGCTAGGCCTTTAGATCATAGGCCTCTTGTTAATAGGCTTTATAACTTAGATTTTTCAGGGTGTTATCAGGACCAAAATAGAATTTTTACCTTCATAAATGTAATTACATATGTAAAGGATAAAATAAGTAATAAAAAGGGGATTATAGAATAAATTTGGTAAAAAGAGGGAAAATTTTAGATAATTGAGAAAGTTATGAAAAAGGGATTAAATTGTAATTTTTGTAAAGAAAATGAATTTAAAGACTAAAATGAGAGAAAACATGACTATTTCTTGAAAACGTGAAAAGAATAATGGAATATGTTTAAAATAGATAAATTAGGGACAAAATTGTAATTATAGGAAAAGATGAAACTTTAAAGACCTAAATGTAATTTTCTCAAAGAATTAAATTGTTAGGGGTAAAAATGAAATTTCATTCTAAATTATATATGTTAGTGAGAATTGTAAAAAATTAGTAGAAAAATAAAGAATTATGGTAAATAAAGTAATTAATTGAAGAAAAGAAATATAATTAAAAAGTAATTAAGAGTAATTTAGAAATCCAGCAAGATGGGATTATGTTAAGTAAAGCAAATAGAGAAATTAATTATATTGGATTAAGTATAGTTTGGAAATTAAATAGAAAGAAATGAAGGAATGAAATTATAGGGACTAAATGGTAAATTGACATTGGTAACCGTAAGAGAAAATTGAGAAAAGGTTGTTATAAAAGTAATTAGTAACAGAAAAAATAAAGACTTAATTTGCCTAAGTCACATGTAACAGTAGAAATGAAACAAATTGACTTGGTAAATTAAATGTATAATCTCTAACAAGAAAAAACAAAACACTGAACATAATTGATAAAACAGCTCGAAAGGGAAATAGGTAAAATACTAAGAAATAAATCGAGTGTTTAATAATGATACAATTGTCAAAATGATGGAATAGAAATTATCAAGTTCGAATAAAAAGTAGAATGTAAACAAGTCGTACAAATATGAAAATAAGAATTAAAGTAGAATTTGGTGACTAAATCGAAATAAGATAATGATAAATATAACAACAAATAGGTATGAAAAGAAAAAAAAATTGATATAGTAAGTGCACTAGAAATGAGTATTAAACTAGTACAAGAGAAGAAACATAAGCGATGGATTAACAATACAAATGAAAAAGTAATGAAACAGAAGGAGATTATGGGAATAAATTCAAAAAGAACAAGAATAGTAAACCAATAAAAACAAAGAGAATAGAATGAAATTAATTGTACGGCAAGGAAAGACAAAACATAAGTGAACTATGTTAGGATAATTAAGTTATTGGTGCATGAATAGAAGCAAATAAAGGCTAAAAATAATGTTAATTAGAGGAAAGAGATAAGAATTGTCAAGATATTTAAAATAAAGAACTGATGGAAGCTAAAGTATAAGGAACAAGTCATAGAAATATAACGGTTAAGTTTTTATGTGTCCAAATTTTGTGAAATTTATTAGTTCGATATCTACCACTATAAATTTTATGCTTAGAGCATAGTTGCTTATTGCGCAAAGGTGGTTGAGAGATGTAGACCAGTGTTCGAAGGGATAGGCACTGGATACGAGATAAGTCGTGTAGTGAAGGAGATAATTTTGTATTTTTATATGTGGCATGCATATAAGATTGGATTCTGTATTTGTATTGTAGTGGAATAACGTCTAAATTATATTGTGATAATTATTTCATAGGGATGTCACAAATTTCCTTGCTAATCCTAATCTAAGATGGAATTAATGATGAAGATGAAGAATTTAATGAAATTTAGGTTGAAATTGGCAAAAAGTGGAGTTTAAGGAGCTTGAGGGAGTTGAAAATGGTAGAAATGGAGGACAAATGACGGTTACAAGTTGGGGAGAGGCTGATACTGGTTTGGCTGGCTGGAGTCAGTCTTATGGCTATATTTTCAGCCTCAAAAATAGAGGGTTGAGATTAATTGAGCACTATTTGATCTAAAGGCCCAAATTGTGCCATTTGTCAACTTGTAATTGGCTAACCATTTTGTTATCAAATTATCATGAAAAATATCCCAAAAATAGATAAAAAAAAATATTATTTAGGATGTGTCTAAAATTTCAAATCAAAACTATATCATTTTAGTACTTTTCTCGATCGAGACGTGAAATTATCGATTTGAAATCCTAAAATTTAAAATTATCAAAAAATTCATTTTCACCAAAAAAAATTTATTAGGATTATTTCTAATGGTTTTTTGTGATCAAAATAATATTTCTAAGATCTAAAACATTTTTTTGAGACAATCAAAGTTGGTCAACTATTTTACGGTCTAGGTATTTTTTTCCTTTATGCTTTTTGAAGATTTATTTGACCTCAATTTCATTTCAAATTATACTATCAGACTTGTTATGTATTGTCCTTTCTAGTGGTGAAAACAAATTTATGGGTCTCGAATGGTACTATTCATTCTAATGCTACTATTCACGATCAGAAAATACTATTCAAATAGCTAGATTTATCAGGGCATTACAACCATAGCGATGGTCCATGGTGATGAACAGTGCACAATAGTGTGTAATACGGCTGAATGATGTGCAATAGTGGCAAATAACGCACGTTAGTTTAACAAATTTTTTAGTCCCTAAACCTCTTAGGAGCTTCCTAGTGTTGTCTAATAGACTTTAGATCAAATTAAATTTCTATAACAATTGAAAATCTTATCTCTAAAGAATCTTAGGAGCATCCACCACTTCAAACTAAGCCTACAAATAGGGTGTTTTCCTGCCTATTCAAATCTTCTAAAATTCAAAAAAAAATCATCAAGAATTAATAGTTTAGAGAGTCAAAGAGAAGAGCTATGAATTTTAGAGCGATTTCCCTAAATATTAGAGGGATTAGTAAGTTCATAAAGTCTTGAAAAGGAAAATTTAAACCTATTGGCATAAAATCCCTCCAAAATGACTATTCTTCATGATCCACAACTCGACTTGGTAAATCCTGAGGGTAAGATAGTAGATATCAAATTATTATTATTATTATTATTATTATTATTATTATTATTATTATTATTATTATTATTATTATTATTAAAGCACATATAATCATATTTTATCATGGAATAATTCTAAATTATAAATAAATATTTATGTTGTGATTGCGGTAATACATGATTATAAGTCTTATAGTATGTTTTTCTTTTTTTATTTTCACAATTTGATGTCATCATATATGCTACATAAAAGAGTTGAGTTTGTGCACGTTATAGACACTTTTGTGAGTGTGATATGCAAGAAGGGTGTACGACCTCCTTTTATAACTAAAGAAATATGACCAAATTGGCAGCGATACTAGACAACACCCAAGGCCTTCTCCATTTCAAAGTCAATTTTTAATAACATATGGGGAGGACCAGAAGGGATTAGTATATCCTTACACACTATAGGATTGATACCCATCGGGAGCAGGCAAAGAGGCTTGCAAGCATTTAAACCTTACACTTATATTTTGATTTATGTACTAATTCAGCCCAAATAGATTTCAATGTAATTTGATGTATGAATGTACAATGGTAATATATGTGTATTATAGAGAATGAGAATTTTATAAAAACGTTTGTTGTCATGAATGGTTGGGTTATTGAGAAAATCTTTTTATTTAACAAGGGGTAAATATTAGAAAAATTATTAATTTCACTCACGGTCACTGAACTTATGACTTATCACCCTAAAGTAACTGACTTTTTTTCGCAACTTAAAAGTCACCAAACTTATCACATTTTTATATAAAAGTCATGGCCACCGATTTTAGACGAGGACCCTTGCTAGATTGATGACATGGCATGCCACATCATATGCTTTGACACATTTGGTAGGTCTCATGTTTGGGTTAATTTCAACCACGGTCACTGGACTTACAATTTATCATCAAAAAGTAACTGATTTATTTTTCGTGACTTAAATGTCACTGAACTTATCATCTTTTTGCAGAAAAGCCATCTTGATCGGATATACATGGGGATGAATATATTGTTACATCATAAGCTAAAATGTCATATTTGACACGTCAGTAACCAAATCACCATCATCAGCTAATGTGTCATATTTGACACATCAGCAATTCATGCGTGTCCATAACTAATGACGTCCATGGCTAATTTGTCATAGCTGAGATGTGGTAATAAATCCATCTCCATGTGTGTCCGTTCAAAATTCCTTTTCTATAAAAAGATGATAAGTTCAGTGATATTTAAATCATGAAAAATAAGTCAGTTACTTTTTTGTGATAATTCATAAGTTTAGTAATCGTAGGTGAAATTGATCCAAACGTGGGGCATGCCACGTGTGTCTTGCCATATGACGTGGTATCCCATGTCATCAATCCGGCAAAGGTTATCATCGAAAATCGGTGAACATGACTTTTATGCAAAAATGCGATAAGTTGAGTGACTTTTAAATTGAGAAAAAAAGTCAGTTACTTTTGGGTGATAAGTCATAAGTCCAGTGACCGTAGATGAAATTAACTCTTAGAAAAATAGAGGAAACTCCACTGAAATTTTTATAAATTGTAGTTCAATTACAACACTTTATTTGCTTACAGGAAGCATCTATGGGCAAGAGGCCTACACCACGTGAGCTATTTGTGCATACTCACACTATGAAGCACGATGGTATGACATCCATCAATACCCGATGCAGACAACACCATGTATGTTAAATTTATACTTCACTATTATTTTAATGTATCGTATTAGTTAAAAATTATCACTAATTGTTTTATGATAGGAGCGAATATAATAGACCCATCAAAGATAGTCAAAGAATTATGAAAATATTGATGAGAGTCAAACCTTTTATGATGCAGTTGGTGTTAGGGACCTTTGTGGATAGATTTTTGGCTTAAATTCTCTTGCAAACTCATGTTATTCGCATTCCTCCACAGCCACTTTAGCTACCTCTGATAGGCAGTCTGTGTCTAATCTGAGGGTAGTTCAACTTGAGAATACAGTAGAGATATTGGCAACTCAATTGCCAAAGTTAATGGACTACATAGTCCAGCTTCATAATGAGATGGGATGAGTTGAAGGGGAGAGACAACACCTCATCGAAGCGGTCAGAGCATCCACCTTCACCAACTACATAGTTAGGAATTTATCATAGTTTAGTATTTTTAGTATTTTGAAAAGATTTTAGTTGATGTCCCGTTACTGTTATATTTTTAACATGACTACTATTTACTACAACTAATACATTTTCCAATGTATTGTTTTGTACATTGTAATTTTTATAATACATTACCAATTAAGAGTCCGTCAATTAGAAAATAAATGTCGAAAAGTAAAAACAAAGATGGATTATCAAAAAAAAGCATTCCATTGTTAATATTTTCAATGGAAATATGAAATCTATAGGTAAATTTTTAGATGGAAATATACAATTCGTGGGTAAAATTTTCGACCGAAATATGGGTACTGTAGGTAAACTTACATATGGAATGTTGCATTCCATATGTAAATTTTGAAGGAAATTGACTTTCAGTTGGAATATTTACAAAAAGTTCAGTTCCATCATAAATATTTACCGACGAAAGTGTTCTTTCCATTGGGAAATGTACTTACAATTATGAGATTATTGTCACAAATATTATATTGTAGGTAAAATTAAACAATTTTACCGTCTATTCTTCCAAATGGGATTAATAACGGATGTCTTCTGCTCATCGTAAAATTGCCTTAGGATATTGTTTTCCATCGAAAATGTTTCCCTTTTTCTTCAACTCTTTCCATGGGTAATCTTGTTTGCCTATACTCATCGTAAAATTTCTTGTAGTGATTGTTATTGTGTCCACGTAGGTCTCGGCGGCAAAACTGAGATCAAAATAATATTATGAATATTTGGGCGCTACGTATAAAATTTCGTACTGCATTTTTGGCATTAACATATCGCCGGTTCGACTATATTAAATTAAAATCCACGACATATAATGAATAAGTGTTATATCCTGATGCATTTCTTTAAATATTAGTGGATTGGTCCCTGTGTCGGAGTTAAAACGTTTACGCACAATTCATTTGTGCATCGAGTGGTAATTTTATTTGAGGTTGACCTGCTCACAGAAAGCACCATACAATGAGTACCGAAATGGCAAAGTCAATTAATTACACGTGGGAGTAGATGATGTCCGAATCTGCAATTGAAAGATAATATGTAATATGTCCTATTGAACTTCAATATATATGTAACATTATTTGTCCTTCAAATCATTTGGATAAATTATTTCCTGTATTTTTCCGTAACAAAAATTATACTTGTACATTTTTTTATTTATAATGAAAAAAGTTAAAAATAAAAAAGTAAAGGGTAATAATGTCACATTATTTAATCTATTTAACAATTACACATTAAAATATGATCCAATCTAGCCTAACATATTTATAATTTGAAAAATTTTAATTTATTTACAATTCAATTCAAATTTACCTCAGCTATTCACCAGCCACACGTTGATTGATTTATGATATGATATGATTTATTAATGTATCATTTTTTTTAGTATAATATTTGGGAGTATAATTTTTTTTATGGTATTGTACTCCATGATTTTAATTCATAATTCTTAAATTATGATTTTTTTTTATTTTGAAAATCACTAATTTGATAATTCTCCATATTCTCATTATTTACTTTTACTATTCTAACCATATTACTTTTACTTTTTACTATAATTAATTTTATAACTATTCATCTACCTATAATAAATTGTCATTACTCCATTGCCCAATTATTTCTAATAATATTTAAATATTATGAACCTAATATTTATTATAATATTTATATTTATTTATATTATAATGTGTTTAAATTATTCATTAAATTTTTAAGTTAATATTTATTAAATAAATATTAAATTCTTTATTTTATAATATTAATATTATTTTTGATAATATTAAAATTATTATTTTAAAATAATAGTAATTATGAAAATATTTATATTTTTAAAAATTGGAGGGTAATTACGTTATTTTTATAATAAAACTGTACAATATTATATAGTTGAATCAAATAAAAAATATTATAAAATCATATACTATCATACAGTCTTTTCAAGTATCATATCATTAAAATAATACAGTACCATGCAGTACTATACTGTACAATACATTAATAAATCACAAACTATCACCAACCAAACAGGGTTTAAGTGTGCAAAACTATTCTATTTTTGGTTTGAGAAGATCATTAAACTTTTCTTCTCAATAATAGACTTTTGTTAGTAAAAAGCAATAATTCAAAGGATACATGAATAATTCAAAAGATAGACTAAAAGTTATTACTAATTGTTGAATGGAAAGTGGATCAAAAAGAAAATCAATGCATTTTCCTTAAATAGGAAAATAAATAAATTGTGAACCAAACATTTATAATAAAGGAAAAAATATCTTCACAAACAGGTCCAGTAAAACTCACTTTTCAATTAGTAATTGTCTAATCAACAAGATTATTTGAATTAAACAATGATTAATCAATGAAAAGATTCTTAAACTTGTATGAGCAATGATGAAAACATTCTTTATATTGTAATTTTAGGTATTTGTGGACTGATTTGCAATTAATGGAAAAATTTATAAAAGGACTCCGAAGTGATATGTCTTTATGTAGACAGTACTTCTCTTTTAGTATTAACTTTTGCTTGTCAACATTAACCATAACAAACTCTATCAAGATGCGCTAAAACTGTTCGCACTATGGCTTTTCAATTCCTGACCAAATTTACTAATGAAGATTCTAAATGTTCTCGTTCGACTTTGCTACTTACTTTCAAACTCCATTTTCTTGTTACATTTCAAAATCCCCGAAACATTTGTAAATGCAAAATTTCGGTTATGGGTCTATTTCACCATTCTCTAGTGCCATGTTAGGTTAACAATAATCCCCATTTTCAACTACAAGCATTTTCTATGTCTACACTTGTAATCAACATATGCATTCCTACGGCTACATTAGTATCTCAAACAATTTAAATATTATTATTTGTATTTCCAGCTTCAGCTTAATTATTGATCATTTTGTTAATAATACTTATCTAAATTAGGAATTAATTTTATCCATATTTACTGAACTTATTATTCAATAACGATTCCATATTTAGTAAAAAAAAAAATCATAAATCTAGTGCTAATAAGCCTAAAACGCTGACAAACAAGCCACGTCAATTTGAAAGTTTTAAAAAATGCTAAACCTTAGAATATAAATGGAGTTATTGTTGATGATATCAACCTCCTATACCAGATAGTTCATTAACTTACATAAAGATAATCAAAGTAATAATAGTTAAAAATTTTGCAATAAGAAAATTCTCCTTTGTACAATACAAACTCTCTCTCTCTCTCTCTCTATCTATCTATCTATCTATCTATCTATCTATCTATCTATATATATATATATATATATATATATATATATATCTGTGTGTATGTGTGTGTAGACAGAGAGTAAAGCGGAAGACTTTAGAAAATGCTTTATAAATCTCTATTTTTTAGAAAAATATTTATTTTTTTTATTAATTTGAAATTAGATAATTAACATTTTTTTCTCCAAAAAAATATTTAATACTTTTTTTTATAGTAATTTTACTTTTAGTTTATTTTTAATGCTTTTGCATTTATATGATATGAGAATATTTAAAGTGCTTTATAACTCTTTTTTGTAAATATCATGACTGTGATCTATTAAATATTTAAGGTTTAATTATTATAATTAGTGTTTCATTTTAACTAATATACTTTTATTTGCTTTATGAAATAGGAACCAATTAAAATTTTCAATTACATATAATTTTTTTGGGTTCAGATATTTCATTATTTTCGTATTTGATAAGAATTTATTCGTATTTCTACTGTTAAATTTGCTATGGTTATACAGAGTTTTTGTGACTTTACGCAAAACTTACTGAAAATATTTACTATGATTATATAAATTTAAAACCTTTTGCAATGATTAAACGGTAATACTTTTCTTAAAATAATTTATTGTTTGTGCCTTTTTTACTGCTTTGTGAGCTTTTTAAAATTTTAATATAATTTTTACAACCGTCCAAAACTTAGCCTATAGAATAGTTTATTTATTAGTATAGAATATAGGGTAAATAAATGTTCCTTAATTAATTTTAGACTCATACAATTTACCCAGCAAAAAAAATTTAATTCAATTTTGATCAACCTTTAAATCACACATTTTCTGCGTCCAACGAACTGTAATTAACAAATAAATCCGAGTTGAAAGATATTATCCGAGTTATTACCGAGGAATAAGTGCAAATTGTAATGGTACAAAAACTAAATACGTGAAGGCACTAAACTCCTATTTGTACACGTGTCAGTCTAGTATGTTAGGCAGCCAACTGGCACATCCCTTCGAAACTTCAACAAGAAATCCCAATTATTTACCGTACACAAATACGCATACTATTAACAATCGCCTCTCTTTAAGTTAAGATATCGCGATAAATTGGGAACGGACACCCTTTTCTGTTACCGGCAAATGCAAGTAATCCTGGGACCCAGCCTGCCGGTATTTTGTGGGACATCCACAGTACAAGCTCCCATGCTTCCGGTGAATTTACTGCGGGTTTACCGTGGAATGCCGGTCAAAGTAATATCTTTCAACTGGACAATTCCGGTTAAGCGTGTCTCTGTTACGGACTTTAAGCACCTTGAAATGGTTCATTTGAGACGGTTCCCGGTTTATCTTGTACGGTAAGCACACCTCACTAAGTCTACCAAGATATTCGGGACAACTCCTTTTTAAAATGGATTATAGTAAAGGTTACTATAAAATTAACACTAGATAATTAAATAAAGAATTTCCCATAACAAAGACACATTAGTTCATCAATTCAATTTACCAACATTATTATATGGTTCTAACTCAAAATTTCCTTTTAAAATAATTTTAATAGCATTAAATAATTTCATAATAAAATTTAAATTGTAATTTTAGTTTAAGCCCGGCAATAAGTATTAGACTTAAAAGAATCTTAATTAATTAAATATAACTCTAAAATGGAAGAGTTTTTTTAGGAGACGTTACGGCCGTATGTATGATTTTAAGATACTAGAATGTCTCTACTCTCTAGTTCGTTCTCCTGTCATTTTTTTTATTTAAAAAAAAAACTCTAAAATGTAAAAGAAAAAAAAAAAAGGGAAATCGTCAAAGGGGCGGTTACCAATAGTTGATAGTGTGAGCCAGCCTACTTTCCCGGCGTACATGTTATTTTGGTCTTATATGAAAGCACTAAAGAGAGTCCAAGAAAGCACAAAATTGGAAAACTAAATCATACGAAAGGCAATGCAGAATTACATTTATACACTTCAAATATCGTCCTTTCTATTTTTCTCTTAGAACTTTTATTGTAAAAAAAACAAGGGCTAAATTGGCCCTTAATTTACTTGAATAGTTAATTGGAGCTTTCAAATTTCTATGAAGTATAAATTCAATTTAACCATTAAAAATAGAGAGAATATTTAACAAAATAAGCACAGCCACCTTCAATTCATATCTCAACCCCCCCTATATAATACCCACTTTCTATCTTTTCTCTCCACACAACTAAAACCATCTGTCTCTATAACACCTCTTTCTCTCTCTCTGTCTGTCTCCGCCTCTGTCTGTCTCATACAGGATACACTACCATGCCTGAGGCACCTAAAAGCTCATTGAAACCTACAGATTATAATCTTGGTGAGCAGAATAAGAAAACCCTCCAGTTTATTGAAGATATTACTTCAAACGCTGATGAGGTCCAAAAGAAGGTCCTAGAAGAAATCCTATCTAGCAATGCTCATGTTGAGTATTTGCAGAGCAATGGCCTTAATGCCCATAATGACCGCGACACTTTCAAGAAAATCATGCCTGTGATTACCTATGAGGATATTCAGCCTTATATCAATCGTATTGCAAATGGCGATACCTCTCCCATCCTTTGTTCCACCCCCATTTCAGAGTTCTTGACAAGGTTTGTTCTATATCTACTTTTTCATTATATATAGATATATATAATGTTCTTTCTTGTTTTATTTAGCTTTCTGAATGTTTGGGCTTAATTGGTTGTCTTAAATTCAAGTTCTTGATAAGTTTAGTGTTGTTTTATTTGGGGTTTTGAATGTTTTAGCTGATGGACCCTTTTTTTTTTTCCGATGTGCAGCTCTGGAACCTCAGGTGGGGAAAGAAAGTTGATGCCAACAATCGAAGAAGAGCTTGGAAGAAGGTCACTGCTTTATTCGCTGTTGATGCCTGTTATGAACCAGTATGTTCCTGGCCTAGAAAAAGGCAAAGGAATGTACTTTTTGTTCATAAAATCTGAGGCTAAAACACCTGGTGGCCTTGTAGCTAGACCGGTTCTCACTAGTTACTATAAGAGCACCCATTTTAAGAATAGGCCTTTTGACCCTTACACTAACTACACTAGCCCAAATGAAACCATTCTTTGCCCTGACTCTTACCAATCAATGTATTCCCAAATGGTCTGTGGCCTTTGCCAACGCCATGAAGTCCTCAGAGTTGGTGCCGTTTTTGCCTCCGGCTTCATTCGGGCAATCCGATTCTTGGAAAAACATTGGAAACTTATCTGTAATGACATCAGAGATGGTAATATTAACCCACAAATTACTGATACATCCGTCCGTGAGGCAGTCATGAAAATCCTTAAACCAGATCCAAAACTTGCTGATTTTATTGAAGCTGAATGTAGTCAAGATTCTTGGCAAGGGATTATACATAGGCTATGGCCTAGCACTAAGTATGTGGATGTTATTGTGACTGGTACCATGTCACAATACATTCCGACACTTGATTACTATAGCAATGGTCTGCCTTTGGTATGCACCATGTATGCCTCCTCTGAATGCTATTTTGGCATCAATCTTAACCCTCTATGCAAGCCAAGTGAAGTTTCTTATACTCTTATTCCTACCATGGCCTATTTTGAATTCTTGCCTGTTCATAGAAACAATGGAGTCCCCAATTCTATTTCCATGCCCAAGTCACTTCATGAGAAAGAGCAACAAGAATTGGTTGATCTTGTTGATGTCAAGCTTGGTCAAGAATATGAGCTTGTTGTCACCACTTATGCCGGTAATCATTTTTCACCTCTAATAGTTATCAAATTTTTTTTTTGTGTTACTATTTAATGTTGTATAGTGACGCAGATAGAATTCGGTTTTTACAGGACTTTATCGCTACCGAGTTGGTGATGTGCTAAGAGTGGCTGGATTCAAGAACAAAGCACCGCAATTCAACTTCATATGCAGAAAAAATGTGGTCTTGAGCGTTGATTCAGATAAAACTGATGAAGTTGAGCTGCAGAATGCAGTCAAGAATGCTGTGAACCATTTGGTACCCTTTGATGCAACTTTAGCGGAGTACACTAGTTATGCAGATACCACTACTATTCCAGGCCACTATGTGTTATTTTGGGAACTTAATCTAAATGGGTCAACCCCAATTCCTCCCTCAATCTTTGAGGATTGTTGCTTAACAATTGAAGAATCACTTAACAGTGTATATCGCCAAGGGCGCGTCTCTGATAAGTCAATTGGGTCACTAGAGATCAAGATAGTTGAAGCAGGTACTTTTGATAAGCTAATGGATTATGCCATAAGCTTAGGGGCATCTATAAACCAGTACAAGACACCAAGATGTGTGAAATTTGCACCAATTGTTGAGCTTTTGAACTCAAGGGTTGTATCAAGTTATTTTAGTCCTAAGTGTCCAAAGTGGGTTCCAGGTCATAAGCAATGGACTAACAAGAATTGAAAAGATTTGAGTTCGTCAAGAGTCGCATAGCAGTGTTTCTGTGGTTATCATTTCAGGGAAATGTTAAAGGATCCATTTTTAGGTTAATCTTTTTTTTTTTTTTTTTTACTTTTTATTTTGTTAATTATGTGCTTTCTAGATTTTTTTTTCTCTTTATCCTCTGCTTAAAAATGCTTAGATACTGGAATTAGCAATGCACAAAAACAGCTCCCGTTTCAAGGAAAGCTTCTGCTTCTTCTTCTTCTTCTTCTATTACTGCTTCATATATATATTTTTTTTAATGTTTCAAAGATCATTACATTTTATGGGAAATTGATTCTTAATTTCAGCCAGGTTTCCTGCCCTCTTAAGTCTCATGGGACTATGAAGTAAAACGCCAACAAGAAAAGCCAACCACTTTGGACTCATCTTTTTTTTTTTTTTCCTATTATTGTTTAGATAAAAGTATACCAACTTTTGCCTTGGTGATTTAGTCCAACGAATAACTATTTGGACTGTTCCTATAAACAGCATTTTTAGTAGCCTTTCTACCAATGTTATTAAAATCGGACCGGATAACGAACCGGAGAGCTTAAGGGTTCGTGATTCGACCGGCTCTTTAGAGTTCAACCGGGTTTTTTCATTTTTTAAAAAATATATTATTTTTTAAGTTTTATATAAATATTATGAAAATATCACTTTATAAAAAAATTAAAAATAGTTTAGAAAAATATATTTATCATCAAACATTAACAATAGGACTATATTTTCAAGTCATTCAACATTTATAATAAAAATTTAAGATAAATATAGTAAAAAAATGTAAATTTTTAAAGAAATTCTTCAAATATAAATTATAAAATTTTATTTTATTTATAAAAAAATTCATTAAATTGTTTGAATTTTAATTATTTTGTATTTATAATTTTATTTTATTTTTTTCCAGAAAAAATAATATTGTATAAATATTTTGGACAAAAAGTTGGTTTTTCTAAAATCAAACCGGTTTTTATCATTTAACCCGGTTTTTACCGGTTCAACCGGTTTTTAGCGGTTTGAAACAGTATTTTCCGGTTTTATCCAAACCGATTTTCATCCATTGAACCAACCGGACCAGCCAACGGTTCGCGATTAAACCGGTCCGGTTTTAATAACCATGCTTTCTACACAGAGGCTCATTTCGCATTAGATCACTAATCGCCCATTTATCCAAAATGCAAAGCACTCATTAGATCATCTAATAATACTACTACTACTAATAATAATTATTAGTATTATTATTTGAGGGCATGAAGATGATATTGAAGGTAACCTTTGTCAAATTCTAGCAAAAAATTAAAAAAAAAACGTAAATAAAAATAGAGCAAGTAATTAGCAATTGGTTCTGAAAAGATTATTATGCTGAAGATTCAAGAATGAATTCATCAGTTTGGCATGAGTGTACATGCATATTAATGTTAGCTTTATTCAGCTCATGTTATTTAATGATGCCTAAAAGTAACAAATACATGATTTCAATGCCTACTTTTAGATATCCTGTTTGAAATTATCAAATTGAAATTTACTGGGACCAACTTCCCAATAATTCAATCATTCCCACGTCCTTGAATCGATATTCTCCTTACAGTAGCAAATAGGTTTTATTTTCCCAGCGGTTTAATAAATTTAATCAAGAACTTTATAATAATAATAATAATAATAATAATAATAATAATAATAATAATAATAATAATAATAATAATAATAATAATAATAATAATAATAATGGGTGGGATCGGATTAGTTTGGATTAGGTCATGACATATCACATCACAAGAAATGGGGTAAAAATTATATGAAACGGATCAAATTGGTTGGATTATTCCATAATTCAACAGACAATTGACAACTCAAATAGGGTAAAAAAAATACAAATAATAGAGATCGAATTCTTAAACGGAATTAAATTTTAACAAATTTGATGATAATGAATGGACAATTTTAATTTAATAGTACATAATTTAAAGACTCGGTAAGATCTCAAATTTGAATCCCATCATAACAACATAATAATTTTGAATGAGATGTTAAGAAACATGATGACAAATTGCATTTGCATGTAATGTTAGAATGATCCATTGACGTTACAATCCCATATTACCTATATATCCCATAATAATTTTATGCGTATACAAGTGTCTCATTTCAAAATTACAAGATCTGTTCTACCTCCAAAACTAGTATTTCAATATTTCAACCATTGGAATTGACATTAATAATGGAAAGGCTATCTCTCTATGATATATATGCACACACAACACGTGCAATAACTTTTATAATTTAATATATTTTAGGTTGAGTATACATAGACACTTAAATTCATCCCAACAATTTATTTAAATATTTAAAATTTAACAATAATTTAATAAATACATGTATTTATCAATTTTATAAATAATAAAAATAAATTAACATTATATTTTACAAATTAGAGCACATAACAGTTGATTATATTAATGTAATAGACGATATTAAAATCAATAATAAAATAAATAAATTTCATGTACACATATTTAAGATTTGTGAGTTTTAATTTTCTTTGAATACAATAAAAATTTGTGTTTATTAATTGCAATTATAAGTGTTCAATAGAATAATCTAAGTCAAATTTATGTATATCTATATGTACTAATTTACTAAAGCTATATTTTGAAAACTTGCATAGTTTGATCGACTCACGAACATATCATAAAAATAACGAAGAAAGCAAGTCATTCAAATCAAGTCTGCACAAAGCCACAAACCAAATCTCCCAAATTAAAAACCATACCCTTGCATATCTAAATTGATTATGTTACTAAAAATTATGACATATAATAAGATTTGACTTGCATTTGGAAAAGAAGAAGAAGAAGAAGAAGAAGACTTGACTCAATTATTAAATATCGAAGGAGAGTAATTAAAGAAAAGAAAATGAATGAAATGTATCCAACAAGTACGTAATGTTGATAAGTCCCCTGTAGATGACCTATGTGAATGTCATTTCGACCCAATTCTTATCCTTGGAAGCCATGAAAATTCATGCAGCTATTAAAGGGTCAAAACGACAACTGTTGGTATAGGGGCTGGGATTGATTTTTTTTTTTTTTGCCCTTTTATTATTTTAGATATTTTGTTTGGATGTGGAAGAGGACAGATAATGAAAATCAGAAATTGTTCCCTATTATGACATTGTCTCACAGAACAAACAAAATCAGTTAAAGTTTTTCCTTTTTATTTTTAAATAAAGTATGTTCTCAAAGGGAGTCATTCAGAAAACAATAGCAGACATAAACCAGAAAAAAAAGAGAGAATTTCTACAGAAGATTTTCAGCTTTTTCAAGAAAAGAAAAAAGGAAAAACAAAAGCAGCACTGCATTGAAGATAAGGTCTGTTGCCAAAATAATTTAAGAAAAGTATTTTTATTTATTTATTTTACACTGCAGTGTAAACAGGAAAAAAAAAATGTGGTCATTGCTCACTCGCGGGCTCACTGCTGGGGAGCAAGTATTACAGAGTCAATTATACTTTGTCCACTCAATTCGATTGATGAGAAATTGAGAATCAATTAAATTGTTATTAGCATTTTATTGTTATTGTTACGCATCCAAAAGCTAAATTTTAGATTCATAGTTTAAGGAGTGCAATTTTGTCAATTTTATATTTTTTGAGAGTTGTGGGGATATTGTTTTCTATGAGAGGGTGCAATAACAGAACTATATATAATTTTATTGAAAAATTTAGTGTGACAATTGGATACTAAATATAAATTTAAAGATATAAATTTGCATATTGTACAAGAGCAGTGGAGTTTTCTGTTTTGATTTCTATTTTTTTCTAACGATATTTAGAGTATAACTAGGCATTAGGCATTATGTGTTCATTCGTTGAATGGAAAAAGTGGGAAAAAAATCTACAACCAAGCTGTGGGCTGACTAGCACGAGCTCGATTTCCTTGGGCCTTCACACTTGGGCTTTTATTTCACTATGTTATATTCGATTTTGTTGGCAGATAGGGCTAAGGTTGTCTTTCCCAGTGCTATTTGAATTTTAGGTTCTTTTCCTCCCTCATTAGAAAATAAATAAATAAAAATACATGAGACAGATATGGACAGAAGTCCTATCCTAGCCATTCTAACGACCCACATCTATTTCTTGGTTTGATTCCCTTCGAACATTCTTGCAAGACTAGCTTAAGATTGTCATTTGTTACATTAATTAAATTAATGCACAATGTCTTTTGCTGGGAGTCTGAATTGTTCAGCATCACATTTAGTTCTAAAATACAAGTTTCAAAGACCATTCTTAAGTTTCCAAAATATATCTATATTTACAACATCGAGTAAAACTATGGTTTCAACCAACAATTCTTGTAGGTCTTTTCCTTATCTAATATTAATGCATTTGCCTCTGTCATTCTTCATGACCACAACCTAGATAGCTTCTTCCCTTGTATCATCATACCTTGAATTTGTCTTTTGACTCCCTATTTGGCCATCCACTTTTATCATGAATCCATACCAATCATTCTTATTCTCCATTCTGGTAATGAGGTGTTGGTCCTTATTACACATAGAGGGAGTGAATTGGATATCTTAAAATTTTTTTTGCCTATGTTCCATAAGGTAGAACTAAAGCTTTCTATTGGTATTTTTATTTCAAAAACAATTTGCTCTTGCAGAAATTATGATTAACAAACATACTTGTAAAGAAAAAATTACAAGTTAGAAACCATAACTTAAAATAGATGTAGAAGATTGAAAACACTTACTATAATTTTTGTAAGGTTTTAGCCAACCCTTCTTACACCTTCTTTTACAAAAGATTTCCTTACAAAAAATTATAACTCACAACTATAATCAATTTGAGGAGAATGATAATGTATAGAGTGCAAAGATGTGGAAATTTGATTCAATAAAATGTAAAGTTGTATCTGAAACCATATAATGGATTTCCAACTTCTCAACCTTTTAAGAGTAAAAAATAAGTCATATTTGTAGCAAAAATGCAATATGACCATTTGGATTAAAAAAAAATAGCCGTTGAAACAAGACAGACTAGAGAAAAGAAAACTAGTCGTTTCGTACTTTTGTGAAAATATTAGAAGTTTTGTAACAACAAATCAAACTGTTCTATTATCTCTTATATTGAATAATCATATTAACTATTCTATTAGAATTTCTGATAACATTTATATTTCAAATTTCTAATGACTGTTCTATTGCATTTTGACACTTGTTCAATTTTGACTAAGACTCCAAAAAGCTTTTGTTAAAAGATATTTTTAGTGCATGGAAAGTTTATTTTATTCTTTTTAAGAGAATTGTGATGCCTGGGAGTGAATAAGAAGCTCTTTAAAATGATTTTACAAAATAGTACTCTAATATCTTGGAACTTATTCAATTCTTGAAGTCTTTAGTTTTCATGCAATACGCTTACTTACTCTACTTAAATCTTGTACATTTAGTGGAGCTAATCTACAACATAAAAATTTAGAATAAAATTCTCACAAAATTTATTTAAGGTTTGATTATCAATAAAATCGAGATGTAGCCTTGAGCCAACATTCTCCTTATTTTGATAGTGATAAAATCTTGATAAACTTAATTAAAAACCTATCTTGATTCATGTATGCACACTCCCTTTATTATATGCTGGGGAATATATACATGTATGATCCTTATAGATAATTGCAGTGTATAACTTAAACTACTTTAACTAATAAACTTTAACATATCCGTAATAATATAACAAACCATAATAACAATAATAAATCATAACAAATTTGTTCACAATATCCATTAAGGAAAAAACATACCACAAAAAATACCACACATTTTTTCTACCCTTTTTGTCATCAACAAAAGGGTAACAAAGCAACAAAAGCATCAAAACATCAAACCGGTAAAATATTGCTTGAAATATCAAAAACCTAAATGGACAATTTAAAAATACTTTGAAGAAGATAGAGTAAAAAGATAAGATTAGGATTGATGGGGATCTTGGCTGCAAGAAAAAGGTTGAATTGCAGTATAAGTGGATGTGCTAGTAAAAATCCTCTTAAGCTAGATAACAATAATCTTCTGTTGTGTTGTACCTATATCCTTTTGAAGCTATTTGAAATAAGCGGCCAAATTTCTATAATGTTTAGCTAGAGTAGCCTCAATATTAGTATAATTTGTATGTTTAATAACATGTACTTGTGCTTTTTTCAGCCATAAAATCTTGAATGAGGTTCACATGTTTATCCATTCCATGCTCTTATTTTGCTGGTTACTTTTCTGCCTACTCATTTCTAACATCTTTTATGCCTACTGGCTCCTTAAGTGCTAATAAAGCCAATTAATTACCATATATTGAATTTTATTAGTAGGAAGATCATCATCATCAAAGTCAAGTGTTTTTGTCTTGTCATCTTTAGAAACCTCATCATCTTTTTCTTATTCAACAAAAATTTTTGTAGCATTATTTTTTTCTGTCATAACAAGATCAATAACCTTTACTATCAAACTCAAAACACAACTCTTTCATTGTATTTTTTATGTTTGCTCTTCCATTGCTAGTTGATTTGTTTCTTGTTGAACGATCTAAAACCTTTTGTTTTGTTTAGGCTATTCTGATGACTTACTACTTTCTTGTTTGCTCCTTGTTCATCTAGTGAAATAAAGTTTACTTCCTTTGTTATGGGTTCCTCAATATCTATAACAAACTATTCTCTCTTTTCATCAAACCCATTAAATTCTTGGACTTCTCTATGTTTATATCCATCATCATCATCATCATCATCATCATCATCATCATCATCATCATCAATTTTAACAAGATATTTATTAAATTCTTGTACTTGATCCTCATCTGATTCTTCAATAACAACATTACTTTTTGTTCATTCATATTCTTCTTCTATATCTTCTTCTTTAATTTTATAGAACTCAACAGAAATAGACTTCTTTTTCCCTTATGGTTACTTTAGATACCATGATCTAAGGCAGCCTAGACCAAGGTTACTCGATTATGAGGAACTACTTGTACTTCGTATAGAAAGCACGAGTCCAAAGTTTCGACCTTATTTTTCACAATTCTACAAAGTATTTTTGTAGGTTTTAACTTCGATCTTTCTAGAGTTATGAAAAAATTTTGAAAATCTTGAATTTTGGCCTCCATTAGTAACATATGTCACTAAGAAAGAGCCATCTTTGGCTATCTTCATCCGGGCTTCTGCCAGGCCGATGATAGATGATTGTCTATTTGTGAGTCATGGCCAATTAGGTTAAGGTCAGATTTAAGGGGTATTTTTGTAAACTTTGGGCAATCATGTGAAGGACAACCGTCTGTTATTATTAAATGCTTATTTATGGGGATTTTCTTTATATTTTCTACATTTTCCAATTTCAAAAATTTTAGATAGAGATCAAATTTGGAGGATCTGATCTAGAATTTATTTCAAGGGATTAAAGCTTTTTAATTTTGGGGGATCCAAGTTAGAGTTTATCTTTATCTCTTTTCTAAGCATAAAAAGAAAAGTCTAGGGTTTTCAAAAAATGGGATTCTCACTTTTGGAAAAAGGGAGGTAGCTTTTTTAGAGAGTGAAATTTAATTCTTTGATCTTGAAAATCCATAGCTCCAAGTCAACATTATTTGACTAAAAATTAAAAACTTGTTTATCTTCAATATGGGATCAAAGACTGGAGTTTAGAGCACATTTTTCAAAGTTACAGAATTATGATCCTAAGGGTAATATTCTAGGTTTCAACCACTTTCTCTCTTTAAGTTTACATTCTGTTCATATAGATAAATATGTTATTTCATGATTTATAATGCTATATATTCTTAATATTATGTTAGTTAGTTAGTTAGTTTTTTTTTAGTATTTTTTTTATGCCAAGATTTAAAATTGTTTAACATATGTTAGAATGGCATGCTAGGATTTTTATGTTTTTTCCATTAATAAGTTTAAAGTAGCTTGATCTAATTCCTCTGATTGCATAACTCTCACTATCTTAGAGTGATTTAATTTGTATTTTATCATTTTGTTTATAGGTTTGGCATATTTTAGGATCTTAGAGTTTTTGGAAATTATTGGTTACATGCATCTCATACATAAGCGAAATTTAAAATTTTTAACCAATATATCTGATCTTGCCATGAATTTACAATATACATATTAATGAGAATAAAAAAAATCACCTTTGATTTTTGTTGTATAGTTGATTTTTCTTCTCACCAGGTTGTCGCAAATCACATTGTCCAAAATCAAACACCTCCAATGAGTAATCCACACTAGAGAAGGAATGAATGAACCAACAATTGGGAGAAACAAGGGCTGGCAGAAATCCCTAGATGCTAGCTTTTAGGAGTGGCAGCTAGGGTTGAGAGAAAAGAGAGAAGAAGCTTTTCTTAATTGTTCACACTTAACCCTAATTCCACATCTCTTGGATTTTTATAGTTAGGTTAAAAAAATCCAAATTCATAATGGGATTGGTCTCTTTAAAATTGTTGGAGAATTATTAATTGGGCTTTTGTAATTATTTAAAATTATTTGGGCTTAATTAAATCCAATTTAAGCCCTTTCACAAAAGACTATGCACAAAACCCACAAACTAGGCCCTTTGTACATATACTTGGATTTAATTATCCAAATGAATTCCAAATCCAACCAAATTAAATATGTAGGATCCATAACACTTATGTAACATATTTAATTTATTTTGGTCCAAAAAATAGGCCTTTAAGGCCTTCTGTTTGGAGTTGTCATGTCGCCCTTCTTCTGGAGGGTTTCTGTGCCAACTTCACTTCTCTGGGCCTTTGTAATTCCTCCAATGGATTTATTAATTATTATATCAGCCATATAACACTTATAGTCCAATAATAATTAATTATGAAATACATTATTTCAATTAAGTCCAATTTTACAGAATATTTCTCAAAAGTTCCGCGAACAATTTTACTTGATCATAATTAATTAAACTATTTAATTAATTATTCTCTTATTCACTTCTCTATTCCCATAATAATATCAAATATTATTATCCTTGTCATTTTACCATTTTATCCTTTTCTCTATATGTATGTGACCTATTGGGTTCCTGTCCATATTGACAGTATAATATGTAATTGTAAGTTCCATTCAAAACTCACATGATTTAAACTTCTTTAAATCATTTTATCAATCCCTATTCATATTCTTGATACACTATTATACAAGTCATTATTGGCCTCTTTCTAGGCATCATGACTACCCAAATATCAGGAAAGTCAAGTGGTTTGACTATACCCTTCCATAGAAATAGTTACCGTGCAATTACTCCTTTCACCACTCTTATCTCAATTAGATTCTGAGTATGGATTTTTGTCAACTCATATAAATCTAATTATTATGTTCTATTAATTTAACCATTGTTCCCAAAATGCCCTCCATGGATCTCTATCCATCTTGGCATATTACTTTGGCCAGAGATTATCTAAACAAGGCCATTATAGAATCATGTGAGATAACTTTCCTTACTAAATCTGGGATGGTGAATCCTTTGTCAATCACTCAACTATCTTCAAGTAGGTCATGATATACCAAATCTCATAACTATGTTTACTCCCAGTTGGAAGTAATCAGTTATGAAGTCAAAATATACCACTTCCTACTTAAGATAACTTTGGTTGTAGCACCCTTATTCTATAATCTATACATATCACTTTATTCATCTCATTACACATGTTCTACTGTGTAACATAAACATATATCAATTATATAGAGAACTGATATTCATACTTAATCCATAAGAGTGCTAAACTATTAAAACTTCACAATATACATTAGAGTCTCTGTACAAAAATATAACCGCTAATAACATCTTACAAAATAGTTGTACTTTTACAAGATTTCCAACACAACATAAAACCTTTGAAATACAAAAAGGAATAAAAAGACAACTATATACTTTATAATATTCAAAGACTTGTGTTGGCCAGCCAGCTATAGATATCAATCCTGAGAGAAAGTCTTAACCTTGCAACCTACACGGATGAAACACCCGTGCTAAGCTATAAAGCTTAGTGGGGAACTAAATCATGATAGACGACCACTCACAGTGATCGTCAACAAGCATCCAACATGCTTCAAATGTAACAATGATTTATTTCAAGAAATGAAAGAAATTAAACATTTAAATTCACTTATAGAAATCATACAATGTAATACATATAAGAATAAATGACTCATATATATATAGAGCATTTAGCAATTAACATGCAATTTGTTTTTGTACTAGCAGTATAGATACATATGTATATTGAGCATTCTTTTAGACTTGGATTTTTTATGCAACAAAAGGAATTTCATATGTAGAATAGTATAAAGTCAACTAAGAATTTGCATGCCTTATTAAACTTTTCTTAACCTTGATAATAAAGTCTGCACTATTCTAAAGAGTGGATAACGGGTTATACGGTGGTACCCGAAGGTACTAGGTCACCCGAAGGCACCAAAGAGATAATAGATCACCCGAAGGCACCAAGGAGATACCCGGAGGTATTAAACGATGATCCCTTATAGGGATAAAACTATATGATAAATCGGTGGACCCAAACAAGGTCAATCAAATAACATGGACCCAAACGGGGTCAATCAAATAACATGAACCCAAATGGGGTCAATCAAATAACATGGACCCAAACGGGGTCAATCAAATAACATGGATCGGTCAAGCGGACCCAAACGGGGTCGGCTATAACCCACACGAGGGTTGTTTAAATTAACTTTAACTTTTAACCCAAACAGGGTCACTATACTTTTAAATTCAAATGGACCTAAAGAGGTCAAATTGTTCAAAAGCAGCTGCAAGTTACCCTTATAGGCATGCCTATCTATCCACTTCCTAGACTCAACGCAGGCAGTAACATCTATTTACTTTATCTTTCATTTATTCAATCATATTCTTATATGCACATGTATTCTCTTAGGTAACTATGAATAATGTACTCATACAAATGTTCATGTGTAACTTTCTATAAATCTGTGAACATGTTCACTGTTGGGTATTACTATTTTGTACTTATAATCCGTTCAAATCAAGTAGCTATTTTACATATGTACTATGATGATACATAACATCATGCTCTATTGGGTTTCTTAAATCAATGATGTGTATGATCATGTTCACAACAGTTTAACCTATATGCGTATGTATGTGTATGACTATAAATATACAATCACTGATAATTATACAAATGACTATAAATATTCAATATGCACATATATGTAAATATATGTTCATATAAGATGATAAGGAATCTCTGATAATATACACATGAATACGAGTATAATCAGCACAATACAATTATCTGTGAATGAACATATGTCACTGTCTTCATATACTCTTTGCATAGTGGCATATAAGCGCAACATATAAGTATATACATGTAAGCATAATTTCATGTAATAAATCATGTACATAAGTTTGAATATATGTGATTATACCTATCTTTATTGTCAATCATATTAAATGCTATTATAATTCAATGTGTAATCATATATACACATATTTAACATAACTATATTTAAACCAAATATAGAAAACAAATTAAAATTCTTCCTACACAAATCTGCACAGGGGCAGCTTTCTGGATCAAAATTAGGTGCCCTTTTTGGTCTAGTAAATATAATTTTTAGGCCATGTGTCCTTCTACAATTTCATTCCCCTATATGTCTTGTTTCTACAACATCAAAATTTGTCACAACATCTCATCTATAATTCAAGATATTCAAGAAAAACCATTGGCTGTTCATAAATTCAGAAACAGTTATTTTTACCACTTGTAAAATTTTTAGAATAAAATGGGGAATGAATCAGCCTTACTTTCCTTCAACAAAATCCTGCTCCTAGTTGTCTAGTTTATCCAGAATTTTAAAGCATAGCTTTTTGACTCCCCCACTAAGATTTATGTCCAAAATACCACAATCTGTTCCTTAACAGTATATCCAGTTTTTCAAGAATTTCAAGCGAACATTAGGAACTCATGCAAACATAATTAAACAAAGTTTCCTTCATACAAAATGTTAATTTATAAGTATATTTTTCATAGGATTCAACCTCATATCATTCTGAGCAATACACACAAAAATACATCGTTTTTACTTCAGCCTATTCCGAAACCGAAATTAACAGCTCATTACAATTTCAAGTGAACATTTGAATAGCTTACAAGCATATTTAGCCCTTGGTATCTCCTACAAAGTTATAGGTATGTTTCTCATGTAAAATATGAAATTTTAATTAATTAAAACTCAATTGAGGTTTTATAACCCAAATTATGCTGTAATTACAGCAACTAGTTCATGATACTTACATATTTCTCTTTATTAAAGATTCATAAAACTTATTCTCATTACATTTGTTCAACATATCCTTCAAAAATATTCATGTTACTTCTCTATTTATTTACATGAAAGTATGAGAATACTAATCCCCTGTGTTTCTAATTTCCAAAACATTAAGAATTACCTTAATATCACATTTATAACTCAAGATATTGAAGAAAACTATAAGCTGTTCATAACACCAAAACAGTTTTTGTCACCAATTAGAAAATTCATAAAATAAAATGGGCACAGAATTAGACCAACTTCCCTTCATCAAAGTTGTGCTCCTATGTATCTAGTTTACCCATAATTTTATATCATAACGTTTCGACTTTTCTACTGATAATTATACCAAAAAATACTAAGATCTGTTCTTTGACAGTGAACAACTGTTTCTACGAGATTCAAGCTAATTTTAAGAGAAGTTAGAGGCCGATCTAGAAATGATTTCCTTCTACAAAAATATACATTAATGTCTTAGTAAAACATACCAACTTGAATCATTTAATTTCCTTTTCTAGAACTCAAGTTATTAACAAACTAATACAGCTAGGTCAAATGAACTTAACCCAGAATTTCAAATTTATTAACTTTTCTTCTTTCAAAGGCTACTGTTTTGGGCATTTTTGAGGACCTTAGAGGAAAATTTTCATTATTGTTATTTCTATAACATTTGTAGGCACAGAAGTCCCAGTTCTAACCCAACTAATTACATCAAATTCGGAGTTCAAAAATTCAACTTATGATCAAATTAGTCATTGGAGGTCAATCCGAATTTCTGGACAGCATTTTTACATTAATGTCTAATATCTTAATATAAGTCAATATATTTATAAAATCCATAATCAACACAATATTAATGCATGCAAGAAATAATAGTTCCCAAACCTGGACATGTAATTCAAATCTTCTTTAAATTTTCCTTTCACTCTTAGTCCTTTGCAAGCCCTTTTCCTTGTATCTTCTACCTTCTTTTTATCCTTTGCATCAATTCATTCATTCAACAACAATCTTTCATCATTTATCTTAATCCATCATCAATCAAAATAAGAAGGAGATGAAGATGAAGAGATAAACTATCAAGTTAAAATATTTACCTTATAGTTATACACTTAATTGCCTTAGTAAACCATCATGAATTGTCACTTAAATTGCTTGAAAAATTCAAAGACTTTGAAAGAAAATGAGAGGAAGTAATTTCTGGTTTTTCTCCTCTCAAAATGCCGACACTTCACTCTCTCCCACACCATCTCTCATCACATGCTTATATAAAACAAGGTAAAATTTCCTATTTGGTCCTTTAAGAGTTTGCATGTCACACTATGAACAACCACCTTTTTGCATGCTATAAAGTGACCCCTCCACTAAATCTTTTTCTTAAATCAACCTTTACATTTATTCTTTCTTTTAAATTGACCTTTCAATTATTTATTTATTCACATTTGCCCCTAAAAATGCCGTAATTATAAATTTACCCCAGATTAATACTTTTTACTTCAATAACGCCCTTGAATATTATTAAACCAACAATAATAATTTAATTATGACCTTATAAAATTTATACCATATAATTTACACATTTATCACATAATTATTGATAACTTAATAATATTTTTGCCCCAATTAATAGCTTAGCTCTTAATAATTCATCAAATAATGCTCAATTAGACTTTAATAACATGTAATTGCCCTTGAATTCTACTAAGGCCTATTTTGGATCCTTACATTGGTGATCTCAAGTCTAAGGATACTTACACAACTGCTATGAAGAGATTCCTCACTGACATAGATTTAATATCCATGTGAGAATTCTCTTTGGAAATCTCTAATGAACTTGTTCTTGATGGAATATGACATGGTATGAATGTGATGATAGCACAGCAGAAAAACAAAAATTTTTTATCATACATGCCATACAATTCCATGACAAGAATCGAAACATGCAATTTTAGAGTTTTAAACTTACAACTTTAGATGTCTTTAAAACTTGATTTTGATGATGACCAGCAACCAAGAAGGATATGTCCACCTTAGATCTTCACCACCAATGCCAAGGAACAGCCTTTACGCCACTCTCTCTATTCTCACACACACACTTGCAAAGATGGCTTAAAATCAAGAGTGCTAGCTCTATGATTGTGTATTCGGCAATGGGAATGATTTGAAGCCACAAGATCTGATCTTGTTCTTCCTTTAGGTTACTGTTTCAGCCTAAGAACACAAGAGAACAAGAAAGATTTCTTTCCCCTTGAGTATTTCGGCCAAGAGAGAAAAATAGCAAAACGGCATACCTTTTTATTCATTTAATTCATTAATATATATCACTTAATTTAGGTCAAGTGTGAGTGCCGAAAATTAAGTGTTCATTTCAGCCTCCATCACTTCCTAATTAAGAGATATATCTTAATTTAAATTCTATTAGAATTTAAATTCAAATGGCATTAGTCATTTAATCAAAACAAACTTACTTATTTAAGGTGATAGTTGCCGAATTCTACTAGTATTTTAGTTTGAATTTGGGCTACTTTAATTCCCTCTCAAGTATTATATTTTGATTAAATACAAATTAGGATTTAATACTCAATTAACTTAATTATACATAGATAATTAATCAATTGAAATTAAACCTAGCACATGCCAACAAATTTATCTCGTGACCAACTGTTAACAAATTTGCCTAAAACAGCAAGCTGTTTTAGGCAAAAAGACAGTTCAACATATTTGCCTAAAACAGCTAGTTGTTTTAGGTAAAAAACTTGTTTCACAGATTCAAAATCATGGCTTAACAGATTTGCCTAAAACAACAAATTATTTTAGGCAAAATCGCACCTTGACAGTTTTGCCTAAAACAGCTAAAAAAACTGTTTTTACATATTTGCCTAGCTGTTTTAGGCATAAATCGGTTTACCCATTTTATGCATTAATTTGACTTTAAATAAAAGTCCAAATTAATTTCCAATACGCAATTTAAATATTTTAAGCCCAATGCTTTGTGTGCGATCCTATAGGTCCATTTAATGTTGGCAATGAATTAATAAATTAATTCAAAGGCTATATATATTCTCTAGTAAGATATTATAGCATTCCAAATTAAATGAAAATGCATATGGCATTTAGTGACCTAATGCAATTTTGCATAGTCCCTTACCCATAAATATCAGAATTAATATAAGGCATGGAACTAATCATCCTTATATATATTAATTCCTTTCTTGATATTCCAGTGACACTGAACTCTCAGATAAATAATGATTACTCATTATTTCATCTCGGTATGGCCATACACTTCTCAGTTCACTGATCAAGTGGCCGATGATATTTTCTCTCTTAATGAGAGGGGTAATCCCTTCACTTCTCTCATGCTCTCTAACATGAATCAATGCATACCCAATTATACTCGTACTT